>JAODKL010000001.1:30371332-30388267 GCA_026780765.1 Petrocephalus schoutedeni
GACCAGCCCGTCTGGCACCAACAACCATGCCACGTTCAAAGTCACTTAAATCACCTTTCTTCCCCATTCTGAAGCTCTGTTTGAATTGCAGCGGTTCGTCTTGACCATGTCACCATACCTAAATGCATTGAGTTGCCACCATGTGATTGGCTGTAATTTGCATCAACGAGCAGTTGGATATATATATTTATATATACACCCACTGGGAACTTTAGTAGGCAAACCTGTTGATGTCTATAGATCTGGAATAAGATGTCATAAAATTCCTGTGGTTGTAATACTTTTGTCCACATACTGTACATTGTTTCTTTGACTTTATGAGGAATAAACATAAGGAAGCATAATAATAATTAAAATGTGTGAAAAATAATTAGCATATAGTTAGTGTGTCTTTGCGTGGAGCAGGAATCATCAGCCTCTCTGTACACAGACAAATTTGTCTCTGGCATGACTTGTTTGTGTCTGTATGCAAATGTACTGATTGGGCGAAAAACTATAGGAGGCTATGTTTTTAAATACTCTGTCCATTGTAAAAGTTGTAGTTTGATTAAAATGTCTGTCAGAATTTTTCAGTGTTCACTCCCTGGTGAGGAGTGTAGGCAGGTAGAGCCTAATAAACAATTTTTTTCTCGTAATGATTTTGTAATCCATATTTTGGTGCAGATTTGAGTGGTTTTTGACTCACAGTATGTTTGTCTGTGTGGAGTGCAATGTTTTTGGGAATCATGGTGTTTGACTGTATGGGGGGTTGTGTAGGTATTCTGGATTAATGGTGTTTGTCTGTGTGGGGTGCAGCATATTTTTTCAGACTGATGATGTCTGTGTGGGGTATAGTGTACTTTTTATGACACACAGTAAAGTGCTCCGACAAACTGACGCCTGCCTCTACAATTCAATGTTTTTAGCACGCTCATTCCTCTCCCCTCCTTATTTCCCTTATAGCATGTTGAGTTTCTACTCTACTCTACTTATAAATAAGGTCATTCTCAAAGTCATGGCGCTGTCTATTAATTCAGTCATTTGTTTTTCAATGGGACAAATCCATCTTGCACCAAAGGGGTTACTGGCAATCTAGCCACATAATAAATATTGACACTTACTTTGAACACTCTTCAACTGATGTATTGTGAAGAGGGGAATTTACAGAAGGTTGTCTCTAAATCCATTCTGATTCGAATATGCACAGAGGCATGCAAGGGTCACATTGGTCACTGTTAGTAAACAGGATACTCAGGGTTAAGCATTGCTATTTATAGGCATGTGTGTTCATTGTACCAGAAACATCATGTGAGACATACGTAACAATACAGATGTCCCCAGTAGTAATCAGCGCCATACAATTTCCCTAATGAACAAAGGGAGACGATTAGTGAAGCAAACAGTCTAGAAAACCCACCAATCAAGTGGCACGTATCAATTTACCAGTAGTAAATACAGTGCACTGATTTTAAGCTGAATATTTTGGGGTGAAAACATTCACCTGTCAAACACAATTGCTTTGTAACGGGTTCTGTCTCTCGCGTGGGCTTGGCTTTGCCTTTTGTCAACCAGGATCCTGAGCCACAGGCACATCAGGCAGCAAACCCCCGCCACTCCGATGGGAACACCGAGGTTCCAGAGCCCACCTGCCATGCCTGCTGGAAGGAGGAAGACAAGATGGAGGAGAGATGCAACGTGAAGCGGGGTGAGAAGGCAGTGAGAAGGCCATGCGCAGACGTCTACTCGGAACTTACACTTTCTTACTCTCTCACTCATTTACATCTCACTGAGGCATTCTTTTATGTCCATGCATTTCTGATGTTTTTTCAGTTGAATAAATATATTTCAGCCGTGGGTTTTTCTGTCCCATTTCTTCAAACAGTCTGTGGCACTATGAAAAAAAAAAACTCAAAATCAATCAATTAAATTCATGTCTTATAATGCATTTTAGACCATATGCACCTGTGATGATTATTATCTAACACTTTATTATTTATGATAACTAATAAGTAGTACTTTTAAATACCCTGGATCCATTCATTATGAACATACATTTTATAATATGTATAATTTAAGCACTAGAATAGGAATGACAGTTATGATACTCTGAATTACCTCCTAGAGCATCGCTAACTGTCTACTCCTGTTTCGGAGGGGGGGGGGGGGGGGGGTCTTCAAATACACCCCCATTAATTTCACACTAGAATCTTTACAGAAGCAGAGTTTATGGGATTCATTTTACTTTTAAGAGAAAATTGCAAATATAATGCTGGAACCCCTAATGGGAAGGACATATTGTAGTGCTCTTGCACACCATTCTGTTAGGAAAAAAACATATTTTCCAAGAAAAATTGTCATATTATAAAATCCATGCAAACTGACCACAGTAATTTGCTTAAGAAGAAAACAAGCCAATATACGGTAATATGAAATATTTCGGAATGTGAATGGCATCAATACTGTCATTTAAGGAACCGTGACAGCTGTCTGGTATAATCACCATCTACAGCCTCATGTTGCTCAGAGACATCTCTGCATCATGAACACCCATCCAGGGTGTTTTCCTCTCATGCCCTGTGTGTCACGGGATAGGCTCCAGGTTCACTGTGACTCAGTTCAAACGAGTAAAAAATAGGTTCAACGGAAGTAGTGTGTCCTTGCAATCCTAAGCCACGGTGCATATTCTTGCTCTCCTGAGAGAGTGGGACAAACAGACATGAGCACAATATTCTTTCCACATCTTCATGTACTTCAGCTGACTGACACCGAATACATCACGTTTCTGGGTGGATCGTGCAACACTCCATTCTGAACCAATGTGACGTGCTTTCTCCCATATTTTTAATTGTACATACACAAAATACGTATATGTTCCCCGTTTTGCTTTTTGCCAAAATCTGAGTGCATGACCCCCATTTCCTGCTTGAGGAATCAATTATACTTCATGCAGGCCATGCCTACTTTTTCAGGTTGGGCATTGTGGGTGTGACTGCACTAAGAGGGGGGATATGCATAACTCAAAAGTGCATAACATTTTTAATGCTTTTTGACTTACACACCTGATGAGAGAATAGACCCTGTAGTGAAAAAAGTAATCAAAAGTGCTTAAGTCAGTGGCACACACCAATATTTTGGTGTTACTCCACCCAAGGAGATATCCCATGAGCTTTTTAGACATACGCAAATCAACCCCAGAGTGTGTATCTAGCCTAAGAGCGCATAATCCCCAGACTCAAGTGGGAGGTAGAGTATGCTTCACACCTTTTTTGATTTAAGAACATGGGACAATCAACCCCTATACCTTTTAGTAATGACTACAGTGATACAAACTAGGCCTGATTATTACACCATAATGACTTAATAGCACCACATGCCTTATAAAATAGCATAATATGTTTGTTTCCCAATGTTCATCAGAAAGGTTACATATATTACAAGTTATGAGCACCTCGATGACTTCACAACAGTAACTGGATTTTGGATGGGTTTATACTGATAACAAAATTGCACAGTAGTGGATTAAAAAACCAATGTCTCACTGATTGATATTTTACATAAATTCTTTAGTTTTACTTAAAACTACAGCTGATGGATTTCAGTACTTCCAGGAGTAAACTGCATCTGCAGTAACTCTTTTCTCACATGTGAAAACAGTGGGTGTACCTTGCTGTCATACAATCTAATAACTTTCATTTTAAAACAGCAGCAAACTTCATGTCTCATACATACAGCAGTTTATCTCCCACTAAAAGCCAAAAATTTTCAATGGATTTTAATACCACCGTGACAGAATATTCCAGACCTGTCAGTTACATTAATGTAAACTTAATATAAACGACATATGATTTCAGAGGGAAACAGAGTGGGGGAAAATACGTGGGTTTTAGTCCAAAAATGCCAGTATTTATGATAAATACACGTAAATCAACAGACAAACGTGAATTAACTCTATATCTTATTCTCGTCTACAAACTAGAACGCACAAAATACTATATGTGATCCAATGCTGAAGCAATATATTATTAGGAATGTGTGATTTTTCTCTTTTTAATTCCTTTTTACGTAAAATACGTAAAATTTTCACAAATACTATTTTGATTCATTAATTCTTAAAACGTAATTGCTGGAAGAATTTTCACTTTTGACCTCCTGGGCTTTGGCTGAGTCCGACCCCAGACCTGTGTAGATTGCATGTTGCGCGGGTTTTCCAGTTTACTCCCCCAGCTACTCCTTTCAGAAAAAAAACTGCGCAATTCCAACATCCCTCCTGACAACACCGAAACACCACGCAACAACAAACGTGTTACGAATATGTAAAATTGTACCGGAACTGAGGTAGTCAGTTAAACATCCGGTCATTAGGTTTCGTTAACTTCCGGAATATTTATACTAAAATAAAAGTCTACAGAACACACTGATTATTTCAGTTACAGTATAAAGGTGACTTTTCATGACAGAAAATGTAGTGTACCAGTACCTTTAACAATAACTATTTTGCTAATATAACAACATACTTGAATGGTTAATGAATCAAGTATTTGGTTATCTGGTAAACCACACCATGGGAGTAGAGTTTGACACAGTGGGTCTGTGCCTGTGATCGGAAGGTCACCAGTTAAAGCCCAGCCTCAGCACATCTGTGGGTCCTTGAGCAAGGCCCTTAACCCCCAGCTCCCTGGACACTAGTGAGCAAGGTTGGGGGAGGTGAAAAAGAATTGCCCCACGGGGATAAACAAAGTATCAATTATTATTATTATTATTAAAATATCTCTGGTACCTTGTTACACATATAAAGTCACCTTTCTTGTACAGCACAACGGTGCCGTCTGCACAGTCCAGTCAGCTGTTCAGGTGGACTCCCAGGTACTTCAGAAACTCACCACCTCCACTTAATTCTGCAATGATTAGTTTCAGGGGCTTCTTGGCATGCTGGAAATGTACCACCAACTACTGCTCCTACTGCTTGTGGAGCTGCAGGTGGTTCTTCCTGCACACGACAAGATTGAACCCTTTAATGGAGGAGTCATCAGGGAACTTCAGTAGGTGGCGTGAGCATGTGTTGCATTGGAAGCTTGCTTTGTATAAGGTGAACAATAGCGGAGTTTGTATATTTTCCTTGTGTTAGTATGGATTTCCTAATGGTATTTCTCTAGCAGTGCATTGGATTGGTTGGTGCAATGCAGTGGATTGGTGTCTTTAAATTGCCCATAATGATTGTACACTCTGTGATGGAATCGCACCCTGTTGAATGCATCTCCTGTCTACTGCCCTGTACTACTTGGTGTATGATTCAGGCTCACCAGAATAAGTGATTATGAAAAATGATTTAAGATAAGAAATACGTAATATTAAGTGATATCACGTTAATCAATACATTATATCCATTCATTTTCCAACTGCTAAAGGTTTCAGACATCATAAGATAAGATCAGGGTTGTGATGAGGTCTGAAGCCGATTCCAGGCACAGTAAGGCACAAGGCAAATAAGCAGAGTTATATTTTAATTTCAAAAATACTAATGAACAGTAATTTTAAATCATGTATGTTACAGAATAGTTTAGCCCAAGGGGACTTTTACTTTGAAAAATTAATACCGGAAGCTACTTATTGTCGCCACCAACAGTTACTCAAATAACGCAAATAATAGAAGCGCTAGATACGTATAATCAAAAAAGCTTCAAAAGCAGGGAGGCATGGGGGGATCGCAGAGTGTCGAGATTCCTGGTGGAGGGTCCGAGGGTTATCATATCCTCAGGGTAAGCAGCTTTAATGTTACCAGTCCATTGTTATTAAATGTGAGTAAATTTCGCCGAATGGGACGTAGTTCTTACCGCGGCCTACTGCTGATGCTGGATGCTGCTATTTGAGCTGCATTCTTCTTGACCGTGTTTTAAAATGTGTAATTTGCTTTGCAACATTTAATCAAGCTGACATTCCTTCGTAAATGTAATGGAATGTTTTTAACCATGATAATAAACGGCTAGCATGCTAAGTAAGTGGTTTGGAAACTGAGGTGCATCTAATCTATCTATTAACAGCTAAATCCTGCTAGTTATATTGACAGACTTAATTTTTATACTGATATGGACGATATTGTCTAATTCTACATTACATTTAACACAAATCTAGTATACCTATATGGGTCTTATGCGAAGCTAAATTGTTAACTAGCAGGTGAAGTAGTAGTTCTTCTAGTCAGAAACGTGGTATAACGATGATTTCAGCCACATAAGTTGACTGCTTATTTGATTATGAATTTGACACTAGACGTCGTTAAATGGCGGTGATTTTACCTGTTGTTCTCTTGTGGTATTAGACTGAAAAGATGCGTATATGTAACACACTGGTTGTTCGTATGCTGCGTGCCATTAAACTATTACTATTCTTCACGCGAATCGACCGGGTTAGATTTTTTTTTTAATGCATAAGGGAAAGATTTTGGAAAAAATTATCTGGCTCTTAATTGTGATCAAATGTCTTTGCAGGTTCAAGAGAACTCGCCAGGTCACCGGGCGGGACTGGAACCATTCTTTGACTTCATTGTTTCTATTAACAATACAAGACTGGTCTGCATTCTTCATTAAATGATATAAAAAGTAGCTTTGAGTTTACTCTCGCAATATCGATCAACATTTTCAGATTCATTAAGCGATTTTCTTTGGCACCATTGTGATCAGTCAGAATTTGTGTAGCTTAGCATCTTAGGCAAGCAGGATGCCATATTTCCCCCCACGTACAAAAATTACAGTAGCATTTAGTAAATGTTTTAATAATGAATGCTGTGGTCAGAATCCCTGCTTTAGCTCCTGGATAGACTGATTTAGGCGTGGTGGAAGGTGGAATTTCTTGAGTCTGCACCTGTTTGTAAACCTCTTCATTTATCCTAGAGGATTGCAGGACTAAGCAGGTTTCTTATTTAATCTCAGTTAACTATTTTTAAGAGTGAAGCCTCTCTTTTTCTTATCAAAAATTAATGTTTTAGCATGGCTTGAACTACTTTTTGCATGCACAATTTGGCTGGAAATATTAAGGATAGTACATCAATTTTACTGTATTTTAATGTAATTAAAAATGTTTGTCTGTGAGGAGGAACCAAAGCATGAAATGAGTTTAGTATTATAGTGGTTAACTGGATGTATTACATCCAGATACTAGGCAAAAACGTACCCATTAAAACTGTTTTTTTATTTGTTGAGCAACTAAATCTAATTATCTAATTAAATAGCAGCATCCATTATTTTTGTTGTTTTTGGACAGAATAAAGATAATGACACGCTGAAAGACCTGTTGAAGTTCAATGTGGAGAAGCCAGTAAAGATGCTGGTGTACAGCAGCAAGACCCTGGACCTGAGGGAGACAACCATCACCCCCAGCAACATGTGGGGGGGACAGGGGCTGCTGGGGGTCAGCATCAGATTCTGCAGCTTCGAAGGCGCCAATGAGAATGTCTGGCACGTCCTTGTAAGTGCACGTTTGTAACCAATGGCAAGGAGATGATTTATCTCGAAGGACAGCTGGGATTATGGACTACCTGTTTTTTTTTTTTTTTGTTTTTTTTTTCTTTCTTCACATGACGTTTGTATCTTTTGCATGCAAACCTACAAAAAGTTTTTCTGAGCACGCAGCTGGATAACATCAATTTGCCCTGCAGTTGTTTTCCAGTAGGAATGCAAAATGTCAGCTGTTTGTGTGTCCTTCTGTTGCCAGGAAGTAGAGCCCAACTCCCCGGCCGCCTTGGCTGGCCTTAGGCCACACACGGATTACATTATCGGAGCTGACACAGTAATGAATGAGGTCTGTCTAGCTTTACATCTTTATATTTGTTTTATGCATTGGTATTCATGCTGTCATTAAAGATGTTACAGTAGTATATAATTGTAGTCATAAATACTTTTTGCAATATACTTTGCAATAAACAATGATACCATATCATTGTTTGTAAAGTTATAACATTTACTGTAGTCACACCACCAGATCACTTACTGTCTCTTCAATCCTGCAGTCAGAGGACCTCTTCTCACTCATTGAAAGCCATGAAGGAAAAGGCCTGAAGCTCTACGTGTACAATACAGACACGGACAACTGTCGCGAGGTGGTCATCACCCCGAACAGCGTGTGGGGCGGAGAAGGCAGGTATGGCACAGTGCCTGGACACCTCGCCATAAGGGTCCAGCAAATGGCTATGGCCTGATGGCTCATTCCCCTCTCCAGCCTGGGCTGTGGCATTGGCTATGGCTACCTGCACAGGATACCGACCCGACCATTTGAGGAGGGGAAGAAGATCAGTTTCCCAGGCCAGTTTCCCAGTGAACCTGCTAGCCCTCTGAAGGATGGATTTACAGAAGTAAGGCCCCCTTACAGGAGGGTTGCAGTAGTATTGCGCATTCGCCTTGTGCCGCCATTTTGGTGCCTTGCCAGTCATGGTAATGAAGTACTCTGAATATGACAAAGCAAGCAAGTCAAGTATTATCATAATAATCATATTAAGTACACTGCTTATGGTGACACAAAATAAAGTTATATAAAACAAAACTAATAGAATGAAATAAAAGCATATGACCCATACACACTGAAAGGAAATTAGTTGTTAGCTGCCTGCTGTCATTTATGAGGATATAGTCAGTTGTCTGTTTTTCCTGCCCCAAATGTTGTGAGTAATACTAGAGTGCAAGACAGCAATTAAAGTCTTGGGGGTTAGTTATCTTTGTTTCTGGTTGGGTACGAAAACTCTGTAAGGAAAAGGTGTGGGCAAAATATTTTGATGTACTCACAAGTAAGTTCAAGTATAAATTGCATGCTTATAATTTTTCACTTATTTTCATTGTGATGGTAACATTAAGCACACCGCTCTATGCTATACTGTTAACATTACCTTGCTGTGCCTTTTGTTGTTAGTATAACAAACCTGGTTTGATCGCACATAAGTGAATGTGAGTTGCGGATATATTTTCCTTTATACCTGCCTGTGCGGCTCTGATTTGGCTGCAGGGCTGTCTGAGGAGACGTCTCTTTTTGCTTTCCTCGCCTGCTGCCAGTCATGCTGTCAGACTCTTCACACTGCTCTGTGCCATGTTCACTGTTGGTGGCTGGTCACTGCCCGGTCACTGTTGCCTATCGTGCATACTGGCTGGTTTGCCGAACTTGAAAAGACAAGAATGGCCTTTAGGATATGTTTCTATGTGGTATTTTTAAAACCAAACAATAATTTTGCGTAACTGACCTATCCTTTATAAATCATGTGTTTTTGCATAGAAATTTAAAATAAAATTTAAAAAAAAACGAATCAGTTCCTACAACTATGAATGGAATGGAAATGAGGGTTGGTATGCTAACAGAAACCAAGCCGATGCTCACCAGCTAATTAAGATCATTACTGTTATCTGCAGAAATTAACACATAAAAACACAAGTAACTACAGTGTTATTCTTACTACTGAAAAAGTGATCTCTGCAAACTCTGGCACTGTTAAGATTCTTCTCAGTATGACCCACTCTTCAGATGCTGTGTAACTATTTTGGTGGCACTTGTTGGATAAAACTTCATTGGTTTTACCTTTGTCACAAACACTGGTGTTATTGCAGCCAATAACAAACGCCACACCCAAATGTGACATATGCAGCAATAGAGCCCAGACAGTACACACTGAGTATTGCACTATACGGGGAAACTATGCACCAGTTTGGCTTGGTGAGGATGGTACCGTATGATGTCACGTGCAACCCTCCTATATTCACTATCCTGTTTCATAAACAACCTCAGAAATCTGCTGGATCTGCTATTATGAAAGCAGTTCACATACATAGCAGAATGGAGGCCAAGGTGATGACCTTTTGGAAAATTTACTTGGTGTCAAAAGTAGAAAGAAATGGAGCGTGCACAAGATGTGGTTTTTGTGTTTGGCATATCAGGCCTACGATTTGCATCATTCAGATCTGCGGTGCTGGGAGTGTAATGATCTGGCACAGGGTACTTTATTTATGTGCCATCTGCTGCCTTTATGCTGGTTTCACCCTCACTTCCTATTTTTACCCCTTCTTAAAAAAAAAAAAAAGGCCACACTTTCCCCCTTCATGTGGGACAGTTACAAAACCTTCATTAGGAATCTGCTCAGATCTCCATGCAGAAGGTCGTGAGCGAGCGGCGACATTTTGATTTGAAGTGACTAATTGACCGGTTGAACGCCTCTCACCTCTCCCATTAATCAGTGATGACGTTCCCCTCCCAGGTGCAGCTCTCTGCCGTCACCCCCCCGCCCGCTGTGCCTTCTGTTCCCCTGGAGCAGGAGAAGGACCTGTCTCGCCTGTCAATCAGCACGGCCACGCCCACCGTCCCCAGCACTCTTGACACAGGTTGGGTCTCTCTGGTTTTTACGAGGGAGGTGCATCCTCTGTAGTTCTAATCTGATTTAAGTGACTCCTGTTTTATTGACCCTACCACACTTGTGTACCAGGTGTCCCAACTGTGCCCCTCATGACGACTCAAGTTGGTGCCTCACTGAGCGCAGTTCCTACGGTCGGCTCCGCCAACACGCTACCTGGTTAGACACAAGCCGCCCTCGCCTGCAGAGAGGTAACTCTCGGTAACCCCATGTCGTTTGAGTTTACAATGTTGCCTAACTTTTTTCCTAACAGGATTAATGCCATTACCAGGAGGCCTACCTCCCTATAACCCCTTGCCAAATCCAGGTATCACTTTACCCAACCTGAGTGGAGTGTCATTACCGTCTCTACGTGGAATTGGCAGATTCCCACCATCTACCACTGGTGAGGCTTGTTCTTAGATATTGCTTATTATAATGGATATTAATGTCAGTTAGTATTTAAAGTCTAGGAGTATTGATGTTTTCAACGATTTTAATACACTTTAGTTATTGTCAAGTGTTAAAATTTGTTATAAAGGCAGAGTATTTGTGTTAGTTTACACTTGTGTTTTTAAAGCTCTGCTTGTTGATAATGTACAACTTCATCTGTCCTGCAGGTCTGCCCCCCCTTGGCCCTTTGCCCTCTTTGAACCTGCCTGGCATGCCTCCTCTGCCTATCCCCCCTGTGCCCCCTGCTCAGCTCTGTCAGCTGCTTCCCAATTTGACACTTCCCCCATCCGGCCTTACTCAGCCAATCCTCTCGGGTACCGGGGTAGCCCCAGCCAGCCAGACCTCTGCCCTCATCATTGATGCGATGTCTCCTCCCAAATTCCTCACCAACCAGGACTTGGCCACGGCGATGATGGAAACCATATCATCGGATGCACTATTCACCTCAGAGTCCTCATAACAGCCAGTCCCATGCTTGTCCGGCTGTCTCTGCAGTATTTATTTGACCAGGGGAGGGTCTGCACGAACCCACATCATTGTATAGTATATGGCACCTTGTGCATATTATATTGGGATGAGAACAGTTAAGAGGTAAAGAACACAACATCACATACAAGATTTTGCAGTTACTGTCCAGCTTTCAGTGATTTTATTTTATTTGATATCCAACATTGTTATAAGTTGTAGATACGAGAAATTTTTATTCCACTCATAATGAATTAGTTTGGTTTTCTTTATGCCAAATATCCGTGTCCAGATGGATGTTTATTTTTTATTTTTTTAAAACCTTGTTTCCATCTAAGCTGTCTATTTTTACCATGAATGTAGGTATGTCTTTTGTTTGCCTTGAGGCGATCTAGATGATTTCTTACGTTTTTCGTTTTAGCAAAGCTTATCTCTTCGCCCCTATGCGTGACTAAGGTGTAGTTTGTTGAAGACGGAAAAAAAAAAAGAACTTGTTGTATGACTGATGAACCGGGAGATGGCGCCTTTGACCACATGGAAAAAAAATCCTCTTCATTATATTTCTATATATATATATATATATATATATATATATTCTTACAATAAATGTAAGAAATTTTACCGTATGCTCCCCGTAATCGTAATAGTGCATTAAGACCGTATAGAAGGCGATTTCTGTATACAACTGTGAACGGTCTTTAGAAAATCTATACGGCATTATCAGTTGGTCAGCTGTTTACACAAATTTTACACCAATGTAATTTGTACAGACCACGTAGCATTTATCAAAGGAAATATGGAATAAAACAATGAACAATTACTGTAAGAGATGCACAGGTATGTACGGTGGTAAAAACCACAGATTATGTCGCACTTATTCTTGATTCGACGGGCCGCGGATTTGTTTTTCTAAAAATGTTACAATTAGATTAAAATAAGTTGTTGAAATTTGTTTTTAGGATCAGCAATAACTAAAAAGCTGTGTGGTTTATTTTGTGCACTGGTGGTAGCAATTACTAAACTGTAGTTAATTTCCGAATCGACTACACGAAGACCGGATAAGCCTAAAAATAAAAGCGTAAATGTCCGCGGAACTTAAAGCATGAAAGCTACCGAGTAGGCAGGGGCGTAGGAACCAAGAGGGACGAGGAACACCCCCACACCCCCCGCCCCCCCCCCCCCCCACCCACCAAACTACTGAGCTGGTCTACCTTCCAGGGTCGCTAATGAGTTTAGTGGGGCAGGTTTAAAGTTTCGGAAGTGGAAACAGGAAAGACTGGCAGACCTATTTAAAATATGGCTGGCAAGTGTGTTTGGCCAAACACTGGGAATGCACCTTTCACCTGGCCATAAACAATCTTCCCACCTCCGCTCGGAAACGCAATAAATCACAGGTAGCGGACATGGACTCCTCTAACAGCACCGCAGGTACGGGGAAAGTTATGTATCAACCTGATGGATAACTCGATTGTTATTAGAGTTATAATTACCAAAATGTTGCGTTTTCATTTCGCATTCGATAAAATGATTAACACACACGAAGGTGTCAGCTGTGATATGACGTGTTTGGGTATGTGTGCTTAAGAGTGCTGTCCCGATCCCGGCTGCTTGGAGGAGGACAGGGAGATCGCCTCCAGGGCGGTGTCGATTGTCATCAGCGGTGCGCGCAAAGGGGCCGTTCATCTGTGCTCAAGCATTGCGGAATTACTAAAAGAAAATCGGCGGTAAGCTTTCATTTTTCACCCTTTTGTAAAGCAAATTGGTGTCCTGCTGGAAACGATGACCACACTCAAACCGAAACGGGAACAACAATGATCGGCTCCCAATTTTCAAATTTACTTTCACTTTGTGGTGCTTATTTAACCTACGTATCTAACCTACCCATGTGACTTAAAATTGCGTGGGTTTATTGTTCCATATTGAATGCGAGCAATTAACTTTAAATGTAAGTTAAGCCGACGTGTAATGCGCGTTAACCTGCTCGGTGCGGGCGGTCAGTAAATTAACGGGGGTCATTACATTTGTAACGGGGTCGTCGTTGATCTGCTTTCCAGAATTTCGCTGCCTTTTACGCACGAATGTTATAGTCTGTTTATGAGTAACTTGGAAAAAGCCGGCCTTTTGGTATTTTGACCTTTGTCTTGACGATATTCACTGACATTTAACCAGTTTACTGCATGCATTTATATATGGCACTACGGTTTAAATATTTTACTATTATACATTACGTTTTATAAGATACGCCAGGGGTGAGTAAAGACTTAAAGCCTTTCCGAAAGCAGTTGCAAAGATTCCTATAATAATCTTTTATTTATATAGACAAAACGCAGTAATATGTTTTGTATATAATAAACGCACACGGAGCTTGGAAATTCTTTCGATTTATTGGAGTTGTATAGTTTAGACTAATAATAATCAACCTAGAAATTAAGCAATATCTCTGCCTTTTTTAAGTGTATTCTTGGGTAAGATATTTTTGGTCCACATCTGTTAATAAATCACTGTACATTTTTCTTAAAAGAACTCATGTTCGTGCGAACGGCCAGTGCGGAGGAGGACTCGGAGGTCCTTATATGCCTTTCCCCCTCTCAGTTTGCAGAGAATCGTGGAGGCACAGCGGGCCCAAATGCGGCTCCTAAAACACATGCCTCCAGCAGCTCGGTGTGTCAGTGCGCTGGCTGGCGCCTCCTCCTCCTGCTCCACGCCCTCCCTGTCAGTCATGCAGGTGCGCTGCCCACCACATCCCCTAAAGCAGCCCTTTACAGTGCATCGCGAAGTAGTGGTCTCCCCCACATCCCCTAAACCAGCCCTTTGTAGTGCACCGCAAAGGGGGAGCCGCTCCATAGGAGAATGGGTGTTTCTCAATATGCGTAGTTGACCGTACTTTTGTTTTTGTGGATCGATTACGTCATTTTCCATTGCCGGTATCAGCACTCAACATCAGAAGTAGGTTTGGCGTGGATGTGTCGATATATCCTTGATATTTGGGGCGGGGCAAGAATGACATCTGGGGATTTTTGTCCTTTCCTTATTCAGTATTCGGCAATGGAAGATGACATAAGACGGGTACACGAGAACACGAGTGCAGTCAAGTACGCATATTTATATCTGTTTGACATGTTTCTACAGACATGTTTGTGGACAAACTGTGTTTTATAATGGTCAATGTATTCTAAATCTAGATGTTTAATATACAGTATTCTGCAAAAGTCTTAGGCAGCCAAAGAAATGATCTTAATATTGGTGCAAAATTATGCTACTATGCTTGTCAAAGTGCCATTTGCAATCCACTGCTAATATAACGCCATTACTTGTAGCAACCATCCAATATACCCATGTATTTTTTAATCGACCACTAGCATACCTCGGATAGCTAATCAATATCTCATTGACTTGTTTAACTAATTAAGCTGATTAATTAAGTGAGCTGATAGTGAAATTTAATAAATACATGGAATTGCTGGGGTGCCTCTGAGGAGAGGTTTGGGAACCAAAGTGGTTCATCTAGCCATCCAACAAGGCATCAGTAAGAAGAGTACAGAAGAAATCCCTGGTAGTGTTATTCTTCATTTGCAGATATTTTATTGCACAATTATTCTTGTGCAATCGTGTGCGCGGGTGCTCATGTATGTGTGAGTGTGTTTGTGTGATCATGTGTGCGGATGCGTGTGTATGTGTGATCATGTATGTGGAATCATGTGTGCCTGTATGTCCGATCATGATTGATTAAGGATTAAGAATAAGAAAAATTGCATTAATTTTGCTTGGGTTACGAATTAGTCTTATGGAGTTCTGGCACTGCATTTGCCGCACCGCGGTACACCGCGGAATTTACGATTTCTTGCCGCGGTAAATCGTGGGCCCTAATGATCATATTATTCAGACAGACAGTACTCACATATTGCCTCACTGCCAGCTACTAGTGGCTTACAGTCGAGGTATTTGCCTCTACTGTCGTAGAGTATAAAATAACAGTAATGTTCTGATACACCTTTCAGCTAATAATGTACAGTACCTTGCTTATTTGTCCTTGGATTTGACTAGGATCATGGGCGTAAATCCCTGGGGGGGCGGAGGGGACATGTCCCCCCTCCATCCGAGGGTTGTCCAAAATGTGGTTGACCAAATAACCATAATGACGCAGTCTCCATGCTACATGACAGAAGCAAAGTTTTTCACTATGGGGACATATCTTTCTAAGTACAATTTGACTGTATTATGTGTGTCCCTTTCAAAAATTGCTCATGAGAAATTTTATATTTATTGTCCCTGCCTACTGTTAAATGAAATTTACGCCCATGACTAGGATATTTTCAACTTTGAACTACACTGGACAAAATGAATTTATTCAGTTAAGTGACTCATTAAGCTTACTGTGTTTGGTTTTATTTTTGAGGAGAGGCTTGAAGGCTTAATGTACAGTATGTGTGTTGTGGTTAGACTGTGGGTTAATCATGCATATCTGCCTTGCAGGACACTGGTGTCTCCTCCTCCTGCAGCTCAGGGAGGGGCAGTCTCTCCCCTAGCGTCTTGCTGTGCGGCCTACCCCCTCTTACAGTCCCCGAGCACGAGGTCCTGACAGATCACAGAAAAGAGGTGTTACTCGTCTCTTCTGCTTAGATTCAATAGCAGTTGAAAGTCAGTGGTTTAAAGTTTTGTCTTATATACTTAGTGGTTAACAGCACAGGATCTACACAGATTGTAGGCGCACAGCTGAGTGGTTTGCGTTCTCCCAGTTCTGTGTGTTTACTCAGGTTCTGCCTCACACTACAAAGATACACTGTATTGCCAAAGGTATTGGGACGCCTGCCTTTACACACACATGAACTTTACTGACATGCCATTCTTAACACATAGGCTATAATATAGAGTTGGCCCACCCTTTGCAGCTATAACTCTTCTGGGAAGGCTTTCCACAAGGTTTAGGAGTGTGTTTATGGGAACTTTTGACCATTCATCCAGGAGAACATTTGTGAGTTCAGGCACTGATGGCTCTAATTCATCCCAAAGTTCCTCCACACCAAACTGGCTCATCCATGTCTTTATAGACCTTGCTTTGTGCACTGGTGCAAAGTCATGTTGGAACAGGAAGGGGCCATCCTCAAACTGTTCCCACAAAGCTGGGAGCATGAAATTGTCCAAAATGGCCCCATAGTTGCAGTGAAAGGAACTCTTAATGTTTCAGCTTATGAAGCCAAGCACAACCCCTGAAAAACAACCGCACACCATAATCCCCCCCACCAAACTTTACACGTGGCACAATGCAGTCTGGCAAGTACCATTCTCCTGGCAACAGGCAAACCCAGACTCATCCATAGGATTGGCAGACTGAGAAGCGTGATTCGTCACTCCAGAGGACACGTCTCCACTGCTCTAGAGTCCAGTGGTGGTGTGCTTTACACCACTTTATCCAATGCTTTGCATTGCACTTGGATGCAGCTGCTCGACCACAGAAACCCATTCCATGAAGCTCTCTACACACTGTTCTTGAGTTAATCTGAAGGCCACACAAAGTTTGGAGATCTGAAGCTATTGACTCTGTATAAGTTGGTGACTTCTGCGCACTGTGTGCCTCAACATGTGCTGTCCCCGCTCTGGGATATTATTCAATTCAGTTTATTTTTATATAGCGCCCTTCACAACAGAGTTGTCCCAGGGCGCTTTACATGGGTGAGATAGAA
>JAODKL010000001.1:30395831-30410323 GCA_026780765.1 Petrocephalus schoutedeni
CTGGCTTCTGGTCCTGCAGACCTTATTCCACCGCTGTTAGTCACATCATCAGCTGGGGTTAGGCAGCCATTTCTGTGGACACACCTCCTCCTCAGCACAGGACCTCACGGATAACTTATGGCCACTTAGGCAGCAGGAACTTGGACTAAAGGGGGGTTTAGGGGTAAAGAAAACAATATATTTTATATATATATATGGCTGCTTCTTACTGAAGATGTGACTCCTGATCCCTTTCTCACCACCCCGACGTACAAGATCAGCAGGAACTTATAGACTCTCCAAAATGTAGCATCAATCAAATCACAGGAAAGCTAAAGGAATTGGGATTTCGATCAAAACATAACTACTAAAAATTACGAATAACTAAAATTTGACTCCTGTACAGTAAATATACATTTATTTCCTAAAAGGGATTTTTAAACATTTTCCTGCATAGGATGTTGTACATTGCCATTTGTCTACATTTGGTTACTTTGTGCATTCCACAGTATGATTTCTACCTCGGTTGACATGATGCCAGGTGCCACATCCATATGCTCATATACCGAAAACCTTTCCAGAAGATTAAAAGACACTATTACGGACAGCTGAGTCGGTATAAAAAAAAAAAAACATCCCAAAGGCTGAATAATAATGCGAGCTTCTGATGACATCACTCACACCCAGGCAGAGAACGGAATTTATTGACCCTAAACATCCGACTGCCACATCTCTTGGCAGAAAACCCAAGTCATACCCCTGATAGGACCACTCACATGCTAGGCTCCACATTCCTCCCTACTGTCTATGTTTCGCACAGCCTCCCAGAAGTCCTCACTTTGTAAAGCCTTCTTTATTATTTTAATTTAAACATTTCTCTTTTTCTCTCAGTAAATACCAACATCTAAAACCAGTACAGCACAAGCAGACAGCCTGGTTCCACAGTGACTCTCAAAGTGCTTGGATTCGTCCTTTCCCCCGGGCTGATCGTACGGTGCTCACGCCCAAGGTGTGGGGGGTGGGGGGTGGGGGGCGGAGCACGCCGCTCAGCCGGGTGCTCGCTCGCTCAGTCAGTCAGTGCCGTCCGCTCAGTAGGAGATGATGCTGGGGGGGGCAGGGCCGGAGGCTGTGCCCATCTGCAGGTTCCCTGAGGAGTTGGACCTCCTCATGTGAGGAAGCAGGTAGGAGTCAGAGCCCAACTGATGTACATCAAAGCGGTCCTCCTTCCGGTAAGCCAGGCACCGCCTTATAAAGGCCTGGATGGGAGGGAACGGAAGTCCAGTGTTCAACCACCTACAGCATATTCAGCTGCAAAATTGTTAAATGCTTTGTAAATCGATACTGAGATACAGGAGATGGAAAAAGACCTTTAGGGTTCAGGCAGATAGAGGGACAGGCTTGTTTTAGGCAGTGCACTAGAGGGAGCCAGTGTAACACTAATCACTGACGTACACTGCAGGAGAAAATGTTTTACCACATGCTCATTCACAAAATTATACTCAGATATGTACCTTAGCTTCATTACTTGCAACTGGCTTGACTGGGAACTGGACCTCTGTTGCTTTAAGTATCGTGTTCTCCTGCAAGATGTCCTGTTGGGACTGGTTGTGGCCAAATGGCTAAGAAAAATTAAATAAGTCAGCTAAACCATATGCACAAACTGTAAGGAAAGGTTTGATCACTATAGTAGGTCATTTACCTTTCTTCCATAGAGACACTGGAAAAAGATGACCCCCACTGACCAGACATCCACCTTATTAGAGATCTTTGGAGGTTCTTTGCCTACTACAAAACATTCAGGTGGCAAGTACCTGAAAAATGAAACCAACTTCATACAGACATCTGCAAGCAGACTGTACACATTAGCAGGGGCCTTGACACTTAAGACTGAGTAAACCCATTTGCAACCACTTATCCTGGTCGGAGTCACAGAGGACAGATGATATTAAAATAAATGCAAAAAATGAACTTTTAATATTTTAAGGACTAAAATAAGTGTTGGAAAATGGAGAACATTTATACAATTCCTCACCACAACTAAAAAGCAGGTTTCACCGATTAAAATACTAGTATCCAACCCAGATGAGGTGTATCCATAAAGAGCCCTGAAGCGACACTCCTCAGTGTCTCCAGCTCCTACCAGTAAGTTCCTGCTCCTTGCGACGTCAGGTCCATCCCATCCACTCCGTAGTTGTCATCATCCATGATTTTGGACAGGCCGAAGTCGGTGATCTTGATTTCCCCACAGGCCGTGCCATCCACAAGGAGGA
Organism: Petrocephalus schoutedeni; assembly: GCA_026780765.1. Lineage (NCBI taxonomy): Eukaryota > Metazoa > Chordata > Actinopteri > Osteoglossiformes > Mormyridae > Petrocephalus > Petrocephalus schoutedeni. The sequence goes on from JAODKL010000001.1 coordinate 30,398,081, forward strand.
TGTTCCCTTCACATGGAGAGGACAGCATCAATTTAGAGTTCCGGCAGCACAGCACAGAGAGATGCGGCCGCTGAGAAACTTCTCAACATGTGCACGAGGGTCTCCCTCACCAAGTGCTCTACAAGCAAAGGAAGTTAAGCTTGTCTGGGGGCTTTGGAAAATCATCAGAATTATTACTATTTCATATATCCATCTTCCACAAAGACTTATCCATGGCAGGATCTCAGGCAGCCTGCAGCCTCGGGGGTGCAGCAAACAGAAAGGGAGCCCATGACAGAGCAGGCATGTGCACACACACGCACACACACGCACACGCACGCACACGCACGCACGCACACACACACACGCACACACACGCACACACACGCACACAGAGGATCTTTCATATCATTTGTGGGGACCATCCATTAATTTCTATGGGTATAATCTTAATCCTAAAATTGACAACCTTAATCCCCACCAAGGTCTAACCTTAACCTCAACAAAATACAAGACTTTTGGCATTTTTGCAACATAAAATGTACATAATTGTGTGTCTATTTCTTTCGTTTTTACCATTTATGGTTAAACCCAATGGACTAGGTTAACAGGGAAATGACGATGTTCTCATAACGTGTCATACAATCACACATGAAGTCACATGTGCGCACACACACACACACACACACACACACACACTTTGAGGCCTAGCAGGAAAGCCACACAAAGCTGGTGCAAACACGGAAATGCCACGCCCAAAGGGCCAGGGACGGGAACTAAACTGGCAGGCCACAGCAGCACAAATGGGAGCGAGACAGCAGCACGCTGACGGGGGCGGGCGGTGGGCCCCGACCTGGCTTGAGGTCATAGTGGATGATGGGCGGCTTGATCTCGTTCAGGTAGCGCAGCGCGTTCACGATCTGCATGATGATGGAGCGCGCCTCCTTCTCCGACATCAGCTTGTGCTGCTTCAAGTAGAAGTCCAGGTCATTGCCCTCGCAGAACTCCAGCACGGTGCAAAACCTGGAGCGGAACGCAGCCGAGTCAGGCACCTGGCAATGACAACCTCCCCGGCGGCGTCTGCGCCAACCCCCACAGGGCTACACCGGCACAGCCAATGGGAAACCTTCACCGCAGCCAAGGACAGAATGAGGGGTGAGGGGGGGGGGGGGGGGTCACTTACGTGTCTGTGTCCAAGGAGAAGTAGTCGTACAGTTTGACTATCCTCGGGTGGTCTAGCTGCTTGTGTATTCTGTATTCCCGACAGGCATGCCTGCAACAAGATGGCCGCAGCAGAGGTAAACAGAGGAAACTACTACAGACAGGAAGAGTCAAAACACTACTGCAGTCCATTAATGTACACTAATATAATGGTCAGGAGTCTCAGCCAGCATTGTTTTAGCCGCTCATTAATCAATGAGTGCAGAAGTGTTGAGTGCTTTAGAGGACAACAATAGCAGTTTCGGGGAAAAAAAAATACATACAGCTTTTTGCTGCCTGTGTGCGACTACCCTACGTTACAGCCACAGATGTAGCTACAAGCTACAGCTTGGGCCATGCGGCCCTAAGCAGCAAGTCTCCTACTTGTGGTAGTTCTCCTTCTTCTCGTCCCTCCAGTTCTTATTGAGCTGATGGATTTTCACAGCGGCGTATCGTTGTTCAAATAAGTCGAAGGCCTAGAAAGAACAAAAAAAAAAAGACTGTCGGGTTTGTAACAGGGTCACCGTTAACTGCCTGGTTCTTGACTGACATGGACCTACTTTATAGACTTCACTGAATCCTCCTCGGCCCAGCAGGTACAGCAGAAGGTACCGCTCGTTCAGGGTTGGATGATCTTTGAACCTTGGAAGGAAAAGCGAAACGACTTTTGTTCAGGCCAGAGCGATCCTGCCGATCTCGCTCTGCACCGATTCACAACAGCAGCACTTTAGCAATGTAGATCTCACACACCGTTCTCTCGAGACGAGGGTCGCGTTCATTTGCAAGTTCACATGAAGTGATAAAAACATAACATAACAAAAATAAATCAGCCCCTTAGTAAAACTTACATATCCACAAAATTTTAATTAATGCCAGGTTATCATGCTGAGTGGCCACTTTATTAGGTCATACCTAATGTTGTTCCATGCAGGATCCCCTTCTATCTCCTGAAGGTGTAAGGGTGGACCTTCTGCATTCAGAGAAGCCTCTCTGCACATCACTGTGATGCACTGAGCTGTTATTTTTGCACCTGCCTGTTAGCATTAGCGAGTTTGGCCATTCTCTTGTGACCTCTCTCATTAGAAAGGTGTTTTTACTCACAGAAATGCCACTGACTGGCTGTTTATCATGCATCACTCCATTCTCTGCAAACTCTAACCACTGTAATGCATGTAAATCCCCGGAGGATGATGCTGGTCCCACCGCCTACATGAGCCATCCTAGCCGTTCTGATGCTCAGCCAAACACAACCTCTTGACCTGTCTGCATGCTGCACGATTCGCTGCTTTTAGACGCAGGCTGTTTGCATTACTGCGCAGGTGTGCGGAATAAGCTGGCCACCGAGTGCATGTGCGAGCGTGCTTACACATTATACAAACACACACACACACTTCAGACCTGCCAGGCCATCACCAGGACAGAGCCAACCACGTGCGTCCCCATGGCAGGCTGGCAGGTGGCACGGACTCACTGAGAGCTGTCCTCATTGTTGATCCTCTTCAGCTCCCGAATGTGCAGGTTGCGTACCCTCTCCAGCCGCTCCAGCTCCGTCTGGATTTCGGCTTCCTCCTGCAAAGGATCGAGGTGGGCGGCGTCAGGCGGGACACGGGGGCCACAGGCCGCACGGGGCCCACGCAGGCTAAACTTAGCATTTACGAGTGACCGCGGCGATCTGATGTGGGAAAGGCTTGGAAGTGCTGGCAGGAAGAGAGCAGCAGAAAGCTCCGCTAAGGCGGCCCGAGAGGCAGCCACAGCTCTGCCTTGGGGACAGGGACCCGAGCACAGGGTGGCTGCCTACACAGGCACATGCACACAGCACACAGGCACACAGCACAAAAAACCCATTAAAGATTAAAAACATTAAATTTTAGGTAAAGGGGGGATATATTTAGGCATTTCTGACCTTCTTGAGATGTCCGAGTCGAAGTTTGAAGATCTCCTCTTGTTCGTGATACTCAGCCAAAGTTAATCTTTGAAGAAGAAGAAGATATTATCAGATCAAACAGGTAATGGAGTTGGCTGTATGGGCACACTGCTGGTCCCATGTCAGTAGGGTGTTGCACCCCCCCAGGCCAGGATACATGCGGCGATACGGTACAGAAGGGAGTCGTACAGATGTTGTATCCTCTCCTGCGGCAAGTCGGCCCACAACTGTTGTACCTGGCCCTCGAGATCTTCCAGACTGGCACTGGGTCTGAACTGACCTCCAGAGCTAATCCCACACGTCTGATTGGGGAAAGATCGGGGGAACTGGCAGGCCACGGGAGGACCTCATACATATAGACATGCGTGCCATGTTTGGACGGGCATTGTCTTGTTGAAAGACTGTACAAGGGTGCTATCTCAGGAGGGGTAAGACATGTGGATGCAGGATGTCACTGACGTAGTGCTGTGGTGTCAGGCTACTCCGAATCACTACCAGAGATGACCTGAAGTCATGCCCTATGGCTCCCCACACCATGATGCCAGGAGTAATGCCGGTGTGTCCCTCCATAACAGGTTCTCGTCATCGGTCCATGGCTCCCAGTTACGGCACGACTCCAAATGTCTCTGCGCTGGTGTTAACAGCAGCCTGCGCACGGGACGGTGAACCCGCGGTCCGGCTGATGCCAGTCATCGAGACAGTGCAGGATGACATTGGGTGTTGCAAAGAGTCCAATACCCGTGTCTGGACGACAGGTGCAGATGTCATGGGGTTCCGTAATGCTTGGCACATAATGCAACTATCCTCCCTTGGTGTGGTCTGTCTTGGGTAACCAGAACCTTCAAGACGTGTGTGGGTGCCTTCACTTACCATTCCAACATCAGGTGACTGTGACACCTGCATGCCCCACATGCCGGGCCATTGCACAATTGGACCATCCGGCCTTATGCAAACCCACAATGTGACCCCTGTCAAACTCCGTCAAGTGCTGGCAATGCTGTCTAATTCATCGACGAGGCATCCTCTATGTCTCGTGACTAGAAGTGCCAGCTCCTTGCAAACTGAATCATTTACATACCCATCGCTGGTCTGCCAGTGCACCAAATAACATCAAAAAAGAGTCATTACTTATAGCTGCTTAACTTTTTTTGTCACGGAGTATAGTTAGAAGATGGTCGGATGGCCTACACTTTTGGAACAGTTCTGGAAAATTTAAGGACAATATACAATTAGTAAACATGAACACTCATTAGGGGAGGGGCTGCAAAATGTTGCTGCCTGGAGTGTGACATTACGATCCTGTGACAGGCCTCAGTGGATCTGAATGAGGCCTACTGGTTTGATGGGGGTTAAGCCGGCCCTTCTGCAAGGGTGGGCAGTGCAAAGTGCTAATGCGTCACCAGGAAAATCAGCCTGGCGCAAAGGGAAACTGTGCCTGAGGAGAACTGTGCAACGTTTAGCGTGAATGAAAGGCGGTTTGCAGGCTGTGGGCGGCGGCCATCCTCCCAGAAGGACAAATTTCACAGGGCAGACACATCCAGCATACCTCTTGTCAACAATGGATACTGTAGGTCTTTTGGGTAGGTTGATTAACAGAAATAAAACAAAGGCAAATCTGAGCACAGAAGTGCAAATCAATCTCGTCATTCCTCATGAGCACTTGTGGCAAGATCCTGAGGAATTCTACTGCCAGATGCAACAGAAATTTCCATAATGATTGCAAAGAATAACTCCTTGTATGGTCAGGACTTTGGGATTCCTTGTTAATGCAGCACGATCCCACAAAGCAAAATGTCTACATTCTGCAGCATGCTGTGCTGAATGGCAGTGTCTACAAAGTGCAAGTCGGCAGTTGGCTTGAAGATAAAGCTGCAGCTTCTTCAGTTAATAAGGCCCAATGTTCCATAAAGCACACAGTGCTCTGGAGTGCAGAGTATATATATGACCCAGGAGAGAGTCACTGCCTTCTATCAATCCAGCAAAACCTTGAGGAATTCCACAGTGAAGGACAACCCCGCTTCCCTACGGGATACCTTGAGCCCCCGCCAACCCCATGCCGCGGTCCTTGTCATGGCTTTGTACGACGGCAGTAAGCCCCAGCTCAAATTTTCTCCTTCTCCCCCATTACCAGAATGTCATCATCCTTCAAAGAAGCCCAAAGGAGACATACAGAGACAGATGTGAGGAAGACACTCACAGCTGAGGCAGACTAGGTCTGAGAAAGGGGTCGTTCTCCGCTCCGTTGACGGCCTTGCTCTTCCGCTGCTTCGGCTCGGAGTTGGTGGTCAGCACTTGGGAGCTGTTGGTCGTCGGAGGCTTCCTCTTGGCTAGGAGCTTCCTCTGCCTCTCGATCTCTTCTCTCTGCTGATTAATCCACTCCTGCTGTCTACGGATTAGAAACATGTGATCAGAGCAGTGGCAACGTAGGCGCTGGCATCACCCCTCAGCTCCTTGGCGTTAGAGTGCATCACTATGAATATTTAAATGGTCAAAATGAAAACCTGGAAGCAATGGCTTTAAAATAAATACAAAGGAACTCAGCATTACCAGATGATATGAATGTGTGTATACAGGTTTTGCTATACCAAAAGACCTCACAAATCTGGAAAAAAAAAGATGAATAGTGAGGTCTGGCCACAATTCACGCTTCATTTTATAAAAATCTGTGAATGCAATCAAAAAAGTAAAAATGTCAAAAGTCTTGTATTTTGTTTGGCTATTTGAGGTTAAGGTTAGGGCTGGGTAGGGGTTAAGGGGATCGTGATTTGGATTAATTATTTCCCATAGGAATGAATGGATGGTCCTCACCAAGACAGGGATACAAACGTGTGTGTATGTGTGCGCATGTGTGTGTGTGTAGATTTGTGCTTCTGGAACAAAAACATATTTTCGTATTTACACTCCAACACCTGGTTAATGCCAAGCACAAAAATGTCATCTAGGAAAATGTTAAAATGTAAGATAGATGAGAAAACGGCCTTCAAATGCGTCACTGGGAAGCCGCAACACTGAGACAGCCCAGTGGTGAATCGGCGCCACTGCCTGGAGGGCGCCGTTCGAAGGGAGGCGCTCTTACTTGACCAGGTTCTGGAAGGCGAAGCCGTCAGTCCACTGCTCGGTGAAGGAGGCGCCGTGCCGCACCGTGGTGAAGTGGCCCAAACGCAGCCGGTCTTGCATGCTCTTCTCTCTGCACGCCAGCTTCTCCTGGGTGCTCTGGGGATGGCGTGGGGGACGGCTTTACAAACCCGCCCCCTCGGCACTCATCCAATCAGAACGCGAAGCCCCGCTGCTTCGATCAACTTTTAAAGTAATAATAACCCACTGCGTTCAACGCCACGACAGGGACGCACAAAACCAGGAGCTTAACAGAAGCAATGCAACCCCTTCTGAGAGGTTTCCCAACAGGAAGGCAGGCATGAATGCAGTGCAGGCTACAGGGATAGGGAACATTACCCAGGCCAAAAGAGCCCCAGCCTCACCTGGCTGCAAATTCCGAAATGGATTTAAATACTAAATTATGGGTAAATAGATTTGCAGCAAGCAGAACAAGAGCTGAAAGTAAATGCAAAATAAAAGCAGCATTCAGTCAGTTCTTCATAGTGACTGAATAATATGAATAATTAATTGTTAAGTACAGGTATCCTATGTTGTTTTTTTAGTTTTCTGAATAACCGCGTCTTGCTGGATGATCACCGCATTACTTAAAGGCATAAATGTATGACAAGCAAAGACCCACCTTCTCTATCAGCATCTTCTTGCTCATGGTTATACATTTATTTAAGCGTTCCTTGTACTTTTCAAGTAGCTTCTGCTGTTCATCTATTTGTCTCCTGAGATCACAGTTTGCCTGTGAAGGAGGAGAGAGAAAAAACATTTTCACCACAAAAACACCGAATCACGCTGCACACTGTGGCCACATAACACACATGCCAGCTACTGAACCTATCCCAGATGGGCCTGGGGAGTACGACTATATTATGGTGTATTTCGTGTTATTAAAAAAATCCCAAAGGCATTATTTTTAATACCGTCAAACATAGACACTCCTCCTCCTCGCATATAATCCATTACATTTATTTTCATTCTACATTGAGAATATTTATGAACATCCATATATACATATTATATATATAATATAGACACATAATATAATATATATGATAGACATAACTGTTGGTTCGACATAACCAACAGTTATGTCTATTGATCAGTGCTACCTTATCGAGCAAAGCTACCATAAGGCTGCGCTCTGAACATGAATGATCTGTGCACTGACTAGTCAGAAACCTTTCTACCCATTTATTCCTACCTACTTATTATTAACAGTTAATAACATATCCTATGCCTTTGCTACATCGGTCAAGTTTTGTTCTTTTACAAAATACACATTTTTATCTGGAAGGTAACTTTTTTGTTAATAGCCTGTGATTTTCTAGTGATCTTTTCAGTACAGTGGTAAATATAAATGAACATAAATAGAATAGGTGATGAATGAAATACTTTAAACTGCGTTAAAATAAAGTAGCCTATATGAGTATTACGTACAGAGTAAGACAGAACGTGGTGGCGCTTGACGTTCACAAATGTTCACAAATATTCTCAATGTAGAAAGAAAATTTGTGTGTGCGTGTGAATATAGGTACTATAGGCAGGTAAATTTTTTATTTATTTTTTTTAAACGAAATTTCACATTATATTAAATTTATAACAACAGGTAACTGAGCCATCAGAAGAATTATCTGGAAAGAGAAAAGAAATTTGCTTGTGGTAACCATTTCCATGCAGGACTAATGTATAACGTAATTTAAATATTACTTAAATACATTTCCCATACTCCCTAGGGGTGGTTACATGATATATTCTGCAACAGTGAAGAAGTGGAGTGGTGTCAATAAAAGATGAGTGGTGTTTTTAACTCTTCAGCAAGGAACAGTCTTCTTGTTTCCTCAACTTCAACACTGATGAGCCCGTTAAGACTCCAATTGCAGAGTTTACTATAGCCTACTATAGCAAACTGCACACCACGTGGAAGTGTGATCCAAACCCACACACCAGTAGGTGTGTGCCACCAGTGCTACCCACTTAGTGCTCCTGCCATCCTTTACACAAGCTAATAAATATATATATATATATATATATATATATATATATATACACACACACACACACAAACAATATATACATATATATGGTGGCTCTGCAATAAAATAAGCTTTACCCTAAATCTCCAAACTTAAAGAAAAAGTACATCAAGCTCTGCACTTAAAGAAGTGATAAGTGCTTCCAGTTAATCCACAACAGCAGAGCAAGGGCGCTTGAAATGCAAAGGTAGAAAGTTTCATGCCAGTTGCTCTTCACCCTCAGCAAGAAGGGTGTCCCTTACCCGAAGCAAATCGTCTATCCTTCCCTCCTTCTTCTCAAGGTCCAAGTTCTTATTACTTTCGAGGGCTGCTAGCTTCAGTACCGTCAGATCAGTCTGAGAGAAGCCAGTAAACACAGACTATTTAGCCTACACCTTAAACAGAGTGCAAAAAAATGAAATGCAGGAAACATAGAAGAAAGTCTTACCTGGACACATTTGATTGACAGCTGTTTTGGATGCATCATATGGTCCCCAAAAGTTAGACAAGTAGGCGATGAACTGTTCTGCCTAATCTAAAATGAGAACAGGAAATTTGCTCAGCGAGAAGTCATTCTAAGCATTAATTATCTCTAGGCTCTAGCCAGCCGACCCACCATGGAGCCTGGTGCGGAATGGGAATGTGAATTCTGGGGAGAACGGATGACTGGAGGGAGACCTCTGACTGGACTGGAGCCATTGCCCCCCTGGAACTAGAGAGGCAAAACCCGGCGTGAAGTAGAGGAACAGGAAGTGACATCACAGCATGCTTGATGACGACATGGGTCAGAAGAACCCCAGATTCTATTTCCACACTCAACACACACACACACACACACACACACACACACACACACACACACACAAAAAACTTAATTACAGAGTAAATGTAAGGTCACTGAACTCTCTAGCGAAGCACTGTGTAAAAACTTACATCGAAGTAATCACTAATTTTGGGTCCTCGTACAACTGACTTTCCTGTAAGAGAGAAGGGGAAGCTTAGCTCTGGTGCCTGGTATGTTCCCAGCAGATGCAACACCCCGGGAGCTGCCCCCACCTTGGCTGCTCTCGGACTGGCTCTCCACTTTCCTCTTTCTACTCCTTGAGGACTCCGAGTGCTTTTTTTCCGGGGTCTGGAAGAAAAGACAAAGCCACATTAGGAAGCACCTGGACAGAAGGGGCTCTCTTTCAGTGGCCCGACTTTGCTGCTGCGGCGGCGCCCTCGCACAGAGTCATTCTCAACATGGTTCAGACACTCAACAACTCGAGCAGTCACACCAAGACCGGGCCGGGAGTCACACAAGGACCGGCAAAATGCCTGCACTGAACCAACATCAAACTGACAGCCTTGGAAGCAGTGTGATGAAAAACACGGCGAGGAGTAACGGATTAGGAAGGTGTTTAAAAAGGGGATTGAGAATTAAAACAAGGATAGGAGCTATAAAAGAAAAGGAGAATTCCTGTAGGCAGCCATGAAGCCAGCACTGGGAAGCCAGGTCATTTTTGGCAGAGGTGGGAAGTTCAGGTGCAGAAAGACCAAGATTTGTTTTCAACTCTCTAACATTAACTATAAGTAACCAAACAATACAAGACTTTTGGCATTTTTAGTTTTTTGATCGCATTTATAGATTTTTTGTGGGGACCTGAAAATTGTGGTGAATACAAACCCACATGCATTTGGTCTCTACAATATAATACACACCTGACCCACACACACACACACACATACACGTATTCTGCTTAGTGAGGAAAATCCAGGGCTCGCAAAATCGCTAGCCCGACGTCCCGGGGCTATTGTGTCTTCCAGTCGGGCTACCAAAATCCATCTCAGCCTAGCCCGTCAGGCTATCATAGGAAAGAAAAATATATGTCAATGCTTTTGCATTCTTTCACAAATGTAGCTAGGTAATTATGTCATTTTCGGGCATCGATGGGCCGCTGTCAATATGTGAAATTAGAATTCGCGCTTTTTTGCGTTCACTTTCACTTTTTCTCTTTTTTATTAGAGCTACTTAAATTTATTTTGGGCTACCAAAAACTGAAGAGTGCCTGCCCGAGGGGCTACCAGGGATTTTGAAATTTTGCGAGCCCTGCCATCCATTCATTTCTATGGGAAAAACCACTAAGGCTAACATAGTGAACATCCCAGCTGAATTGTGCTGCATGGAAGCCTGTTTCTACCATCTAGAGCAGAAAAAAAACATATTTATCTCAGAATTCTGTCTTTTTTTTAGCCAATCAGGCAGCGTCACTTCCTCTGCAGGATGTTATTTATGAATACATTACAAACATGCAATATTCTCATAATGTAATCTGCTGGCGAGTAGTTTGGATTCCTTGTTAGCTTGCTACATTTTGAATGCAGTACACTGCAAAAAAAAAATGTCCATAAAAGAAACAGATAATGTTCTTGCAGAAAATTACCAGTACATTATCCGTTTTTTACGGATTTTTCTCTTGTTAGGATTTAGCGGGTGTACTCGCTCCCACAATGCAACGTGAAATTCAAAGGGCATGTGAAGACGGTACACTGGACCCTGTTTTCATGGACTTCCACATTATGAGAATATTGCGTGTTTGTAATGTATTCATAAATAACATCTTGCAGAGGAAGTGACGCTGCCTGATTGGCTAAAAAAGTCAGAATTTCCAGATAAATACGTGTTTTTTTTTTTCAACTCTAGATGGCGGAAACTGGTTTCTACAGTGCTGCGAATATTCTTGTTTTCTTTTTTGCTTTTGTTTCTCTTATTTTGTTCTTAAATAACCCACCATGGGTCCAAAGATGACTAGTGAGAGCAGCAAAACAAAAAGGAAAGTTGTGTGAGCTTGAAAAAGAAATAATTGCAAAGTATGACTAGTGTTTGCGCGTCTGATCTGGCGACAGAGTATGGAAAGGCGAAATCGGCGATTAGCACCATAAAAACAAAGAGGCCCTCAAAGGAGCTAATGCGGCTAAAGGGGTGAAAGTGCTCATTAAACAAAGATCACAGGCAACAGAAGAGGTAGAAGAACTGGTGTTGGTTTGGATAAATGAGAAACATAACTGTTGATAGTATCTCCAGCTACTGCATGCTACTAGCTCTCCACAGTACAAGTGCAATTAAATTTGTATTTATGGGTTTTTACATTTTTTTATGGTTTTAGCATTAGGCAATCATTAATGAAATTGACATTATTTCTTTTGGGAAAAAATTTTGGTTTTTGACCAAATCAGTTCTCAAAACAGAACTTAATGGATTAAGTTCGAGAACAGAGTTTCCACTCTACAAGACTTTTGGCATTTCTTGTTGCTTCAATTGCATTCACGGATTTTTATACATTGAGGCATGAAGTTGTGAGGACCAAAAGACTGACCTCACCAGTCATGCTTTTGAGGAGGACTTGCTAGTGGAAGTGACCAAGGCAGTAACAAAATCTGAACATGAGTGGACAGTCGAGACATCGCTGTTTACACCTGTGACTATCATGCATCTCCAAGGTGTCCAGCTGACCACAAGTGTTCAGATTTCATTACTGCCTCAGTCAAATGGCCTCACACACAGCTACCGTAACCTTGTCAGGGACAGCATTAACACTACAAACATATGTGCTCATCTGGGTCCCAGACCACCCCGGCAAGTGGTTTGAGTGGTTAGATCACAATGCGTTTTGGTGGTCCTTCACGCCAATTTTTATGTCCACTAGTGATATGATCACTCGAGATGCTTTTTACAGGCTGAGGGCAAGTGAGACCAGCACCGGTCTGGTCTGCAGACCACTCCCTCCCAAAACCCCTGCCTTCTGAAGACGAGTGACTAATTTGGGAGAGGGGTGGGGGCTGGCACCTTAAAACCCTGGTACAGGGGGTCATCTGTACATCTGCAAATATACCCGTGAAACAGCCTCAGTGGGCCATAAAAGGGGAGACCAGGAAAATGGGGAGAGACTGCTGGGAGATATATACTGAAAAAGCAGGACAACTGCCTCTCATTATGTCAGAGCCCGGGGGGGGGGGGGGGGGGGGGGGGGAAAAAAGTTT
>JAODKL010000001.1:30410423-30421495 GCA_026780765.1 Petrocephalus schoutedeni
GCCGAGAGGGTGCGGCATCAGCACATTACGTCTATGTCAAGACAGAGCTGAACACCGCCTCAGACAACTGCTAGATGCCTTTATATCTGTGTTATTTCACATGCTCACTAAATGCTTTTGTTAAAAAGCCTCGTTTCAGATTTTTTTCCTCTGCGGTTACATCATAAACAGCAAAACTTTCCATCCCCTAGCTTCTGACCAAAACAAACATTAACGAACAAGTCAAAGCATTATAAGCACGATTCAAATGGACTCCCAGATGATGCTTCTCAGCAAAAATAGATAAACATACTGTGCTGCTGTGTCTGATTTTATTGGCGGTACCATAAAACAAACCAAAAAGAATCCTCCACCACATATAGCTGGTGCTGTGCACGTTTGGCCCTGTAGGGGGCGACTGAGGGGTTTGTGTTGTAGTGTCTCACCGGTGGGAAGTAAGTGCCTTTAGTGCTGGAGGAGCTGCTGGATGAGGCCCCAGTGACGTGGGCCCTGTCGTATGGTGGCCCACTGCTGCCACCTCCCATGATGCTCAGCGAGCTCATGGCGGACTTTCCGCGGGACATGCCTGCAAAGGGAACGCCACTGATCACCAGCTGCAACACCCAGCTAACGGCACCCCGACACCCTTTTTCGGTTCAGATGCGACTGGAGGTAACCTCCCTCCACCCTGCCCCACTGACTCGCACTTGGCACCGGCTCGTCTTCAAACCACACCGTAAAAGACGAGAGTGGGGCCAGCCAAGCCCTCTCTCTGGACAGCCAAGAGAGCCCTTTGGCTTTTAAAACTGCTGTGGAGAATCAGTAAGGGCCCCACTGCCAGGCAAGCGATTTGGAGGGGTGGTGTAAAAACACAGAACCGCAGGTCCCGGGGAACAGTCCTTCAAGGTCTTTTCGGGACAGTACCTGGCAGGGACCCCGAGAGGGAGTTTGGGTGCGGGACGTAGCCCAGAGGCACCGAGGAGGGCCCGTGCACCACAAAGTCGTTGGCCATGGTGGCGCCGTCGTCCTTCATGTGTGGGCAGAGAACGCGCTGGCACACGAAGTAGACGGCCCCCACCACGAAGAGCACGAGGATGACGCCGACGATGGAGCCAATGATGTTGATGGGCTGAGGGGGCGGCTCTTCCGTGGGATCTGGGGGTCAATAGAAGCCTGTATGTTAAGATAAGGATTGGGTTTAAATGAAACCTAAGGCTGAAATGTTAACCTGCCACCTGACCAATAGGAAGAGTGACAGGATAGAGGTTCACACACAGCCCCCCCGACCCGAGTCCTGGTGCACACGGGACTCACAGCAGCCCAGCTCGTCGGAGCTGTCCGAGCAGTCCATGTTGTGGTCACATTTCTTGTGCTTCCCGACACATTGTCCATTGGAGCAGCTGAACTGGTCCAGAGGACAGCGAGCTGCTGGGGGGGGGGGGGGGGGGGGGGAAGGGAAAAAAAGTTTCATCCAAGTGACATCAGGTGACACAAACCAGATGAGAGGATGTTGGGCTGTTGGCGAGCAAGGCCTGCAGCGATTCTCTTTAGGCAGAGTATTGTCCATTTCGGTGTCACACGCGGCAGGCCTACAGTGCCCCTTCCAGAGCAGCAACGGCCCTCAAAACGAACAGTGACGACCTTCGCATTTTAGATCATGCCGCACCAAAATTAGTTTGGTCTAATTGAAAACTGGGTCAGCCAAACACATTAAAGCCACCTGTTACCTTCTTACAAGCAACACATTAGCACCTGGGAGGAATTAAGTATGAACTTCCGGCCGATCGATTTCCACATAAAACATTCTCACAATTCTATAATGAACAGTTAAGCAGCAGTTTCCATGTGCGAGTCCGCTGACATTTTGTGGCGCAGCCAGGACATAGCGTCGCCCATGGCGACGAGAGAGGCGAGCGAGAGGGTGCCAGTGGAGACGGTGATAGTGCATCGTTAGGGAGAGAGGGCGCCGTACAGTGAGCATCCATCTCCCCGATACAATCATGCACAGGCACTTCACTAGCAGGGGGAGGCTGGCTGACCTTGACGCGAGGTCACATCCCCCCACCTCACAGAGATCCACACACCCAGGGCCAATTCCCACCGCACCGCACTAGTCGCCAGGGAAGTTGAGATGCTCCAGCGTCCTGCCCACTACACCGTGGGCTATACAGTTATACCAACGTCTGTTCATTTCACATACACTGAACATCCCCCCCATCCAGTCTTCATAGGTGGTATCCACGCATGTGCCAACGGGACCATGTTGCCAATAATTAGTTTGCCTATGAAAAACACTCCGACACGGACCAGACAGACAACACACACACAGCCAAGCCTACCTCTGATTCCTTGTCACTTGAGGAACCAAGACTTCCGAAACTGTGATTCGAACATTCGTTATTTGTTAAGCCCTGAAAATAAAGAAAATGTATAAACATTCATATGTGAACAGTGCATGACAAATATCTTATTAAGCAAAAAAAAAAAAGTCTGAGATAATGTTGACTATGAGAGCAATTAGCCCATATGGGAGTAAACAAAACCAATAAAAACCCTGAAATCCTGTGTGACATAAGTCAGTGTGGAAAAGTTCACTAAAGACCATCAAAAACTTGATATATACACCATGGTCCTCAGTAAAAGCTCATTGGGTAAATGCAGCAGACTGGTTATATGGCCACTAACACATTGTGGGAACAGATGTATTAAACACACCGAGCATTCATACACCTGCCAGCATCACTGTCCATCTTAATGTATGTAACACTACAGAGCTTCATGACCAATCCTGTGTGTGTTAGCGATGGGACACTCATGGTGGGCGGGACTCCCAGGCTGCTTTGATCCCACTTCCTATTGGTAACTTTGCCACTTTAAACCAAGAGGAACCAGCAGTCACAGTAATCTCCACCTCACCATGAGTTCCACCCATCTAGCAAACAGCACTGATGCACTCACTTTTGTGCCCCCACTGGCGCTTCCAGTGCTGCCCCCAGTGCTACCCCCGACTCCCCCCATGAACCGTGCCTCCAGCAGCTCCTGCCTCCTGGGGTCCAGGCTGTGGAGCTCATCCATCGCACCTAGAACAAGAGAGAAGCCATCAGGGCCGCAGACACAAGCGTAGCCTACAATGTGTTAGGAGGGAATCCCGACACACAGAGGGCTCCGAAAACCGCCCCCTATGGCCCAACAGAGCACCCAGTGCTCAACAGCGAATCAGATTTTTTTTGACAAAGACCCACTTGGGACCACATAAAATAGCCCAGCTAACCATCTGGTCAGGCTTTCCGAAATCTTTCTGGAGGAACAGCAGTAAGGCACGGCAGCGCAGTCGGGGGGTAGGCGAGTGGGCAGGCAGGCAGAGGGGCACGTTTTCACACCATCCGTGCACGGTCACATCCCGGCATCTCAACAGAACCCACCAGATGTGACGGTAATGCTGACAGGGAGAGCAGGCTACCCACTGCACTCCGAGTGAAATAAGGCTTTGATAAAAAGATGCTAATTAGAAGGCCATGTGTAACGAGGGAACAGAACAGCTGAGAGCAATTTACTTTGTCTGCAAATATTTAATAGGGTAACATTTCTGGTTAGTTCATGTCTGAACATAAATGGGAGGGAATGGGGGGGCAGGAATTCTGGATTTCTAAGTTATTGCCTCTCAATGCACCAACACACACACAGAAACAAACACACATTATAAAACAAAATAAATGTGTGCCATTGATATTAGATAATGTGGTTCACAGTAGGACACACAAAGTGGATTCCACAGTTCGCAGAACAGAAGGATGGGATACTGGGCTAGACCTGACTTCTGTACCTTTAGAGGTGGTCTCCATGCACATCTGTATCATAGTTATTAAAATCTAAAAATTCAAAATCACTATACGTTCTCTGCCAACCAGCACAGGTGACAGCTAGGGCTGTTGTCATAGAAATAATTGCAATTAACGATTTAATTAAACTTCATCTGTTCAATTTATAACACTATTATAGAGTAAGCCTAACCATTGTTTAATCCTACGCATAGCCCTTCTTCATAAGATCTATCATTTAGCATCACACATCATAACAAAACTCCATTTCTGTTTGTCTTAATTTTCGTAACCCAGCTATGACATAACAAATAAGCAAAATGCCTGAAGCTAAACAGTTGGTGCTGTCACTTATGTGGAGCATTTTCGAGCATGCATAAACCACATCACATTTCCTGGCACAGCCCAATCCTTTCAACCTTCTATTTTATGGCAAACCATACTGTCTACATTAATGGCAAACTAAGCCATATAACTTGTCGAAATTAAGGTAGTCTGGGCTAAATGTAACTGAACAAAAGACAAAATCCATTTAAACAGGGGTACCTTAAATACGATAAGTTATCCGGCTAAACCAGAAATCCAGCTTTGTGATACAGGTCCCTGGGTGATAATGTTTCCATAATCCATTCTTTTCCCTTTGCCTCTCATTTTAAGTGTTCATTCCAGTCATCTGTTTATAATTTTTGGATTAATACTAAAAATCACATATCTGACAGTTTATATCATAGCCAAACTTTTAGTTTATGTTTCCAGCAGTTGAAATAACTGCAAACAGCAACATGGTATTTTGGTATACTTTTAGCTTTGGATGACCAAACTAAAATATGAAATTTTCATTTGTTTCAGCCCGAAACTACGTCACTCCAAATAAGTGGGATTAGAAAAATAAAAAATGCACTCGGATACATGTGCTATGTGGAGCTTTCATTAAACAGAGAACACGAAGAATTGAAAATCAGAACACCCCATTCTGGTCTGTGGAGATCACTCACAAGCAGTCTGTAAAATTTACCTGATGTTGAGAAAAAAAAATATATTAATATAATATAATATTTGGTCATGCAAATGTGAAACAAAGTGATGCAAAACAGGCACCGTCGTAAAACATGTAGTGAAGCGTAAAGTTGCACATGCGCAGATGTGCAAGGTACAAATAGGCCTGGTGGTACAGATCGGTTCAGAAACGCAATGAGATTGTGTCATTAAATGGGCATCAGCAAAACGTCACATGGCAGAAAATGTGGAAAAAGTGACAGAAACATGACATTTCCATTTCATCCAGTTATTATTATACAGATGAATTATCGCGATTATGCAAAATAATCGCGGTCAGCTCAAATAAGCGTGGTCAGGCGATTATGTAATAATAGTGACAGGCCTAAAGGCAGCCAAGCTTCCTCGGGTGAGCCAGAGTATTCCAGCACCTGTGCGGAGGGCAGGGCGGCTTTGGACATGGGGGAGCAGCGGCAGGTCCTGACATATGCACATGCCTGTGTCACTCAGGGCAGATGGGGGGGTGACCCAGTGACCTAGAGAATTCCCTCACTTCAGCATACGTGCGCGGGTCTGTAGCCAGAACCAGCATCTCCATTCCTTCTCAAACCTTCACCGACAAACAAAACAAGTCAATAAATAAGACAGTAAGTAAAATTAGAAAAAACTAAAACATTGGAAGAACCCACAACCCCAGAACCTGGAATCCTGTCCAAATAAACATTAATACGGCCACAGATTGTTACAGAATTTTACCATCAGACATAAAAACAATTCCCATTATTAAATCTGAAATGCTAAGCAGTGTTACTATATACATTTAAGGAATTAATTCTCTCATAAACTGGGGGGAAAAAAAAAAACATCTGCCAACATTTCAAGTTGGGGGTCGAAATGGGAGATAGGGCAGCTGATTAATCTAACGTACCTCTGAGTTTATCACTTAAGTATCAATACCAATCATTCAAAAATTTATTTTAAAAGCCCCATGCTGGCAACGTGTACTGATGGTAATAATTATGCTGGGTGGGATTGTCATGCATTTAATCAGCTACCAGTTTAACCCCTCTTCTAATATTATGGTATTGCTGCCTTGTTAGGGGAAACCAGGCAGTGGGCAGCTGACAGGATGCCAGAATCATACCCACTGTGGGTCTGAAGGAGCCAACTTCCCTCATCATTAGGGCTTGATACAAAATGCCCACAGAATTTCTCTGTAGCATTTTTTGCAGGACTGAGACAATCAATTAGAGATCATGGCAGCTGACACCCAAAAGAGCCCGTCTTCTGCATACAAAAGGGTGAACTGAACATTAGCACAGTCATACATATCCAAAAAGCAGCCAAACAGACCAGACGTAGCTGCTGTTTACCGATACCAAAGCCCCCGACTCCTCCAGGTGGCTCAGCTCACTCGCTCACTGCTCACAGTTCTTATATATCACAACCCCCCCCTCCCCCCCCCCACGAAACATCCAGCCTAGCTCATTTCACTCTTAGACAGAGAAACGTGAGTCTTCTCAAGCCCTCCGCTGGCATTTACCTCGATGCCTGAAATAGTGCAAGCATCCACGGCAACAGAACAACGAACGAAAGGTAATGACAGTACATCAGAGGCATCAGGGTTGCGGAAATCTAAGTATACACACATGGGATTCCTAAAACATTTCTTGGTCACCAAGGGCTTTAAGAAGCTGTTTACTGAGGCATTGTCACCCTCAAAGCTTCCAGCACTCGACCCGACGTCATATCGTTAACATGCTTGGTCATGCCGACCATGCACGACCAGGAACAAAATGGCAGCGTTCGGTCTGGGCACCAGACACAGAGGTGACAGGGCACCAGGTGGTATGGGACAAAGTCATGCAAGATTGATGCTTTTGTTCAACATTTTGGGAGGGAGAACAAAAGAAGGGGGGGGGGGGGGAATGCAAAGTTAGCAGTTTTTTTGTGCTAAATATTTTTAATGGAAGGTGAGATTGCCACTGAGCAGAACTTCACCAAAAATGTGTTACACTCCAGAAAACATATTATATTTATTTATACTTATTATAATTAAATTTAATTAGATAATTAAATATATTTCTTGGAGGAAAATAGGTAATGAACTCCAATGTTTCAAGAAATGTCAAAAGCATAACTGACTCAGTCTTCTCACACTGCACAAGCAAAGGCAGTAGACCTTTTCTGAAATCACATAAATCTGCCCTAACCTAATTTTGCTGCAATTCACTGCTGTCCGCCTCCTTTAAAACTGCGGACTGCAGAATATACACCTTTATGGTGACCTAATTGCAGCTGTCAGATTAAAACACACACACACACACACATGCATACACACAGGCCCATTAAGCCTTCAACACCTCTGTACAAACTGAAAATCAGACCACAGAATGAAATGCGCAAACATTAATAGCAACCACAGAACAAATTTTACGGGGAAAATGCTATGCGCAGAATCTGTTATTTGATTATCAGCAATTCAAATGAGCAGAATCAAACTCGGAGGGGTTAGTCACCTTACACACAGAATTTGCCAAGTATCCAAATTTAGGTGTCAGTCATCAGAACTGAATTTTGAGCAGCCGATCTGAGATGCAACTGGAACCAAATGTCAGACTATTCGCTCAATGAACGGTGGCCATTTCATTATCAGTAAAAAGAAGATAACTGCAATGTTTCAAATGAATGAGTGTCATAGGTTGGATGAGGTCTTCACAAAAACAAGACCAATGCTGATATGCTTGTTTGTTGATGGGTTAATTAATTAAAATAACAGCCATTTCTGGGAATTATACATGCTTATACTTATTGGAAAAATGTGGGGACAGAGGGAGAGATAACAATGCCTCTTTTTCCAGTGCAACATGAAAAGTGTTGTTTTCCTTTACCAGACCTATTTTAATCAAGTACTTTGGTGGGGCATAGAAACCCACAAAATGATTAATATTGAATATTACATCTAGACAGGCACTGGCTTAATACTGACGACCAGGTCTGGCACTGGGGGGGGGGCAAAATTCCCAAGCCCAAACAAAAATACTTCAGAAATCCCATGACATCATACAGGAATCTGACCCAATGCATCTTCCATTGTCACAATTTTATAAAGAAATATTTCTTGGCTTAATTTCCTGAAATGTGGAATGATGCCAGGATTTGGCAGGTTTGTACAATTCCCATTGCGCACATCACCATCATCTAGCTTCCTGCAAGCCTTTATGGAAACCAGAGCAGTACACAAGCCAAAGGTTTCCCCTTGTAAATATCACGAGCGCACTAAAACGCAGATGACACACAACGAACGTCAGAGCCAGAACAAGGAACACGCTGAAGATCTGCAGGATGCAAGCGTTTTAATCATCCTGCACAAAATGGAACAAACACTTCCTGGAGAGTGGAATATCTTGGCGCATGGAAGCACGGCTTCTTGACGATCTTTACCGAATCACAAAGGACACTTAAAAGCAAGAGACTCACGGCATGATCATTCCTGAAAGTACAGAATATGAAGATGAAATTATTACATCATAACCCAATACACCGTATTTGAGACCCTGCTTGTTGCGATAAGTAGATTAATTTTAACAGTAGGCTACGGAGGACACTGTCGAAGTTCCACACTAGCTGAGCGCCTCATAAAGTCGACAGATACAGTGCCATGCCAGGAAAATGCTACACAATAGCAGCACTGCCTCCAAAGAGCCGTGATGCCGGGAGGCGTCAGCTCAGGTGCATCTTCATTGTCGTTCCAGCATGAATTAAATATAGCCGAGTGCAGGACGAAGGACGGCGTCGCGCTACTGTCCTTTCGATTTCTTATTGTCCCTGAATTATTGAGCACCTCAAGGCTATACCAGGGTTTCCCCATAGCCATTTATAGGCACGGCGGAAAGCCAGGCCTGAAACATGAGCCAACAAGTTCCCCATTAAGGACCACTGATTAGTTTAGTGCTTAAAAACCGGGCATATTGAACTTGTAAAGCAATTCATACAAGCTGACAATTTCTTTCAGTTTTAAATAAACATGTGAAATCATATCCAGGGTGACTCCTGCCATGACACCTTTGTTTCCTGGACTTAGAAGCAGTGATGGATAGATGGACGGATGGGTGAATGGATGGATGGATGTTTATTTAAAACCTTGTTTGCCAAGTGGACAGTTATCGCTCCTTAACATTTTCTATGGTTCAGGCAATAAACCACCAAAATTGAAATGCTCACTTTATTGGTAGATGAATATCAGAGTGAAGACCAATTTTCCAGAGGGGGTGGAGATTCTGTTAACTAGACCCATTATCAAAACATGCACCTCAACTGGGAATCTACCAATATCTTGATCTTGATCTTGTCAAAAAAATCCTGGTCATTTTGGGTCCATTTAAACATTAGCAGACTTATCAACGCTAGTGGTTCAATATAGTGTGGAAAAACCAACACTCTGCGAACATAAATGAGACAAAACAGCAACCACACACCTTGGGTGCTGTACATGACAGCCTGTATAGCAGAGCATGTGAGCGGAGCGGAGCGGGCGGAATTTGGTCAGAACGTGGAGTGTTTTGTTTTTTATTAAGGTTGGAGCGGTCGCTCTGTCCCACTCCAATTTAGCTCCGATACCGCTCATACCACGAGCCTGATGCGTGCCCGAATCTACCCAGAATTCATCTGTACAATTTTAGTACCTCAGTAAAGTACAAAAAGTTAATTACTCGATTTGTGCTGGTTTTCCACTGGAGCTGGCGCTGAATAAAAGCACAACGTGAGGCGGGGCATTTCGTACTGAATTATGAATTTAGAAAATGCTAATATACAGCTGGACGATGTTGGATATTAAATCTAGCATTTCATGTTATGCACATACTTACATCGCTAGTGATTTACATTAAGAAGACTTTCTTACTTTCAGTTCTGTACGGACATTAGGGACAGCGCAGGGGATAAATGTTTCGCTAAAACATTTTTACTTTGATATAGGGAAACAGCTTAGCTAACTTTGATATTTTAATGATTATTCCTTTTATAGATTATCCAGTATATATTTTAAAATAAAGTTTACCTCCACTGCTTTTGCACGAGCGCTGCATGCGTACTCCAAAACGATCATAATCACTCATCCTTGCTGTTTAAACCACTCCTAGATAGGTTTGAGAGAAATTTATGTTAACTAATTTTTGCTTTATAAATACGCCAATATTTATTATAACAAAATCACATCGCTATATTTGGAAATTCCCCAATACTGTAGTGTTACGCAGAGTTTGTGCTGTCAACATCACGAAAAATGCGCCTGCATAAAGGAAAAAAAAAAGCCAGTCCGTTCATTAGCTAAGCGGCGCACTTTCATGACAGTGGGTGAAGACAGTGTTTGTTGGGGGCGGCGTTGCTATGGCGATTTTAGTCTGTGCCGGAAAGAGAGCCATCTGGACGGTGTGCCGCCGAGCGGAGCAGCATAAATTGCAGCCCTGTTAGCAACAGGTACGGCTAGCACCATTTCAGATCAGAAGTTACTCTGTGCTGTTTACAGAACAGTCACTACAATTCCTCATTGTTACTCTGCCCTCATAAAAACCCCATACCCCCCCCCCCCCCCAAATACACAAAGGGCGCTTTTCCACTGGACCAGGTACTGAACTTTTGACATAAAAAAATTACTACTGTCCATTGATTTCCAGTCCAATACCACTACCAGGGCTGTAGGAGTACACCAGCTGGGGTACTCTTTAGGTATTTTGGTGTGGGACTTCTAAATACGTTCATTGTCGATTAGTTATGCAAATAACTTGCCAATGAATCACTGCCATTTTGAAAAAGCATAGTTATGAACTCAAATAAACAAATTCTTAGAACAAGTAATAGTAATGGATAGGGATGTAACGATACACTCAAGTCACGATTCGATGGGATTCACGATTCTGAGTTCACAATAAGATTTTCACATTTTGACACAAAAATATTCCTTCGCTCTCCAAACTGTGCAAAACGTCTTCTTAAAAGTGCAACTGAAACTAAATAAAATATTGTTTTTAAAAATAAATCCACATCAAAATAACTCAAAACATCCTTCAAATAAATAAACTAAAACTTGCATGTGCAGCTTCAAATTTACATGTTTTTTAAGGAAAATTAACATGTCAACATTCTCAGGCTAAAGCTGAGATCTCTGCAAATTCACAATGTCCCCTGCAGTTGAAGAAACCCCTTCACTAGGGACAGAGGTGGCTGGTGTGGTGAGGTATGCCTTAGCTAGAGGAGAAAGCAGTGGGGACATATTAGCAT
>JAODKL010000001.1:30450928-30464958 GCA_026780765.1 Petrocephalus schoutedeni
GGAAACCGGAGTACCCGGAGGAAACCCCACAACGGCACGGGGAGAACATGCAAACTCCACACACATGGAACAGGGCAGGATTCGAACCCCAGTCCCAGAGGTGTGAGGCGACAGTGCTAACCACCGCACCACCATGCCACCCCCGTCAAAGAAAATTAGTAAGATAAAAAAAAATAACAAGCTTGTATGTGATTCACAAATACGTATTTTGACAAATTATTCCAGCAGACTATTTGAAGTGTTTGGGCCCAGGGCCCGGGAACAAATGACCCCCTCCCCTCCCGTCGGCGACCCTGGTAGCGATACAATGGTCAATGTCTCTTTCACGAGACAAAAACTACAATTCCCAGAATACCCCAGGTGACGTGATGTCATTACAAGCGCGCGGCGATTACTCTTAAGAAAAAGAAGAGAGGCTTGAGATGTGCATGTAATGCAAGAAGCTTAGACTTAACTTATCAGTTTTGGTTTTTAGATCAATTTTATTACGAAATATATGTCAGCGTAACTGTCATATCACGATGTAGATCGGTCATACAGCCAGAAAGGAGAATGGAAAGAGGTTTGGGGGCTGAATCTAGAAGCGTTTTCCAGGCTGGCTCTTAAGTACCCCAGAGAAGCTGCAGAAACCAAGTGTACTATCAGTGATTACCGTCTGAACGCTACATGCTTTTGGATTATACTGCATATTGCTCGATGTAGACCGACGCAAAGAGCTAGTTAGCAAGCTTCTGAGTTACGGCTCTCTGGCAGCCATGCTTGCCTGTATGTACACATGCGTACCAAAGTTATGCAGGGAGCAGTATAGTTAATCATTGCTGTTGTGTAGCACGGGGCTGACATACCTTAATCGTATTTAGACTGCTAGTTACTCACCGTATTTGGGGTCCGCTAAAGTTGAAGGCCAGTCCAACATGGCCACAGTTTCCGCACGGTGCTCAAAATCCTCTACAGCGCCCACGCGCTTGAATCTCGCGCGCCCCCAGGCGTTGAGGAGCTCAAACGCCGGCGTGCACTTTACGATGCGCTCTATAGGCGCCTTTTCCACCGACGCTGGGGTGTCGCTTAGGAAAAATTTGAGATTGCTTCGGGAAATTATCCTTCAGGTAATTACCGTCCGTTTTTACATACCCAGAATGTACCAGAAAATGCACTGCATTAAATGAATGTATTGCATTTAGTTTTCTGCATGTTTTCCATAGGACACAACTGAGTTCAAAAAAGTTTGGACAAGGCATTCAAAATCCCCAATTGCATACGAAAGTGGAAAGATATTTTTCGAAAATTACCGGTGCTGCTTCAGTAGGTAATGCTAAACGGACGTGGAGTGTACTGCTTTTTACGGTGTTAACGATATTAAATTAACATGCACAAATATACCGCTGTATATATGTATTTGATACATTTTCAATACAAGATTTAGATGCTTCTGGATGACTCCGTTAAGGTAGTGCCATCATTGTGTACTTTTATAGTATTCCTCCAAATCCACAATTACTGTATGAATTACCAAAAGTATCTAAGGCAGAGAAGATTGAAGATGCTCTACTGTGCCAGTGTCCCCTTGTAAGTGATCTTTTTCTTATTTAGTACCTTGAGATACTGTAAAATAAAAGAAAATATTTTTTTGTATTTGTAAAAATTGACTACATTTAATGATTTGGGCTGCTGAATACTTTAAAACATGAAGCTCGGTGAATTGGTGTCTGTAGTGTGTGATTGGTGTGTGAGTGTGTGCTTTTTGATGGAATGCCATGCCATCGTCTTTCTAACACACACTGCTTCGTGGAGCCTCAGCTGTTGTGTTTAAACCATTTTTCCACTCTTCAGTGCCATCATGTCTTTCTGCATGTATAGGATAGAGTCCTGCCACAATCATCGGACCAACTGCCCTGTCTCCTGGCACTGACGGCTAATAACTGGCTCTATCGCTACTCAACAAAGACAGGAGAACAGCTGCAGAAAGTTTATCTCTCTCCACGCTATAAGTTCAGGTAACTAACTTACGGTCTGCAGTATTGCCAGGTATTGCATATGGACAGATGTATTGGGACTCCTGGCTATTACACCCACAGGAACTTTTTGACATCCCATTCTAAATCCATAGGCATCAATATGGACTTGCCCCACCCCCCATTAGCAGCTATAACAGTTGCCATTCATCTGGGAAGATTTTCCACAGGATTTTGCAGTGTGTCTGTGGGAATGTTTGGCCATTCTTCCAGAATGCACCAGTCTCAGTCATGGTGGAACAGAGAAGGGCCTTCCCCAAAGTGTTCCCACTAAGTTGGAAGCATATAATTGTGCAAAATGTCTTGGTGTAGTTCATTGGATCTAAGGGGCTTAGCCCAACCCTGGAAAATAACCCCATACCATTATCCCTCCTCCACCAGTTGGCACGATGCAGTCAGGCAGGTAATGTTCTCTTGGCATCCACCAAAGCCAGACTTGTCCATCAGACTGCCTTTCTGTGATTTGTCACTCCAAAGAACACGTTTCCACTGAGACCAGTGGTGGCATGCTTCACGCCACTCCATCGGTGCTTGGTATTGTGCTTAGTAATGTAAGGCTTGCATGCAGCTGCTTGGCCATGGAAACCGATTCTCAGAAGTTCTCTGCATGCAGTTTTTGTGCTGTGGTTAATGCCCGAGGGAGTCTGGAACTCTAGTTATTCAGTCAACGGAGTGTTGGTGCCTTTTACGCATTATGTGTCTCAGTGACCCCGCTCTGTTACTTGACGTGGTCTACCACTTCATGGTTGAATTTCCGTTGTTCCTAAGTGCTTCCACTTTGCAATAATCCCACTAATAGTAGACTGTGGAATATCTAGCGGGGGAGAAATTTCATGAACCGATTTATTGCAAAGGTGTTATGCTATGATGGCATTCCACATAAATTCACTGAGCTCTTTGGAATGACCCATTCATCCACAAATGTTTGTCTGTTTCATTGCACGACTAGGTGCATGATTTTAAACATCTGTGGAAATGGGTCTGAATGAAACACCCAAATTCAGTGATTCAGAGGTGTCCCAATACGTTTGTCCATATAGTGTTGTATTTCTGGCACAAATGGTGAATTTCTTTACCATATGTCATCTATAATACATCTTAGATTTTTTTTTTTAAACAAAATCAAAGTAACTCTTACAACAGTTTATGTTAAAACAAAATCCCCGGCATGTGACAGTAGCTTGCATGTTGCATGTTTAATACTGCCAAAGTTTGAGCTGAAAAGCTGGAAATATGATGGTCTGCTACAACAAATTTTAATTTTTCAAATTTCATTTAGTAGTTTTAACTGAACACACTTAAAGCAAACGTATAAGTGCTATTGGTCATTTGTAATTAATGTCAGTTTTTCCACTCAAAACCTGCTATTCTTTGTGTCTTTGTCAGGTACCTCGGCTGGGATGTTCCCCAGGAAACATTCTACATTAAGTCAATTCAGAATAAACCGTCTGTCATGGCACGACAGGTAAGTGTTTCGTTAAATTCTACATATGTGACATTACCACTGAACAATAAGCGGTATAATTTAATGTATTGATATATATAAATTTTTTTACTTCCTGCCCTCTCATAGGCTGGTGTCGATGATAACACCATAACATACCTGGCTGTATTCAGCGTTTTTCCCCTGGAGGTGGTGGCTGTTCTGGAGATCAACAAAAAAGTACAGATGCTTCCATTTCTGTGTGAAATTCCCCACTACTGCTTTATCTGCTGTCAGTAAAAACTCCAGCCCAATGCCACTGTGTTTCCCTAGGCGTTTGGTGCCACCGTCGTGGATGTGTTACTGTCTCAAGGTCTCTTGGTGGTTTCTCATAGCACCAAGGTTGTGAAGCTGTACAATTTTGAGAACATTGTTGATAAGGTAAAGATCTTAACGCCCCCAAAACTATTAATACCCAAGATGTTTTGTCCTATTTTCAACAGACAGTTAGCAGTATTTCTTTTATTTTATTGAACGCTAATGCCTTAAAATCTTAAGATTGTTCATGTCTGTTGAATTCCTGTGATTTTTATATGTGTGTATATATACACTTATATGCCATTAGTTGTCAAGGTCTGTGATGAAAAAAAATTGTTTAATCACCATACTATTTATATATATTATATTTTATATTTATATAACACCCTTTCTTGTGTTCTTGCCATCTGTGTATCTTGCTTTTTAGCAAGCACTGAAATTCAGTTTGTACTTGCTTGCAAGTAGTATTTTTGTTGGAAACGAATAAGTTAAATCTTTAAAAAATATTAAAATATGGCTTATACTTGTGAATCTTCAAAAAATGTCACATGGAAATACAGTGTCTGTTTTTTATGTAGAGCAATGGACACTACCTAAACTCTTTAGGTATATTAAGATTATTTAGTTTCTCTGATTTGATGGTTTTCTAACCACTTTCCCAAAAAACTAGTTAAGACCCACAATAAACAATCAATATATTTAGTTATTTTACATTTTTTTTAAATCTCCATAACTGCACGATTTAAAAACTCAGTCAGTTCAGTACCTTTTTTTTTAAATCGATTCTAGCAGCATTTACTGATGATGTTGTTGATTGTGACATTTCTCAGTATATGACAAAGAAGCTGGAACTTGGACAGCACTGTGATTGGGGCAGAGTAACGGGAACTGTGGGCCAATCACCTTTTGGCATTCCCATCAACCTCCACATTAACGGTACGTGGGTGCTGTCTTTGGCAGTGTGGGTAAGACATCATATCCCACGGAACCAAAGGCTGGAATGGACCACTTCTGTTCTGCCCCTTAGAGCACCCTCCAGTGTTGTTCGAACTGGCATGCTTGGAACACAACATACAGATCGGCGGTCATCCATGGCATATCATCTACACGCCGAACCACAAGAAGCACCGAGGAACCTACCACATCTGCTCCCTTCAGGACGGCTCCCTGGTAACTTGTATTAGTAGTGCTACACGCTGTAGTGCATCAATCAACCCAACTACCTCAGGTTTATTCTCCATCCCAGCATTTTGTAGATGTACATAGCATGTGTTTTTGGCAGACACTGAACTCAGCTTTTAGGAGGAATAAGCAACTCTAAGACTTGGGGGTGTAAACATGAAATTAATGTAAATCTGAAGATTATTTTAATGCAATGTAGCTGCAAATTAATATAATATTGGTAAATTACATGAAAATAACTATTGTAAGTTTTCTATTTGTCACTTAAAAGGCATATAATGGGATACAAGACATGCAGTGTTGTTCACTGGAATCTGACTGGATCTACTTTCATCCAGATGATTCTGGTAGAATTATCCATGTGGGTCCCAGCAAAATAAAGTGAGTATAAGTGAATGTCACCTTCAGCTGGAAACCTTTCAGATTCAAGGCCGTTTCACACTAAACTCAAAGTGATAAAATAACACGAATTTGAGAACATGTTGGATCAAAAATGTTCACACCAAACATGATGCAAATTTTTTTGCAACTCATTGAGAAAAGGTAGCATACTGAGAGAAACTGGCATACTGGTGACACACTAGCAGCAGTGATAGCTAGTTTTTAAGGTCTCTTTTAACCCTTTTCCCGTGATAATTTCCCCATGTGAAATTTGCCTATCGTTTAATGATGTTCTGGGGTCAGATTGACCCCAAACACGGGAAAGGGGTTAAGCAAACAAGTGAAAAGAAAAAGGCAAAGATTTTGGATACATCCAATACCAAAACAGAGTGTAGAACTTAAACTTTACCACAGCCATTTCAAACAGTATTACATGATAACCAAAATTAACATTGAAAATATATCAAGCAAAAAAATATATATTTATAATTAGCCACAGATTAATATATTATAAAACTTAAGGGAAATGACAACATAAGCACAAGCAGCCAGAACAGCCACAGGCAGCTTCAAAATGCCCCTTTTCATCAACACAAATCGGCTATTGTTATAAACCTAAAAAAAACTGATCGCATGTAAGAACTGACGTCCGTTTGGTTGTTTTATAACATCCAAAAAGTACAGAAATTGATCTCTCTACAAATAAAACAAAAATTGGCGCTTCATGACAATGAGAATTTGTCAGTCCTGGTACGAAAACCATCATAGAAATATGTTTTTTCATTTTAGAATGATGTTTAGGTTTTTCGTGCAAGAAAATAGGAAATAAAATCAGCCTTTAGTCTGGAATATTAATTAGTCTTTTTTTAGATTTGTAATTTGTGTCTTTGGTGCCCTTGTCTCAAATGCATTAATATATAATCTTTAGACTTTACAGCTACGAAATTGCTTATCGCACGTGATGTTGTTAAAAGCAAATGTGTAATTATAAGTGTACATTTACATATGTCTAACTGCTTATCCAGCATATTGAAAATCCTAAAAGCTCATGGATCTCTCTCACAATGTGAGGTTGCTGAAGAATTTTCCATCGCAGCCCATCGGGACAGTAGTGTAAGCATTCCCTATACATCATTTTATTAAACGTTTTGCAGGAATGATTCTGCTGTGCTGCTGGTATATGTCCAATTGATAACTGCAGAAGCTCATTACACTCGTGAAATTAATTTTAAGTTATTGAAGAATATTATTATTGATGCAATCAGAATCTTTTAGGGATCCTCCCACCTGTTTGGGATTGCTATTTGGAGGCTTCCCTCCTTTGATTTAAAGAACACTTTGCCTTTAGAAATCGGCAAAGAACTAATGGAGTTGCTCATCTGCTGTGAACACAGGCTGTCACCCAAACCAGTGTGACCTCTTCAGGTCGAGCGGTGAAGAGAAGGTTTTTCCAGCTGGATGATGATCCTGAGAAAGAGGTATTTCAATGGTACCACACAAGAGGGGAGATGACCTCATGTAGTATTCATTTTAAATTATGTGGCAATATTTTACAATGTTTACAGAACAAAACCGAAAAGCTAAGCTAAACCAAAGCTAACTTATTTGGAAATAATCAGAGGTGAGTAATCCAGGTCCAAAGTGTTTTTCAACCAACTAGTTGAGCACTCTGTGACTGAGACTCCTAATGCTTAACTTGGTTGGTCGAAACAAAATCCTGGTCTGGATTTTTTCTCTTTGGACCTGAATAACCCACTTTTGGAAATAATCACGAAGAAATTCCATTCGAAAGTGAAGGAACTATTTGGCTAGGATTGAATAATTCTTGACAAATACCAAAACAAAATATTCCATCAGAGTAAAGGCCATTTGGCCTCATCTTTGCATTGTTTATTTGGAAATATTTCTTTGAAAAATTGTACACATTGTGATTAGTAATGCATTCACCCATCTTCCATGCCTACTTTGGTAGGGCAGGATTAGGGTGTTTTCATGGCTTATGACTTGCTTAATACCAGGTACGATATTGGGTAAGGCATTATTTTTGCTGGTTAGCTGGAAGCGTGTGGAATGTATATGTGTTTTGTTAAGGTTAGCGTTTTTTCATTAGACCTTTAAGGTGGTGGAGTATGAGGATGAGCTGGATCTGTTGGCAGCCGTGGAGGTGACCTTGAGGAATGACATCGGAACTGCTTATGTTGGTCTCTATGACAACCAGAGTGGAACATTATGGAAGAAAAAGCAGTTGCTTGAAGCTTGGGATGTGGTTAGTTCTAAACCGTTCAAATATGTGCATGTTGACGAATCAGTCATCCCATTCAATACCTTGTTTTTTTAATTTGGCAAATAGCTGGAATATTCATCAGTGTTAAATGTTTTAAAATCTTATTCTAGAGGTGTCGTCATTTTTAATGTCATCTCAAATTGGCTTTGTAATTAGTGTTCTGAGACCAAGATGGTAGCTCATATCTGTGAAGTGACAAGGTTCTGTGTCCTTTCTTCCAGACTTATAGTCACGAGTTTTTCTTTGACCGGGACACAATGGTTCACATTGCACAGGAGAAGAATAATTATTTCTGCTGTCATGTCTACAAAATTACCCACAGACAAGAAGATGGTGAAGAATCACCAGTGAAATGACTTGCATGTGTCTGAGCTGTCATTGCTCATACAAAACAATAAAATGTTATTTTATAGTTTAAAATTAAAGTGACATGGTTATACTTTAAATATGAATCATATATAAGAAATACATGCTTGTATCTAGAAAATATGCCATTATAAAGATTTTTCAATTTTTGCTGTTCAAGACGTGGATTTTTTTATGTACTGTGGCAGTAAGCCATGCTAGATCAATGTAGTTTTTAAAACCACTGACAATGAATAAATGCACCCAACTGTAACCAAGTCATCCCTGTTGAGATTGATATAGTGGGGTGTGAGTGTTTCCTGTCTGGAGCCTATCCCGGAAGCAATGGGCACAAGGCGGGGAACAACCCAGGATGGGGGGAAGCCCATCGCAGGGCACACTCACACACCATTCACACACACATGCACACCTATGGACAATTTAGTAACTCCAATTAGCTTCAGCATGTTTTTGGACCGTGGGAGGAAACCGGAGTACCCGGTGGAAACTCCATGACGACATAGGGAGAACATGCAAACTCCACACACATGTAACTGGGACGGGATTCGAACCCTTCGTCTCAGAGGTCTGAGGCACACTCAACAAATGTTTCAGCTTAATTTTTGTGACTTTGCGGGAAATAGGCAGAGGTTGCGCATATCCAAAAATTTTGAATATTTTTTTTATTTGATATTTTGTTCATTTATTTTATCAATTAAAAATGCATGACCGGAGGAGTATCAAAAATGTAAAATACACAAATGGATATACTTAGCACCCACAGCGACACGTAATGTTAGATTTAGGTTTCACTTTATATGTAGACTACTTACTACGATAACTGACTACCGGTTATTTTCGCGTTCTTGGTTGAAGGCTTGCGTAAACATCGCCAAAAAAAAAAAAAAGTCTACCGTAAAGGACATTTCCGAATTATCAACCTCTCGCACACGTGGACGCAAAAAAATCTTCTCCCAGTTTCTAGTCATTAATTTATATGAAAGTAGTTTTAAGTTCGATTTTACTGGTTTTAAAAGATCGTAATATGTCAAACTATTAAACACGCTTTTATTTAATTATTCCTTTACATTTCCAAGCATAAATGCGGGTTTATCGCGAGGTCCCCCCCCCGTGCAGCCCCCCTGGAATCCTCTTTTTCCCCCTTTTCTGCACCGAGGAAGTGGCTTCGCTCCTTCCGTCGAGTCTCCGTAGGCTGCAGCGCGATGGAGAATTACAGACTCTTTCTGCTTTTCCTCCTAGCCGCGCTGGCCGTGGGCTTCACCTGCGTAGTCTTCGTCCTCAGATGGGTTTTTTATTTCCGAGAGGGACTGGCGTGGGATGGAGGACTGGCGGAGTTTAACTGGCACCCCGTGTTGGTTTTAACCGGGTTTATTTTTATTCAGGGGATCGGTAAGCGTTTCGGCTTGTTTCGTTAATGTCGCACTGCGCATGGTAAAGTATAGGTAGGACACAGACAGACATGCCTTATTTAGCTCTTAAATTAATGAAAAGTTAATTGCATTACAATGTTGTGGGGGTTTATAGGTATGCCACGGTGCTCGGTAGTATTACATGCCACGATGAAAATGAGCCCCTGTTGATTCGCTACTTTTGCTCAAGCACATGCCTCGTTTTGCATCGTTTTCTAGTGCAATTAAGTCGATTCAACTGTTCTGAAAGTTTTAAGAGTTTGGGGAAACCGAAAGTCTCAACTTTTTGCACGTTCGGGGAAAGTAATACCCTTCAAGTGAGTTATTAGTGGTCAGACTAACTTGTGAGATTAACTCGTTAGTTTACTTTTTTCTTCATAACTTTGTTACTATCAGTACAAACAAGACGGCCTAGATTGATGTCAGCGTGGGAAAGTAAGGTGCCGTTAAAAATGCACAAAATAAGTGAAGCTCCCATACACACGTCCTGAAACGTTGCAGACCAGTCCCGAGTACCGGGAGCGGCGCAGTCACGCAGGCCTGCCCCCAGATATGCCAGCGCTGGGCGTCAAAGCCGTGCTCGATCGCTCGCCGATGCCTTCGGGATGGACCGTACTGCTTAGCAGTGAATGCCTGACTTTACACGTAACCTGATTCCACAAGCAGTCTTTTATGCGGCATTCAATCACCTCACAATAATGCAATCTTATACGTCTCTCTGAATTCACTCTTAATGCATTCTTTAAATTCCTTATTTTAAAAGGCTTGAACTGGATTAGTGATTTTCTGAGCAGTGTTTTTTTAGATCTTTTTGTCAGATGTTTCTGTGGTGTACTGAAGTATAATTACAAGCATTTCATGCGTTTCAAATGCATTTATTGACAATTATATCAAGTTTATGCAAAGAGTCAGTATTTTCAGTGTAGGCCAATCGTTTTCAAGACCTCTGCAATTCACCCTGGCATGGTGTCAATCAACTTCTGGCCAAATACTAACCGATGGCAACTCATTCTTGCATAATCAGTCCTTTTAGTTTGCCCGAATTTGTGGGGTTTTGTTTGCCCACCTGCCTCTTCAGGATTGACCACAAGTTCTCAATGGGATTAAAGTCTGGGGGGTTTCCTAGCCATGGACCCAAAATGTTGATGCTTTGTTCCCCAAGCCACTTAGTTATCACTTTTGCCTTATGGCACGGTGCTCCATCATGCTGGAAAGGCATTGTCCTTCAAACTGTTCCTGGATGGTTGGGAGAAGTTGCTCTCAGAGGATGGTTCGATACCATTCTTTATTTATGGCTGTGTTCTCAGGCAAAATTTTACTTGAGCCCACTCCCTTGGATGAGAAGCAACCCCACACATGAATGGCCTCAGGATGCTTAACTGTTGGCATGACACAGGACTGATGGTATACATATTTTCAGAGGAAAACATTGAGTATACATCACATAAGAATACTCAGCTCACATGTCTGCTGCCCTGAAAGAATTAGTAGGGGATGAAACAGCAATTTTGAGAGTAACCTCATATGCGCTGTTTCAGCTATAGTGGTGTACAGATTGCCGTGGACCTGGAGGTGCAGCAAGCTGATGATGAAGTTCATCCATGCTGGCCTGCACACCCTGGCCTTTGTCCTTGTGGTCGTCTCGCTGGTGGCCGTGTTTGACTTCCACAATGAAAAGAGCATCCCCAACATGTACAGCCTGCACAGCTGGGTGGGGCTGGCCGCCGTCATTCTCTATGCCCTGCAGGTAAGTGCAGCAGCTGGGGGGCTTCCTGGTCACTCCATTTTAATTTGGATGATTAATTTGGATGAAGTCCTCCAAAACGCCCTTTAATTGAAGAAGATGTAGTTTTAGTAAGTTTGTTTTTTTAAGTACTTTCCTCAAAAATAAATAAATATTTTATATATTTTATTATCAAAAAATTGATTTGTTACTCCAAGCTCTTCTGTTTTTTTTCATAATCAAAAGTAGTAAAGAAATGCAGTCTGCATTTCTGACTCATGTAGCTGTAATAATATTTAAAAATTATAGGTCATTAGAAAACACTGAATTGTTTTATGGTGAAAACTTTTTTGGAAATGTGTTGCTTTAAAATGCAATGAAACTTCTTATATATTGTGATGTCATAAAATTAATACAAAAATGATGTTATGATTAATACAAAAAGATATTTAATTATTTTGTTTTTTACAAGCACACGCCCCATCAGAAATGCTGGTAGCTATGTCCTAGTGCGGTGAGAAGCTATTGCCTACTTAATTAAGCCCTAAAGGGTTAACCGCTTTTCCCAGTGGAGATCCATTGGGTCGACATTGCCCTGTAATGAACCAGTGTGCTTCTCTCTCGTGTCCGGTTGAGCAGCTGGTCCTGGGACTGTGCGTGTACCTTGTCCCGGTCACCCCACTGTACCTGAGGGCCGCCTTCATGCCTCTGCACATCTATAGTGGCCTGTTCATCTTCAGCAGCGCCATCGCCACCTCCCTCATGGGAATCACAGAAAAGCTCATTTTCGCACTGTGAGTAGCTCGCACCAGTCACGCCATCTTCGCAACAATTGTCTGAGATCAATTGCTTTCTTTGAACTCATAGAAGGTAGAGTGTCTGATTTTTACATTGTTTTTGTTGTTTATAGATGAATTTGTATTGTATATTTACTATCCATATTTATCTGTCCAATGTTCTGTGACATTCAGTAGTAGGGCTGGCCAGTATAAACGATATATAAACTTACTGTGCAAAATTTAAACGGTAAGAAAATGAGACATCTACATAGACTGTCGATGATGAGCATTGCTTGATAACACACATAACATTACAGTAACAAATGCAGTTCTAATCAAATGTATGATAACCTCTATACGCACAGAAAGGTTGGCTGAGTTGGCAGAGCACACCACCTGCTGCTGTTTTGGTTAT
Source organism: Petrocephalus schoutedeni (assembly GCA_026780765.1). Classification (NCBI taxonomy): domain Eukaryota; kingdom Metazoa; phylum Chordata; class Actinopteri; order Osteoglossiformes; family Mormyridae; genus Petrocephalus; species Petrocephalus schoutedeni. The sequence continues at coordinate 30,463,221 of JAODKL010000001.1, forward strand.
AGGTCTGAGTCATGGGAGAGAAGTACTTCCTTGCAGGAAACTTTGTGTCAGTGAAGAAAGTGGCAGCTTATCTTTTAAACAGCAAACATCTTTTAAAAATGAGATACTATGGATAAACATGATAATAAAACATTGGTAGTATAGTAGTACTTTGGCAGTTTGAAGTCCAGTGCTGTGTACTGTAAACTCCAAAAACTTGCGGCAGCAAAAGCTGGAGATACTGTGAACTTATTTCAAGACTTGAAGCGTTGCCACCCAATAGGATGTACAGAATGTAAGCGCTTGGAAGTCACAGATACCAGAATATAGGGTTTCTAGTTTCACTCTGTAAAAAAACAGGACAAATCGCATCTCGTATTGGCTAAAAATGGGATGCAGCATGTTATTTTTCAGTACATGACATTTGGCAGCTCTGGTTGCTATTTTAAATCTAGGACAATGTGGCAGTCAGAGAGAGAAACCTTTAAAAAAACTGTATTTTATAGTGTTTAGACCAAAAAGTTTATTGTATTCCACAGACTCCATAACTGAGGAACCATTTGATGGAACTCCAAACTTGCTGAAGTGGAAACGATAATATTTAAGGTTCCATATTAATAATATTTAAGGTTACTGGTTTGAATCCCAGGAGACCCTGGAGTGATTCTACTCCATTGGGCACTTGAGCAAGGCCCTTAATCTGAAATAGCCTCATCCTGGGTATCACATTAACCTACATCTGGCCCTGCAAGCAGGTCCTCCAACTTCAGGGAATACTGAGGTATCACCCACTGCATGGCTGCACTCAGGTTCTCATCCCAGAGGTGGTTAGTGGTGTGCGGCAATGCACTGCATCAGCACATGCCCCCTTACCTACCTCCTGTCACCCCTAAAAGTGAAGCGACCTGCTTAGTGGCCACAAAGGATATGGTGAAAACAGATGGCATTTGACTTTGTGAATGTGCCACCATTTTCTTTTAATTTGTCATCATCTTCATATTATAAATTTGTTTAAGGAAAATCCTTATGGAATTTTAAGTGAAATGGAGCCTTGACTTAAAGATAATTACTTGAGTGTTATCGTGATAATTATCAATATTGACTGTTGAATTTTTTTATCATATGAATATATTTAGCCATATTGCCCAGCCCTACTACTCTGTAGTATAACCAGGTAATGCAGTTTCATATGTACAGTCGTGGCCAGAAGTTTTGAGAATGACACAAATGTTGGTTTTCACAAAGTATGCTGCATCAGTATTTTTAGATCTTTTTGTCAGATGTTTCTGTGGTGTACTGAAGTATAATTACAAGCATATCATGTGTTTCAAAGGCATTTATTGAGAATTATATCAAGTTTATGCAAAGAGTCAATATTTGCAGTGTAGGCCAATCGTTTTCAAGAGCTCTGCAATTCACCCTGGCATGGTGTCAATCAACTTCTGGCCAAATACTAACCGATGGCAACTCATTCTTCCATAATCAATCCTTTTAGTTTGTCAGAATTTGTGGGGTTTTGTTTGCCCACCTGCCTCTTTAGGATTGACCACGAGTTCTCAATGGAACCCAAAATTTTCATGTTTTGTTCTTTAAGCCACTTAGTTATCACTTTTGCCTTTTGCCTGATGGTGCTCCATCATCCAAAGGCATTGTTCTCCAATCTGTTCCTGGATGGTTGGGATAAGTTGCTCTCAGAGGATGGTTCAATACCATTCTTTATTTATGGCTGTGTTCTCAGGCAAAATTGTGCATGAGCCCA
>JAODKL010000001.1:30503595-30519928 GCA_026780765.1 Petrocephalus schoutedeni
GGGCAAAGAGGGGAAGTGGAGGGGGGTGGGGTCGGCCTGCTCCCCGGGGACCCGGGGTACCTTTGGTGACCAGCGTGTCTTTCCGCGAGCCGGCCATTGTGCTGTAGATCTTACGAATCAGCTCCATTTTGTTGAGCAGTGAGTTGAAGGCATTGAAGTAGGAGAAGCTGACCAGGTGTGAGGTGCCCCCCCCTGCAGCCTAAGGAGGACGGAGAGTGCGCTCAGATTATGCTGCCAGATCACGGAGAGGTGATCCTCCAGTGACTCACCGACACCAGGTTTTCCTCCACGAAGGGCGTGAGCATGTGGTGGCGGATGGTCACCATGATGTCGCTGAAGTCCAGCGCGGAGATGGCGCCGCTCTTCACCTTGTCCTTCTGCGCGAACGCCTGGCGGGCGTGCTCCAGCTGCAACTCCTGCAGGGGGGAGGGCCATCTAATGAGAAACAGGCCAGGTGGGGGCCCATCCCAGCGCGAGGAAACAGGTGTGTCCGGCCCAGCTGGGCGATAATTGGACATGATTGCTTTGCAATCAGGGGGGTGGTGCGGAGCGAGGGGTTACTGCCGTGGTCACAGCAGGTCTGATCCCAGCCCTGGCCCCTCCTTGGCATTATAGGCCACAGCAGAGGGAACAAGACACCTTGCAGGTTCTGGGCTGGGGCTGATGGCTGCCTTGAAGGCTTTATTCAGCTGTGGGGGTCAGTAAGGGCACACGGGGCTTTGAGGGACCCCAGCCTGCATCAATCCCCAACGTTCAGAGCCCTTTCCCTCTGCCTTCCCGATAATGTGATGGACAATAGCACAAACATTAATGAAGTTTACGGCGACTTCTCTGCTTAACTGCTTTGACCCTCACAAGCATAGAAATACGAATATGTCTGATTTACGGAATGCTAAGGCTACATTAATTTCAGGTCTGAACCGTCTCAACAGTCTTAACAACGTGAGTATTTTCTGGTGACAGACTGTCGTTCCCCTAGATCCTGGCCTCTCAGCAGGAATGCAGACGTGATTTCACTCCGCACACCAGTCTGCAGGATGTGGGGGGGGGGGGGGGGGGACACCCACCATCCCAGGCACATCAGGAAACTGCCCAGGGTACGAGCATTAGCATTAGTATTTACTGAGGCACCAGAATGTCCGCGTGGGGAAGGGAGGGTGTGTGCGCGTCACGGGCTGCGTGACAGCCACATGACCCATCCATGATGGGTGCCTGCGTTACCTCTCCTGTGTGTGTGCGCGTGTGTGTCCGGCCGTTTCTGCCAATGTCACTGACACTCAGCAGCCTGACTAAATGTTCAGCGTTCATACCAAACTATGGATGCAAATACTGAGATTAAAAACTCTCTACATTAACTGCACTTACCTAATGCCTTCATAATGCATCCATAGAATATTCAGTACACTTTCATAAAGCATTCATATAACACTCACAAGAGGCATGGAAGCCATTTCATATACCTTAACATCCTAACATACCTTGCTAGCTTCAATATACGTTAAGAACAAGCATTATATTTGTAATTACCATATAATGCTTATTATTCATGTAAAATAAAGCCATTAAGGTATGTTAGGATGTTAAGGTATACTTACGTGCTGCTTATGAACATTACCAAAACTTTTTTTCTGAATGTTCTGAGGACTCAGAGCTGACATAACATTTTGGTGACTGGTGACCTGTGTCTGCTTTGAGTCGGTCTTTATCACAGTTTGACATGAGCTACCAAAGCCTCTCTAAATGAGCGTTTGACCGGCCAGCTGCCTCGCCCACCTGCAGGAACTGCGTGAACTCCAGGTAGCTGAGGTGCTTCTTGCGGTCGTGGCCGAAGTGCAGCCTGATGAAGTCGCAGTCCCAGCTGAAGGGGATGTGGTGGTGGACCGTGGTCTGGCTAAAGATATCTTGGACATTTTCTGCAAGGAAAGACCAAATTCAAAAGAGTGAGAGGGAAGCATTGAGAAGATAAAGAGACTGGCTTCCATGCACTTAATGGGTCATTTTGGCAAGAAGGTCGACTGGGACCATTACACTAACTAAGCATGGGGGAAAAAGTACACAGCCACCTCTAAAGGATAGAGAATTAACAAGTTACTGAGGGGGAACAATCGCAATCAAAACAAGACACAGCCTTTTATTTATATTTTACACATACAACTCACGACATGGTTATATTTCATTATTAAATCCAGCCAGCAGATCGATCTTTCGGCTAATAAGCATCGGCACAGGCGATATTACACACAAGTATATTGGCTATCCATCAGATTTTTCAATGCAGAAGTACAGAGACAAAAGCAAACAAATGTATTCATTAAATGTAACTGAAGTACAAAACTAATTCCATCTGTTCAATTTTTTCACCGCCAATTATGTCTTTTCCCCACACTTCCATGTAACTTCCAAGTTTGAGCCGGTGCTTGTGGACAACCAGTCAACAAGCTATGGCTGTAAGCACCACCCTATCAGCATGTTATGGCTGTAAGCACCACCCAATCAGCAAGCTATGGCTATAAGCACCACCCAATCAGCAAGCTATGGCTGTAAGCACCACCCAATCAGCAAGCTATGGCTATAAGCACCACCCAATCAGCAAGCTATGGCTATAAGCACCACCCAATCAGCAAGCTGTGGCTGTAAGCATCTCCCCAGTAGCTTGTGTTCAAACAAAAGGCACCTACTCTGGTGTAGGTACTAAAAAAAGGGGTCCGGAACTGCCTCCGAAGATCTACAATTGGGCAGAATTCCTCTGGTGTGAGTGGCTGGTTCCTAGTTCTGAATAAAGGTTCTGGTTCTGGAAAAAAAAGTCCCTGCAGTGTGAAAGTGGCTATAGTATACAAGGCACCTCCACAAAAAAAAAAAAAAAAAAAAAAAAAAAGGCAGAGAGCAAGGATGGGTCGAGGCTAGACAATTTCAGCGCATGCACAACAATCACCAGGGCTTTAGATAATGCACAAAACATTTGTCGGAATGACAGCTTTTCGGTACTGTATGGGCGCTTACTTATGCCCACAATTTGGTAAGCAGATTAGCAGTGTGCCTAAAATATTAATGAAATGCTTATTTATGACGCCCAAAGGTTAGTAATCTGTATAAATTCGGCATATCCTTATGTTTATTAAATTATGTTAGCAGAGCATGCCACATACTAATGTTTTGGTAAATCATGGAAGTGATAAGCACTGAAGTGGCACTGACTGAAGGGACCGCTCAACGGCCAAAGCATCTTTTAAAAGAGGAGATTGTGGACAAACAAGGTAAAAAGACGTCGGTGTTGTGGTGTTACTTTTTGCAGTTTAAAGTACCACACATTTATTAAACAAAGATGTGCGGAATCCTTACAGATTAGTAATATTGTAGGCATACTACTAACCTGCTAACCAAATTGTGGGCATTAAGTATACGCCCATATAGTAAGTCCGTAAATGCCGGCCAGATGTTCTGCCTGCCATCTAAAGCCCAGGTGAATATTGCACATGCGCCATATAATCGTACATACATCGTGATGTGATATCGTGCAGCCCTACCCTATTTGCCAACAGGTAATTCAGTAGGGCTGTAACAAATTGTAGCCCACAGTTTGCCATGTATCGCAGTATTGGGGCCATGGTAACGGTAAGGTTTCTGTATCCTTGTATATCTATGAAAGAAAAAAAAGATCACTTTAATTAAATAATGACCTCTATTTTTCCAAATAACCAAACATTTAGCTTAGGTAGCAAAATGTTTGCTTACCCGGCAGGGGTGCCATGTCACAAAATATATCATCGAACCATTCAATATGATACCGCAGTAGCACAATATGCCTGTCATTTTCCTTTATATACGGGGCATGAATATAAGTCTGAACTGTCTGATAATATACCAAACCGCGATACAAACCAAACTGTGGGCAAACAGTATCATTGCACCCCTATAATACAGCACATGGAGAACAACCTTCCACAAAGACAAATTGTAGAATTTTGGACATCTCACCCTCACCACTGCACAATTTAAAGGAAAGATTCAATGAATCCAATCCAATCTCACAGCAAAAAGGGCAAGTTTGAAAAGTGATTCTGAATGCACGCGATCTTCGATGCCTCAAACACCACTGTCTTACAAACCGCCATGCTTCTGTAATTGATATCATGACATGGGCTCAGGAATGCCTCACTTATCATTATTCGCTGCTATACCCACAGATGCCAGTTAAGGCTTTACTATGCAAAGCAGAAACCAAAACATCAACACTGTCCATGAGTGCCGGGGACTTCTCTGGGCTCAGTCTCATCTGAGCAGCGTGGAACGCAACACAACAGAATCCTGTCCTGTGGTCCAACTAGTCAACATCCTCTCATACCAACCCACACTATCATGCACAATAAAGATCTGACCCGAATCCTGCAATTACAGCACAAAGCTTAAAAAAGGTGGTCTTATATGCAGGGATGGACATAACTGGTACGCAGGTACGCATTTACATTCAGCAATCGATTGTTGTAACGGCGCCAATACATTCGTATTTTATGTAAAAGAAGTACGTATGTCCGCAAAAGAAGTAAGAATTAGTATACAACGGTTAAAATGCACGATAATTACTTGTCATAGCAGCGTAAACGCACATATAATAAGTACGTGTTTGCGCTGTTACAACAATCGATTGCTGCACGTATCGCTCTTAAAGGTAAATGTGTACTTGTGTGCATCCCTGCTTATGTGTATGGTACCAGGGACATAATGACACGCTTGACCCCGCATGCTTTCCCTATGCTTTTACTCCAGCTACTCTGACAAAAAAGTAAAAGACGACACTCAATGACGATTTTACTCAGGCGCGAAGATTTCAGTTTTGCCCCCGTAAGAGATGCCAGTTCAGGTATATACTCACCAAAGGAGATGTTCCCTGTGCCAGTCTTGTCAAATAACTGAAAGGCGACTATAAAAAGGGCGTCGGGGACACACAGTACTGACTCAAAGGCGAGAAACTCCTGGAAGGAGATGAGCCTGAGGGAAAGAGAGAGAGCTGTTAGCATGGCTGGATCTAAGACTGTATTTAAACAAGAGAGACTCAACAAGAGAGGCTAAAACAGGTAACGTGTAAGTAATGTTACGTCGGCAAGGCTGATCACAGAAGCCATTTTGCAAGTAAGCAAAGCAAAAAAATAAGGATTATTTTTATTAAAAAAAAAAACATTCATGCAACATTTTTTTTTAATTATCCATATCATGCTTCCATAAGAATTTTTGTATTGATATTCAAAATTACTATGAATCTGAAGACTGACACTGAATACGAAATAAAGTTAGCGTCATCAAAATAGCTTGGAAAGCCATTACTTTCAAACAGAAGCTCTGAATGCAACAGGCGTTAGCTTCTGCCTCCTGAAAGAAACAATCGAACATAAACCAACACAAAGACAATATCCATCTCACAGTTTTGCAGGAATTATATACTTAATGAATAGCAGTGTCACACCGTCTAGACTGAGCAGCACGATCCTCTACATAACTGCTTTTCATGGGGATCTCTAGCATTTACGGGCATAATCACATGAGGAGAGCAGCTTGTGTGCATTTATGACAGATGATGATGGCTGCTAATATTTACGCTGACTGATCTGGACGGGGCTTTTTCAGAAAATACACCTGGTTGTGAGATTTATGACATGCCATTGTCCGATCATTTCCATCCATCAAATACAGCTTTTCAGACTGACAGGTCTAAACTACTCAGTGAACAGCCTCGATTGGCCGTCACGGAAGAATGCAGAGAATGACTAAAAAGGCAGACGCATTACAAGTCACGCCTGTCTTGTGTCACCCCCGCCCCCCCATGGTGTTATCCCAGTGTGGGTGTGAAGCAGACAGAGCACCAATCCCACCCACCCATCTTTGGTGGTGTCGGCCACCCCCGCGATGAGCTGGACTGTCTTGGGATTGTGGTGGGGCTGCGTATGTAGGCCCAGGAACCTCTGCACGAAGTCACCCGGGGTCATGTAATGCTCGCCGTCCTTGTCCACCACGGTGGCATGCTGCAAACACCAGAGACACCCGTTCCGGTTCAGCCACGTCCCGTGCGGAGCCGGAGCCCAGGCAGGCGTGGAAATCGCCACTCTGCATGTGCCTTACACACTGGGGTCCTTCTCAAACCAAACAACACTCCGCTCAACTTCTGTGATCCTTTAGGAACTCTGAATACGAGGACAGAAGGGATAGTGTCAAACTGTGCCAGACAAGTGAGTTTTTATTCTATTTCTAAAAACATTTATGCAGTTCATATAATAATGTCATGATGCCTAACTGGAAGCTATATTAAATAGTTGTCCATGTCCATATTTTCATTCCCTTGTTTTTAATTGTCACACTACGTGGCAACTGAGAAAAAGTCCCCATAATTCATCGTCACTCCGGTTAAATGGTACACTTTACTTAATCTGTTCCCAGTCTATAGCGGTTTTACTTCTCGTTTGCATGCATCTCCAGGGCTGCTCCCGGCAGCCACGTTTCCCATAGTGAACACAAAGCCTGGTTAACTTGTGAGGAGTGCAAGTAAATATTAGTTAGACTGAAGGATGACAGGCATGCGAGGGACGCGCCGGTGCAGCCCTGTGCTGGAATGCTAACTGTGACACGTTAGCTCACTGCACCTCCAGGCATGGTGCTCTACAGCAATGTTTCTCCACCTGAGCCTCAGGGGTGCCCAGGCAGTCTACATTTCTGCACCCTATCTAGGGATCCCCAAGGACCGGTTTGCGAAACACTGCTGTACAGAGCCCCCCGGAGACACGAAACACCGAATTTCATCCTTAGAAAAATTCACACAAAACTACTGCATCCACCACTGTTGTTTGGCACTTATTTAAATGCTACAACCCTTTTAAAGCAGGAAAATGCAAAAATAAAAAAGCATAGCCCTCTGAGGAGAAATGTCTTTTTTTCTTGAAATGTTTGAAGAATAAAGAGGCACTTTCATGAAATAAGTCTTACTGTAGCATTCCAGCTCTCGCCATGTTTTCACTGGATTGATTATGGCAGGATAACAGCTAATTCATACATTAGTTTCTGTTAATGCCATTGAAGAGTTATGACATTACCTACTGTAACAACTTTTAAAGCATGGCTTCCTTAAGTAACACAGGACAACACATTTCAAGCTCCAACAGAGACATCACAAGCCCTACAGCCTCGGAAACACCATAGTAAAAGATAAAACAAAGATAAGCAGACAAGTGATCTACCAGATGTCTGGCCAACACAGAGGCCGCACTAAACACACGATAGCCAGATAACATGACATGTGCCAATAGCTATAGTTCACTTATTTACCTACTAATTCCACTCTGGAATAGCGTATAAAAAAATTGACAGAAGGGTTTTTTATTCTGGGTAATTGTATAGTTCATGACATGTAGAGTCAGGAGAGGTCCATAAATAGAACCAAATCAAATACAAAAGTCTGCCAAAAGTTACTGTTTTTATCAGTGTTTTCCCCTGGGGTGCCGGGCCACGAGCCAATCACAGTGCCCTAAACATCAACGTTCACATGCCGCTTCATAACCACAGGAACGAAAGCAGTCAATGGCACGTGCTAATTATTTTGAGCTGTCTTCTTCAACAATGGCCCCATAACTGGCTTTAAGCAATATTGCTTCCCCCTCAAACACCCATACAGCAAACAGAGTGTCTGCTGCCACACTCAGACAGAGAAGGATTCACATCAATGTTTCACGTGAATGTTAAAATAAAATCACTATGCATGAATCAAGAGGGTCAGGAATTAGTCCAGGGATGCCAGTGACCTTTCTTGTTAGGATCGGGACAGGAATCATAACTCTGCATGCATGTTCCAGGCAGGCAGGCAGCCTGGGGGCACATGGTGGGGGTGGGGGGCTAATGTAGGGGGCTTAAACAGGACAGCAGATGTATATGTGTCAGAATGTCTATATAAGGAAGTACACACATTTGATCACCAACCTTTTTTAATATACAAATGCAGTATTTTCTGGGAATTACACATTAATTACAAATTTGGATTGCACTGAATCATGGGTGTCAGAAGCATTTTGAATGTGGGGGGGACACACTGGTGGGGTGAACTAATATTTTATGTTAAATGCGGGGGGGTTCAAATGAATTATTATGAAATGTGAGAGGGACACGTCCCCCTCAGACTTAATGGCAGGGACGCCCATGCACTGAATATCAAGTAAATGTATGGATGGAGATTTAGTGAGCAGGGTTGCACTGTAATGGATCAGTTGAGGTTGACCTGGGGGTGGGGGGTGGCAGGACGCCTGCAACACTGCAAACCTTACATGTGCTCATAAATACACTGAGCCACTGGAGAATGTCTCAGGAACCAACTGCAACATAACTCCACCATGCAACCACCACAAAAACGTAATACAGGGTACTACACTCACCTTCAAGAAGATGGTCTTCAGCTCATTCGGATCGGCTCTCTTTGTTGATTGCACCTATAAGGTACACTACAATCAGCAGACGTTTTCCAGCAGGGATAACGTGCATATCAGTAATAACAACAACAACAACAACAATAATAACAACAACAGTGAATAAAATGTATTGCATCTACAAACACCGCGAACCAGCAGTGGATGATCACATCTGCAGACAGCAGTGATACCTGAATCGATCGGCTTTTTTTCTGAAAATCCGACGGTTTTCATATAGAAACCAGCCTTACATTTATTAATCATTTATCCTCAATACCAGGAATACCTAAGCAAGACCGCTCACACAGCAAATAGCTGTAGCAGGGCAGCATCCGCTTAATTTAACCGTTATACTAAACCAATACGGCAGCAAGGCGCTCACGCTCATTTAGACAATAGGTATGCAGGAAACGCCTTGCACGCTGATCAATTCAGTAGATCGAAGACACACCGACACAACATTGCACAAGAAAATGCACGTAAGTGTCCAGCGGGATGCCAAGCAAGAGGCCGGGCTAGTGGGAGATGCTAAGAACAATGCGTGCATTGCACGGGAATAAGCACCATACTAGCTGAACACGTAAACCCGAACATACTGCTTACGCGTATATAGGAATGTTGAAAATATAATTAGGAAAAATAAAGCAACAGTAGCTTTTGATGAGTGTATTATAGCCAGAGTCACCTTGACCGCCATGCTGGATGTGACGTCACGTGGAGTAGCAGGCGCACGCGCTCGCTCGCTCGCTCGTGGGGTGTTGAGGGGGCGCGCGCGCGGGAGTGTCACTTAGTGTGTGGAATGAGGATGCTGGGAGCTGCGCGAAACACTGTTTACGAACTACCGTCCATCTTGCACATGCGGGGCTGCTTGTTAAAAGGAATCGCAGGAAATTGCTTTACTCCCTGCTAATGACTAAAAAATACAAGAATGTTGCTGTGCGGCATACCAGGGTGTGCGCGTGATGCGCCGGCCAGCGCTCGTTCTTAATTGAGCTGATGCAAATGAATAGCGCGAACCGACTGAAACTTTGAACGCAGTCATTAACCCTGCAACGCCTGCTATTTTAATTAAATAAATATTACTTAAAAGCATAGCATCGATGTCTATATTGTATTTCTGTATTGCATTGATGTGTTTATCGTGACTGAAAACCTGGTCCGGTTTCTCAAACAGCCGATTTCAATTAGTTAAAAAAACTGAATTAGCTGACAAACTATTTGAACTCTTATATAATTAATAACGATAACCGCCGGCCGTGTCCTGTCCATGAAATGTAGGTTGTAATCGCATTTAACATTGTTTTGAAAGTTTTAACATGGTTGATCTGGATTACTTTGGCGATTTCTTTGAGTAGCTTAGGCAATTTGTTACCCTGTTCTCTGCTTTAATTGGATTTTATTCTTAGCAATGGGCAACAGTACTATGGATACCAAATAACTGCCAAGGAATCCTTGGCGGCGCCTGCGTCCCGTTTCATTTGCTTCAGAAGTAGTTCCCTGCTCCAGTAACGTTTTGGAGCTTTCTGAAATACGCCTAGCATCGATCGGTCATTTCCTTCATCCAAATAAGATCTTATTTCTAATAAGATCTTAATATAAGATCTTATTATTATAATAATAAGATCTTAATATAAGATCTTATTATCTTAATATCTTAATAATCTTATTATTAAGATATTATTATTAAGATCTTATCCAAATAAGATCTTATTTGGATCGTACACTGATTTTGAACACAAGACTCAAGACATTTGGCAAGAAATTTCCTGCCAAATTACACATAGGTCAGTGTATAAAATCAAACGCTGGCAGACGCTAACGCACAGATTTAGTTAAACAGGCCGAAGTTGACATAAGTTAAACAGCTTTGGCATTTGGACATTGACTTTAACTGTGTCCCTTGAAATGTTTTTCTTAGCAAGCATGCAGCTTGGATTGCTGACATTGTTTTGTATTTGTTTTATGTTCTATAATCAAGACAAAAATGCACTGGGGAAAGTATCAGAGGAAATACAATTCCAATCATAAGTATATATTTATTTTAGAGATAAGGCCTTACACCCTGTCAAAGTTCCAGCATACACTATGGAAAGCCAGAAGCCAGCCTCCTCAGATAAAGAGTAACTTGGTCCTGTTTAATATTAGTGCGTAGAACATACGTACATGGCCCTTCTGGATATACCGCAGTACCATTTGTTTCATTAAGCTTTGGCTTTCCCGTTAAGTACTATGAACAAGCAATGGGGTCTTTCATATATTTTATTATCTCAAGATTCCCCCTATGAGTATCGTATTGTGACAGTGGCCCTGTTAACACCATTCCAGGATAAGAACAGGGAAATTCCCAAAGATTTAAATGCTATTTTAGGAAACTGTAGCTCGTTATAGCTTAGAATAGAATTTAATCAGATATTTAATAGATTTTGCATGAGATAACTAGAAAAGATGCTGTTGGAACAATAGCAATGTATAGATAGATGTGTCCTAATTCTGACACATAGCTCTGAAACCACATCTATTCATTTATTGTGCTTTCAATTAACAAGCAAATTGGCACAATCTTTCCCCACCAATTAAGTGAACTGTTACTTTTTGTGTCTTAATGTCTATGTCTTTAAATGTCTTCAGTGTTAATTTTATTCTTTATATTTTTCTTTATATTCTTTATATGTTTCTTTCTCCTATGCACTATGATTAAAATTTTCCCTGACATAACAGTAGGAGCTATAATGGATACACCAGTGGTATATATGCATATATGGAGCCCTGGGAGGGGGGGGGCAGTTTGTTTTCTTTTTTAATTTTGCGCGCATGATGTAGTAAATATGAGGTCGGTCCCCATTACCACACCATTTCCACACCCCCGCGTTTGGTCTCCCTCACCTGAATTCTAGCTTGTTGCTCATCAGTGTTAATTGCTGGTTGTATTTAACCTGTCTTGCTAGTTTCCTCTGTGTGAGGTATTGTTGACTATGTGCCAGTTCCAAGCATTCTACTGCCTGGGTTCTCTCTTGTGTGGTTTTGCATACCTGACCTCCCTAATATGTATTCCCATAAGTGTGAATCCCTTCCCTTTTCTTGGAACGAGTGTGTGTCCAGCTGCCCCCATGTCCACATGTGTGTCTGCTTTACCCTTACCCTTCTGGACTGATTTTTTTGGCTATTTGATCCCTGCTTCCGTTATTGACTATGACTTCAGCTTAGCGTTCTTGTTCTCAGTCTGCTGCCAGCTTGAATTCCTGGTTCCCGTGAGCTCCTGTCACAGAATACCCTACTCTGTCATGAACCCAGCGAGGCTCTATGGTACCCTGTCTCGATTGGAACAGTGCTAGCTATTGCCCGCTGCCCTTCTCCACTTCCCATCGTAGCCGCCGCTCCACCTGTTGCCGCACCTGCCTGGCTCCACCCTATGCCAGAGTGGTATGATTCCTTGTGTAGTGCGTATTGTAAATCCAGCCCAACGCCGCCCTGGTGCAGCATAGACGTCACCTTCTCCCCCCTCTTCGGCGACTGCCTTATTTCCGTAGGACTGCCCAGCTCTCCCGCTCCTACTCCTGCTTGACTGATTACCCGAATGAGGTATTCATCACCCCTCCTACAGGCACAACATAGGAAACCAGCTGATGGAATTCCGCAGCGATCCCGTCCTGCCTCCAGGTTTGCGTTGGCCGTCCACCTAGCAGAGAGGTCTGCACCCCAATCTGCAGAATGACAATCCTCGCTGAGGGGAGGCGCTTGCTTTGGAAGCCTACATTCAGCTCTCTGTCCACCTCAGGAACCTGCTTCATGGCCACTGTCTCCAGCGGCCAGCTCGTCCTGCACCTTCTCAGTTCTCCATGCTCCATCCATAGACATCTGAGCCAGCATCCATTTCTACCTCTTTGGATGAACCCATGCAGCTGGGAAGAACACCACTTAACTCAGTTGAAAGATGGCAGCAGCTGTGCTTATCCTGTAGAGAGCCTAGTCACCTCCCATCCCACCCGTCCACCCTGAGCATGGTCTTCCTTCCTAGACATCACCCTTAAACATCTAACCATGCCAGTTATACTTAGTGGTTATTTCAGTCTCCGTGCATCTACAGTTTTAATAGACACTGGTGGCAATTTCATTCTGAACATACTCCTCCAGTCAATTGAACCCCCACTCAAGATTCTCGCCTTGGACGGGTCCTCAATAGGAGAGGGGCTCGTCATTCAATGTACGGAACCCATCCTACTCCAGATTGTTCTGTTCCATCTGGAACAGATTAAACTTTGTTACTAATTCCCCACAAGACCCTGTAGTACTTTGGTACCCATGGTTATGTCAGCTGAATCGGGGCTTCATGTTTTACTTCATGTTTTCAGGCTTCTGTTATTTTGACTTGCCTAGAGAGTCCAGAAACCACTGTGGAGGTGCAACCACCTCCCAAATATAGCAATTTCCATGATGTGTTTAGCTAAACCAGAGCAACTCGGTGACCTCCCCATCATTGTTGGGACTGCGCGACTGACCTGCTGCCAGGCTCCCCCTTACATTAAAGCCAGGTATATCCTTGTAGCTTACCAGAGTTGCGTGATGGAGTTGGACATTCAGGAAGCCTTATTATCTGGGTTTATCCAACTGTCCACCTCTTCTAAAGCCTCCGGATTTCTCTTTGTTTAAATGAAAGATGTGGGGCTCCAGCCATGGATAGACTATTGTGCCTTGGACAAGATTATGTCAAAATTCAGTTATCCTTTACCCCGTTCCGGGCCGTTTTAGAGCCAGTTCATACCCTTATTGTTTTTACCGAGCTAGACTTACAAAGTATGTATAACCTAATCCGTACCTGCCAGGGGGATGAACATGTTTGTCAGCACCTGCAGTCATTATGAGTATTTAGTGATTCCCTTCGGGCTCGGTGACACCCTATCTGTCTTTGAGTCATTTATGAATTCTACCTTCCAAGACCTAATAGAGCAGTGCATAATCATTTATATTGACAACCCTTTCATTTTCTCTAGCTGAGACTCTGCACTACTTCAGGTGGAGTTTGCTCTCGCCATGGGGGTTCAATAAGAACTTTTTAATGAGGATATTTTAACTTCAGTATGGGTCCATGGGTCTGTACCTGTCTGTATACTGGTGGGTATACGGCTGTGTGTGTGTAGTCTGAAAAAAAACAATATGTACATTTAATACATTTCCCAGTAAAGCACAGTCTTATCTGCAAAGGGCCGTTGCATGTTACGGAGTTGCAGCAAAAACCTGCATACCCCTTTCTGGATAAGAAAACAATAACAATGGTCTAAACAAAAACAATGGCAAATAATAACACTAAATATTCACACTACAGTACTTGTGAAATAAGATACATGGAGTACATTTAAATGTTGTGGCTAAACACAACAGCAGCATTACAAATTACCAGGAAATAACTGTAACATAAACAAACTTTACTGCAACTAGCTTATGATTAATATTCTACAATCTACATAATTTAATATACTATAACACAGCTACATGTACAATGTACAATTTACAGCTCTGTGGCAAGCAATAATCTGAAATATCCTTTCATCCAATAATTAACTGATGACCACTGATGGGAATAACGGTGTTAAATTAAACGGTGTTACAAACAACGTCATTTTTTCCAGCAGTGGGTATTCTTGCTGTTTCGCGCCTTTACCGTTACTGACAATAAAATGTGGCGCGTTACTATAATTAGGGTTATTGAAACTGTTTTCATCCGACCAGAAGCCACAGGAGCTGCAAAGTTTTTTTTTTTTTTTTTTTTTTGGTGAGGGGGGAGGGGAGGGGCGAGACAACCGCATAAGTGATGATGATTGGCTAAGGAAGGGTACTGGGAGACCAGCACGTCTGGGTTTGCTAGTGGCTCATTCAGGGCTCTGAATTTCTGCACTCTGATTGGCTGAGAGATCACAAATCCCGCGATCAGCCTGTGGAAAGCCTTAAAGGCACATCACCATCCTTCTCTCTTGTACATTTACTCTACATCCCTGCGTGGTCATGTTTGATACTTGTGTTTAGTTCTGCAGTGTCTGTGGGATCATTCTCTGTTCGTGGAGCTTCAGAAGTGTGAATTGCACACTGCCCTTCTTCGAATATGTTCTGATCCCTGAGACAGTCTAGATGGACCTGGCTAAAACCGAAAAGGTCTTATGCCCCCAGACAAAAAAATAAAAAAACAAATAGTGGTTCTTAGGTTTTGCCAGTTTTTACCACTGGTTCATATGGAACTTGCCAGCGCTGACCTGCACCCAAAGTAAGCAGCTCCATTGGAATAGGGAGGTCAATGAAGTATCTGACCAGCTGAAGCAGGCCTTCACCCAGGCACCCATTCTTCTTCACACTGACCATTTGTGGTACAGGTAGACATGTGTTGAAGTAGGTGCAGTTCTGTCATAGCTAAGTGGTACTTGTCCTAAATTGCATCCATGAGTGTTTTACTCACACAAACTGTCAGGTCCTGAGCGTAATTTTGATGTGGATAACTGTGAATTACTAGCCATTAAACTGGCATTGGTGGTGGCATCAATGTTTCATCCATCAGCTAATTACCTCTTTACTCACACGTACGTGTAACTTCCAAGTTAGCGCCATTGCTTGTGGTCAACGAGTGAGCAAGCTGTCACTGTAAGTGCTTCCCTATTAGTTTGTGTTTGAACGAAAAGTACCTACTCTGGAGTAGGAACTACAAAAGGGTTCTGGAACTGCCTCTGAGGAACTACAGTCAGGTCAAGTGATCCACGGAGGATGCTGTGGCCACAACCCTTCACGCTGCCCTGACCTACCTGGAGCAGTAGGGGAGTTATGCCAGACTGCTCTTTGTGGACTTTAGCTCAGCACTCAATACCATCATCCCACAATGACTGATGTCCAAACTGGCAGATCTGGGACTCCCATCACCCATCTGCAGTTAGATACTGGACTTCCTGTCAGGTCGCTCCCAGAGGGTCAGGCTGGGTCCCCACCCCTCCACTGCTCTCAGACTCAATACCAGGTCGCCACAGGGTTGTGTGCTTAGCCGGCTCCTCTACACCCTCTACACATATGACTGTGTCCCCACCCACCACAGCAACAAGATCATAAAGTTCGCAGATGACACAACGCTGATCGGACTCGTCTCGGGCACGGAGGGTGAGCTGGCATACAGGGACGAGGTGGAGCGGCTGTCAGAGCGATGCAGAGTCAATAACCTGCTCATCAGCAGCACAAAAACAAAGGAGCTGGTTATTGACTTTAGAAAAAACTGACATCCAGCCACTCAGTAGTGGTGGGGGCCACGTGGAGAGGGTCCCAGTGTACCAAGGAGCTGCTGAAGAAGGTGCTGCAGAGGCTGTATTTTTTGAGAATCCTCAGAAAGAACAGCTTCCCAAAAAACTGCTCCTTGCCTTTTATCACTGCTCCATCGAGAGTGTGCTCAGGTACGGACTGTGTGTGCGGTAAAGCAGCTGCACTTCCTCAGAAAGGAAAGTGCTCCAGAGGGTTGTCAGGACAGTGGAGAGTCCTATTGGCTGTACCCTTCCCATCCTGGAACAAATCTACACCTCCCGATGCCGCAAAAGAGCAACAGATATTTCTCAGGACCCATCACATCCCAGTCATCGCCTCTTCCAGCTTCTGGCATCAGGCAAGAGATACAGAGCGATGGGAACCAGTTTTTACCCCAAAGCAGTAATGGCCCTGAACCCCAAATAAAACTGCTCCTTATCATTCTTCTGTGTGCAGCTGAAACAGACCTTAAGTCAGTCAGTGGGACTGGCAGACCTCCATCCATTCATCCATTTTCCAACCCGCTTATCCTGTTCAGGGTCGCGGGGGGTCCGCAGCCTATCCCGGAAGCTACGGGCACGAGGCGGGGAACAACCCAGGATGGGGGGCCAGCCCATCGCAGGGCACACTCA
>JAODKL010000001.1:30529586-30556628 GCA_026780765.1 Petrocephalus schoutedeni
GGGGGAGGCATTTGGGGGTGCGGGGGCTTCTCTCTCTTGTAACTGCTGGATACATGACATTCTATAATTGCTACGTATACCCAGATGAAACCCTGCTTTGTGCCACGTAATTGTTAGGGTAAGTCTAAGCCAGCCTTTCTACAGGGGCAAAAATTTAACATCTCATCTTAACACTTCTATAAATGAATGGCTTACGTATCCTCAAGAAGCGGTTTCACATGGCAGGAAAGTGATCAAAATAATTAAACCGATAGCAAACTGGTACTTCACACGGTAAGGGGAACCTTCATTTTCCACAACTTTATTTTCCCTGCAGTTATATTATTGCCTCTTCCATGATAATAATTCTAATTAGCACTGACACTGCGCATATTGTTCTGAAACGCTACACTCTACTTAGTAGCAAAAACAGATGGATCAGATTAGTACTCATACTTTCTAAAAAAGAGTTTAAATGTAAGACATGTAACAGAAACGCAAATAGGGCATGCATTCTATTGAGTCCGTTTAGATTTCCTCATTAACTGCACCATTAATTGAACACTATACAACCAGGCCTGTTGGTTATCTAAGGGCTAATCATCACCATGGCTTCCTGTGTTAGCCCCGCCCTGTCCTGCCCACCCCCAAACCCTCATGCAGATCCCACCCCAGGGGGCCCCATTGCTTGGGGCTGATATACCACACATCCCCCTTGGGCGTTACAGGTGTGCATTCTTAGCTTCTAGCACGCCAAGCTTGTGAGATATTTTGCACACCTACCATGTGTCTGGGACAGAACTCAGCAGGAATGCCACAGTTGGATTCATGATCAGTACATTACAATCGCCTCCAGGTCCCAAAGGGTCAAAGCTGCATAGCAGTCATTTGACCGGTGGCCATTTCCCTGTGTAGCTCCTCCAGTGCTTTGTTTGGGAAGGTGGTAGTGGTGGGGGGTGTGTGATAGCAATGCCCTAGGCCCTACATGCCCTGGAACTAAACCTTTTTTTGTGTGGGTGTTTAAAAAAAAAATCCCTCACCACGCTGGCTCCCAGAGACACAACCCAAATGAAAGCCGGATGTATGCAAATTGCTCTCAGTATGAGCAGAAATGTGTGCACCACATGCTACCGCAATCTTATTCCAGCAGTGGTATAATTGGTCTCCTGTCTCAGGGCAGAGCATATCTTGGATTACCTATTATTGAAACTGAAATACTGGATGGTTTCTGAATGGGCGATTTACAGTTATATCTTATTCATTTTATTCATTTACATATATATTTTTTCCTTTGTCATGGTTCAGATCTCTTAAATGTCATTCATCTTTTAATTCCTGCAAATGTATGTTGGAGATTACAGCTATGGCATGATGGAAAAAGAACATATCAAGAATCCAGAAATCTACACAAAACTGAAAGTAGTCTTCACCTTGGTCAAGCTCTGCCCTGTCCACAACCCCCCCCCCCTCCCGAATTCAGGAAGGACTCGCCCCTGAGGCCAATGAGAAGTTAAAAATAAACAAGGCAAATGACCCGACACTCTGGGTCCAGCTTCAGCAACAGCTTTGATTAGCATGTGACTTTGGAAAGTCGATGAGCATTTATTTGCACTTGAACTAGAGGTAAACGTGTAAGAATGTGTGTTTTCCAGATCATAGACATTCATTAGATAAATATTAGTTAAAGAATACTGCTTCAAAAGTTTAAATTTAGCGTGCAACTTCAACATGAACAGTTAGCTGTGGATAGTAGGTACAAAGGTAGACAAACATCAGTAGACAGCTTCTTGTTTTGGAACTGAGCACCATATGTGCTTCACAACACTGAATAAGCCCTGGGCATACCTTGGGAATTTAGCAGTAGAAACCCTGTAGCTGGAATCGAAAACCATGTCAAATGATTGAACTGACGAATGAGAGATTATACTTGTCCATTTGGATGCTACAGTTGACTTGCTTATGAGAGTGGTTCCCAAACCACCATAAATCATTCCAAATATTTATTCTTTGCAACCACCAGAGAACTCAATGAAGCTAATCAGCTAATTTTAAAACCCATGATTTATTGAATAAGGCATGCTGAAGCTTCTTTAAGGAGTAGTTTGGAGAATATATTTATGGATTTGTGGGAAATTGTGCCAAATTGTGTGTTGGAAAACAGGGTGGTAGCAAGCCTACCCCAGACTGCATAGAGACAGGCTGGACAAGGTGTCAGTCCATCACAGGGCACACCCATGCATGCATTCACATAAAATGGGCAATTTAAAGATGCTAGTTGTCACGCTCAGCCCTACCCTGCATGTCTTCTTCCTTGTGTTTCTCTCAGGCGGGGCCTGATTAGCCTCACCTGGGTCTCGTTGAGCCTTGCCTAATGTTTCTATTCCCTTGTTAGACCCAGCACACCTGCCTTGTGTTTGACCCTTGATGTTCTACCCTTTATTAGTTAGTCCAGGTCCAGTCACCCCTGTCGGTTGTTGTCAGTACTACAGTATGTCTGTGTTGCCTGTTGCTCCTGATTCCCGTTTCCTCTTTGTTACTCACAATAAATGCCCCTTTGAGGGGCTTGCTCACCACAGTCCGCATTATGGCTCCCGCTGGCAACGCTAACACTAGTCAAATATAACACTAGTTAGATTTGATACAACAGGGTTATCAGATAAGCTGTGTTCTTTTTGACAACATTTTTTTATTTAGCTTTAGTCTTAGTCTTATCATCAAACTGAAATTTAGTTTGTCATTTTAGTCATCTGATTTTTTTTATAGAGTCGATGAAACTTTCTTTGTCTAGAGATTACACCGCGGTATAAGGTATTTTGGTAGCATTTTCAAAAGCAGCACTATTAAATCTTGCAAATAAATCTTAAAATCTTGCTGATAAAATTTGCCGAGCTGAACGGTAGTCCTTGTGATAAAATTCGCCCACGCATAGCAGAGGCAAATAGAGCTTGCAGGCAAACTTTAGAGGGAGAAGTGCATGACTTACACACATAAAGAACATAAGATCAACATTATCCAATCATGTGCCACTTCAATAAACACCAGCTATAGATACTTTTAACTGGATCTATTTCACATTTGATTCTTCCTGACATATTTGTCTTCTTTTTATTTGTTGGCGAAAGTGTGAGTACATTTCGTCATAGTTTTTGGAATCATAAATAAATTTTTATTGTATTGTCGTCTCATTTGCGTCAATTAAAAAGTTTCCCTAATGAATAATTTTTGTCATAGTTTTTGGTAACAAAATCAACACTGACAATAAACCACTGTTCCACCAATAAATTTGACAAATAGAGCTTAAATGCTAGTATTGCATAAATAAAATTATAATGTTTTGTCATTCACTGTCTCATTTTTTGTGACTTTAATATTTCAGTTTAACAGCAAATGCTGAGCTGATCTCGGTAATGTTACATCAGGAATTAGATAAGGTCACAGTACAGAAGTTTGTCCCAAAGATAGGACAGAGGTACTTGAAGCAAGGTTTACCTGAATAAAGCCACAACATCAAACGCCTACCCCCACACAATTTTACCAAGACAACCTATTAAAATCCTAAGTAGATGAAAAGTCCAATCAGGGTCAGCTGGATTGCTGAGGTATTTGTAGATGGAGGGGGATCAGTGGTGTTTTCTTGCTGTACTGTTCTGGTCTTGTTATTCATTACTTTTGTCTTGCTTAAAAACATTAATGGACAAATGCAGCCTATTCCCCTAATTTCCTGTTTTTGACCTAACGTCATCCGACCTTACGATGACGCAATGAATGGGTAATATTAGGTACACTGACAGATAAAATTTGACAGTTGCATTGTCTTGTTCTGTCACAGCTGCAACACTAAAATAGTATAATTACCCAGATAACACACATGCATTAGTGTAATCGATGTCTCAGTGGCGCTTGAAGATACATTGGCAAAGCACCTCTATGTTACGGAGACATCACTACTGAATATTGATTCAACATTCCCCCAATGTCTGAGCAATGTATTTCAACAGCTACATGATGCTAATGAGATCACTATGCGACATTTAGAGTACTATTATTTTCCCAGATCAGGCTATATAACCCACAATAGGTTTATATTTTATATGGTTATATACTATGGGGTAGATTTGTTCTGTTTACTCTGCATGTAGGCATGCTGTTTTAAACCATATACCACACAAACTAGTTAACTGATTAAAAACGTATTATTATATATAATAATAAATACTTATTATTAAAAATATTGACAGAAACAGTAACAATACGCCTAATAGTTATGCTGAATTCCTTGAAACAAAATTATAGAAAAAATGTGCTCCCTGAAACACACATTAGCTGTGATAATTCATATATTGTTAAGAAATGGAAATGGAAAGTGAGCATTTAACGATATCCTTAAACCCACGTCAGCGTGACATACAGAGAGGGACAATGAAACTGAATTTCATTGCTTGCCTGCTTTTAGACCATAATAATTTATTAGTATGGCGTAGGGCTTTCCAAAACACTCCAGAGTGACACAATAATATTCAGATCTGGAGATTGTGCAGGCCAATGCTCAACCTTACTTTCATGTTTGTCAAACTACTGTCACCACTCTTGGTGTGTGTATTATGCATTATCATCCTGATATACTGCACCACCTTCAATGTACAATGTTTGAACCACTGAGTGAACATGGTCCCCCAGAATAGTTCAGTAGTCTTTGGCATGACCATCTAGAACAAATAAAGCCTAGGGAATGCCTTGATATTGCAGCCCAAACCATCACTAATCCAACCCTGTGCTGCACTCAGGGTACACAGTAGTCTGGGTGGTAAGCCTCTTTGGGGCTTCTCCACACTGTAATTCTCCCGGGTATGGGAAAGACGGTGAAGGTGGACTCATCAGAGAGCAATACATGTTTCACATTATCCACAGCTGGCACCATTGAAACCAACGGTTGGCATTGGCACGAGTTTGGCTATAGCTGTCTGACCATGAATACTGACCCTGTGGAGCTCCTGAAGAACAATTTTGATGGAGACAGTTGAGTCGAGGTGCGCATTTAATTCTGAGTTGGGCAGCTTTGGTTTTATGTTTTTTGGATGCAATCTGGGTTAATACCCAGACATCCCTTTCAGGCAGCGTCCTTTTGCGTCCACTCTTACTTTTGTTGGATGTAGTTCAGTCTTCATGGTGGTATGCCAATATTACCCTAGATACTGTGGCTCTCGATACACCAGAAAGACTTGCTTTATATGGAGATGTGCTATTGTTCTGCTAATTTAACCTTCACCCTCTGCTCTTACTGATGGAATGTGCAATCTGGAGAGTGAACACCAGGCGTATATAGGCGTGAAACCTCAAACACTATATTGGCCACTGTTTCAGCTTTCATTATCCAGCCCCTGTATGTGTGCTGTCTGGGTATGTATGCATTAATTAGAGAATTGAAGTAACATAAAAGTTACTTTCCCTAGTAACTAATTATTTTAACATGCAGTAATTATTAAAGAAACTGAATTACGTTTGAATGAAGTAACTAGTAGCTGTAACTAATTACTGATCTTCAGTAATTTGCACAACAATGATTATATCCCATACTCCCATTTCTGTTTTGGAGTGGAGCTCTTTTTGGCCTCTTTCACATCAGTCCTGCTCCCATGTTTTAACCTTTTGGCTGAGTTATAGAAAAGTTGAGCTGATTTTTAGGCGTGCCACATCTGTCTTGGGTCTGCAGATAGAACACATCCTCATGGAGTGGGATTACATCAGATTCAGCATCCATTAACAGCGTCACTGCTGCTAACAGATCAGCGCACACAGCGTTTATGTTTACAGGAGCTCAAAGGTGCACGACATCCTTTGTCCATCAGCCATTATCACTGCTGTAAAATTCTATTCTGACTTCAATGTTTGCAGATATCACCAGAGTAATACTAATGCGGCATTTGCCCTGCACTTTCTATTTACCTGAGTTTCCTTCCTGATGCTTTAAGCTACTGAGTCATTCAGTGTCATTTGCTCCTTGTTAAAGACTGTTTGTATGATCTATCCATCCATCCTTCATAAGCTCTAACCCAGTGCATGATCGTCCATGGTAAGTTTGGAGCTTATCCCAGGAAGCATGGGTACCAGGCAGCGGACACATAAGCAATGTTATTCTAATAATTCTAACCTGACACTTTTCCCCTTAATTTAATTGAATGTGTATTATAGTTGAAAACGTAAAGTTTCGTATGCTTTCCAAGAGTGCTACTCCCATGTTTTAACTGTGTAGCTGAGCGATAGAAATCGGCTGCTTTTGAGTTGCAAATATATGTCCATAACCACATCTGCTGCTACGAAGTTCTGAATTCAGTCATTAATTACAGTACATTTGGATAACGGGCAATAGTTCAGCATAATTCAATGTTATTTCAGATTTAGCGTATTACATTATTTGTTGTGTCTTTAGATATAATACAAATTTATGGTTAGATTTGTTTTATTGGTATTATTTTATTGTACTAATAAAGCCACTACACATCAGATTGTCAGCAGCGTCTATGGCTGTCAGTAAATGAAAACAGCGTCTGTTGTGCAAACGCTTCCGTTGACAAACCAGCGCATTTTTCCCCAGATGCCGCCCATTAGACTCGTATCCCCCAACAGCAATATAAGCGTGACTCGGAAAAGAGAAAGAATTCCCGGGGAAAGCGGGAAAATGAGGTCTGGGGACCAGATGTAGGCTCTCTCCTGGGGCTTACTAGCGGCAGGCTCACAAGCTCGGCGCTCCCCGCGCTTTGCCAACAAAACAGAGATATCTGTCTTTATTTGCCGTTTCATTTCAAAGCACGTATTCTTTGTGCGAATCGCTGCTCATTCACCGGCTATATCTGCGCTTCTCTTTACGCCAGTTCTCGTCACTCAGGTCGTCATACTCTTAGGGATAAAGGGTCCTCAGTCCTGGTCCGAATATGGGCAGGATTTTATTCTATCTAACCACTTAAGTGCTCAATTGAACTAATTAATTCTATAATTAAGTGAACGTAGCTTTCACTCCGTAACAATATAGTTAGTGGTTTGAAGAGTGCTGGGAAACCTACATGTATACATTGGCCGACCAGGAGCAAAACTAGGAACATCTGACGTGGAGGGAGTCTTGGTCCGCAGCCAGAACCCCCGAGCAATGCGGCACTAGTGTAACCCGCCTTTTGCCGAATGATATTCAGTGCGTGACTTAGACAGGATTGTGCGCAATTGTGAAGGTGCTATATTCCAGCATTTTTTAACTTACATGAACCTATGGACGGGCAATACCGTTAATTTTCTTTTTTGCATGTCTTCTGCTGTGCTGAGGTAGGTAGTATAGGTCTTGTGCCTGTACTACTAACTATAAGAACTATGAATCTGCTACAGACACTGATCATTATTTAACATTTAAAGTAGGCATCTACGTAGGTTCAAGGTCAATCTGAATAGTTTATTTTTAAAATGCACTTTTTTGGGTAGGGTAGTATTGGGATAATACCGTACATGCTGGAACGTATGCCAGCGAATTTTATCGTGGGGCACCATCCCGCTCGGATAATTGTATCGCCAAGATCTGTAAATACCCGAAAAAAATGGAGTACCGTACATTCGGGCAGTACATTGCATCAAGCATCATATATCGCTTCCATGCTATGTTTTGGGGTCAATTACCGACGTATGAAGCTACGTTTTCTTCCCCTTGGTTTAGTTCCCCATGCACAACCAAACACAACTTCCCATGTTTATAATTAATTTTACTATATCAATTAATTTTATAATTATGTTTATATTTTCTTAATACCATTGGCCAAAGAAAAATTTGCTGGTGGTCTTTGTAGACGTTCTTTTCCTAAATAAAGTGGTAATTTGTTTACATTTACAAACACTTTAAATTCTGGAATTATAAAGTAGGATGAAGCCATTGGGCGGAGGGCTTCTCATAATCAGACTATGCAAAAATGAACAGCTTCTTGTTTACATGGAAAACAGGTTTTGAATAGGTGTGGAAATGCTATTAGGAAACACCACTATTATTTAATTAGCATAAATTAATTTAATATTTTTTCCAAATTAAAACCATGCACCTGATAATCGCAGCTTTGTTCTTCATTCACAAAAAAACACTGTATCGTAATTAAGTAATTTTGGTAAATACATAATAGGAATTCAAATACTTAATAAAAATTACTAATTATGTCAGTTAGGTTAGGGAAAGTGGTGGGAATTAAAACCAAACCAGGAAGTTTTGAGTCCACCGAGTCCAGTAGAATGTTGGTGAGAAATGACTGAGAAAGTGAAGTGCCTTCAGTTTTGAGGAGCTGATGGGTCAGGCAGCCTCTCAGCTGCTGCACAAAGAGTTGCACTAGAGCTCTCCTCAAGAAGAAGTGCTACCATGGCAGCACAGAGGCTCCCCTGTGTGATGCAATAAGCGAACTTCAGATCTAATACAAGTGTCACTATAGTTGGGGAAACATCCTCCCAATTGTTCATCTGGTATCTTGTTTTGCCTCCTAAAAAAGTTTGAGTTTTCTCAGTTGGATGCTGTCCTTCCTATCAAGTTCATTCCTTTATATGTTTCTGAGTTTGTGGATTGCAAATGGAAAATGTCACTGGTATTTAAATGTATTAAATGTGTCATTTTGACCTTACTGAACTAAGGCTACATTTCTCCTAGTTATACAAGTGTCTTCTCCACTGAGAAAAATATGAGACCTCGAAACTTGTATGAGGTCCTTGGCAGGGCATGTTCAAGTGATTTGTGGCTTAGTGTCAGCAGGTATCTGGAATTACGATGGACATCTGTCTTATCATGGGAATAAAATGAATTATTGCCTACGCTTCCTGGGATTGGCTCTGGTTACTGAAAATGGTTGGGTAGCATTTACACAGCACGGCGAAATAATATTTTCCCTCAAAGTTAATTTCTCCTATAGCCCAGGAACACAGTCATAATTTCATTATCTCTACCGTAGCATATATTTTGAAGTTTAGACAATGAAAACCAATACAATTCATATTTACACAGAGAGAGTAGAGAGTTTAATTGTCATATGCACATAAAACAAGCAGTTTCACTGTACAATGAAATTCTTACATTGGACATCCTCCTTTCATAGTCACTGAGGTGGCAAATGATCTCCTTGAAGCACTGTGTTAAAAAATGATTAATTGTTAGAAGTGCTTAATTGGTCTTTTCAAGAATCATTATCATTTTTATACTAATGTAAAAGATGCCCACTTCCCAGAGTGGACATCTTTATTATTCCAAAACAACACAATACATTCACGCAGATACACCGGATCTGCATTTATAGGAATCACCACTAGCTATACTAGCTATAGCAAGGAATATAAATGGATCAGCCTTTCATTCTTTAAAATACCACGCATGAAAGTCATTTTATTTGTGCAGGGACATGCAGACATGTATATTCAAACGGTGTTTTGATGTTTTAATATATACCATATGAATTACTTTATTGCCTAATTTGCTGCTGTGTTGTTATCGTTTTTATTATAAATAACAGAATTTTTCATTTTAACGTATTGGAAAGTATGTTTAAAATATGGATATTTCTGCTTTCTTTCTTTCTCTATTTATTTATTTATTTATTTTCTTACTCAAGCGCAGCTTGGGGCGGCCACGTGATTCTCCGGTATAAACAATATGGCGGCGCCCTGTGCTGTGAAACGTGGCACAAGAGCAGGTAGCTGGCTTTTCAGTTCTGATCATTTAACTAACTTAAAACTCATAAAAGATTTCATTTCTTCAGTGTACATGTTTACTGTTCAGCTTATTTCATATAAATCGTCAACTGTTCCGACCTTGACACTAAACAGTTCGTTAGCTAGCCGCTCAGTTTAAATACTAGACATGCTCGGCTTTGCAAGATAGCTTTTACAAGGCTATAATACAGCAATTTCTGCTGCAGGACCGTTATATACATGATTTTAACGTAAAGTACATATTTCTGTGTTTAAAAGAGCGCTTTTACGACACCATACAATTGACAGGAAACAGCTGCAAAAAATGTGTTGTGTGAATTAAACAAATATAAACAAATTAAACAAAAACTGATTTATTTGGCAAACCTTTCTGTTTCGGAGCGGCAGGTTAATTCGTATGTCTCTTACCTGGCATGACATTAAACAATTCCTGATCATATAGTATTACGGTTTTATACGGATTAAGGTAACGTAATACGTAAGTTATTTATTCAAGTATTCTTTCGGAGAGTTTACAATTAGGCACCACTCATTTTTTTAAAAGGTAAGCAACTTTAGGTTGCCCAATAGAGATATAATTTGATGCTTGCTAAATGCAGCTATACATTATTTACGATTGTACTGTATGGTTTAAAGGCAGCGATAAAAGACTTTTGGGGGAAAAAATGCATTTTCCATTTTGCAAGGAAAGCACTCTGTGTACACATTATGATCATGAAAATTAACTTTTACTGTGTGTACTGTGTTTATAGCATCTAAATCATGTTAAATTTCCTTTTTTCCCCGGATTAATTGAAATCCTGGCTGTAAATAAGGTAACAGGATTTATAAAGCATTTAGGTACAAGCTTGTTTTGTTGATTTTGGTTGAGTTTGGTTGATAGATTCAAGCTTGTAGCAATTTTTGCATACTCCTTTTTTATTATAAAACATTTAGAGCCTACTTTTTAGGTCTAGCTATTTATTGCTATTATACAATTTTTTTTTTTTGCAACAATGAAGTTCAAGATGGGATATGATTATGATTACTACAAAGATTTGCGAAAAGGTAGAATGAAATCAATAGTGGACTGCATGTTAATTTACTTAATGAACAAGTCCTTCAGTTTAATTCTGTTGGAATCTAGAGAGTCCCCCATGAACTGTAAGGGAGATTTCTGTGAGACATGCTACATAGGATGAGGGGCGAATTCGGGGACAACAATAAGAAAGTCTTGCATGACGTCTAAATAGCTATTTCATCCAAGGTGTTATTTTTAAGGTATTTTTCCAGCAAGGTGGTATAGAACGTGGCCTTGTGATTGGCTTCCTGCATAGTTAGCATGTTCTTCCTGAGTTTATATGGGGTTCATGGTTGCTTCCTACAGTCTGGCAGCATGCGGTTGGTGCAGTCAAATTACCTAGGGTGTGTGTGTGTATGCTGTACAGGGTGTACCCTGCCTCAGGCCCTTGGACAGGCTTCAGATCGCCGTCACTCGCATTACAGAAGCACGTCCCAGGCCTGTGGTGGGTGGCTGTGGCAGACCTGGCATGGTCAGAGCGGTGCTCTCTTGCTTGTGAGGCAGCCCCTTCTGAGAGAGTCAGATGTCTGACTGGCTGAGATCCAGACGGCGGTGTCATGCCCGAGTCGAATCAGTGTGTGGGGGGGGGACATCCTTGTAGGCTCCCTCTTGTGGCTGACGCTGCACTCCTGAATGCCACGGGCGCTGAGTGGAGGCTAATGAGAGTTTTGCCTTGCATTTTAAAAGCTCTTCATCGCGACAAAGTCCCATCAGATCACGCATTTTAATAGTCATCTTTGTCCTGGTGCGTGACAGTTGTTGCATGTATTAATTTACAAAGGGTGCTGGGGTTAATTTGAATGCTTCCTCCCTTGCCAAATGTACAGTAAAAAGTTATCAGGCTCGTTCCTGTGGTTTTCATTACAAAACCGTTTTGGGTCACTTCCTGCGGTTATGGATTGTGAAAAATGTTCTCTGTGCCAAATGCAAATGGGGGATTTATCTCTGTGCGTTTTGCTATTACTTGAATTATGTCATGAGCTGATGAAGACCTTGCGTGATGCAAGGGTAATGACAGAGCCCTGTTCCCCCCTTAATGCACAGTATTGCTGCATTTAGCCTAAATCCTTTGAAGTCAAGATTAGAAATGGACAGAGAATCTGTGCCATGGAGCATGAAGCAGTTTTTCATACAGTATGGTGGCACTCTGACATGAAACATAAAGACCAGCGACTGTCAGCCTCTTCCTGTGATTTCCACTGCATCAGCTTTCCTGAATTTCATAGATTTCATTGAAAATGTTACTTACGACTTTCTGCCACAAAGTGTTCCAGTGCTTGTGTTGGAACGTGAATGATTATAGAGGCCCTCAGTATAAAGTGCGCAGTGTTGGTTTGCCCCCCCACAACAGCCAGCCAGTTCACTCATCTGCGGTGATCCCAGCCCTCCTCTGGAGATGACAGGCTGTGACTCCAGCTACCATGGGAGGTCTGCTGGGGGCATTTTTGCTCTCGCGGAGATGGACACGTCCTGGCCGTCCTGCCAGCTCGGGGAGCGTCAGATTCGGGGGGTGGCTGAATGGTGGGCTTTCTTCTCTGGTTTGGGGCGGTGGGGCTTTTGGGGGGGATCTGTCTGTTTTGTATGTGTATGTGTGTGTGTGTGTGTGTATGTATGTATGTGTGTTCAGTTGCTATGGCCCTATTATTCTCCTTCTTGCTGGATCTGATGACAAATGCATGGCTTCGTCATAACTCTTTATGTGGCTTTGTATATATATATCTTTATAGATACATAACTCAAATGAAAATAACAGAACTCAACCTGGCAAGTAGTGAGATTATTTTGTAGTAGTCCTTCAAATTAACGGGAAGGTTTTTGATGTCAGCGAGCAGGGCCAGCGGCCCAGGTTTTGTATCGCCCTTTTGGCATGGGCCCCCCCCGGCTGTCTACTGCCTGGTGGCGCCGACCCATCCCGTGCCACAGAGAAGGCAGTTAACGTGATACGGGGGCTGAAGCATCCCAGGACCTGAAAAGGGTTCATTATTGGGGACAGCAGCACACCCCCCTCACCATGCCTTACTTTGTTACCGTGGTGCTTTTTGCATCACCGTAATTGTATTATACCCTCCAAGTCTAGGGCAGGGCTCTACAGTGTGCCCATTTCACTCACATATGCGAGTAAAAATGTCGGCGTGTGAACGCAAGAAAAGATTTAGGCGCAGTGACTTCTAACACCGTCTCAGAAAATCACCTGAAGCACCAAAAAGCGCACCAAGTGTGCAAGTCACAATTGTTGCAAACGCTGCCATATTTGCATATCATTTATATGCCAGTTGTTTCACACTACAATTGGCTGCTTCAGAACCTGATAAACTCCCAGCATGCACCTCTGCAGTGATAAGAAGATTAAAAGTTTCAAGAAGGCAAAAAGAACTGAGAACATACAAAGCATATGTATTTTTTTTTCTTTTTAAATTAAACACGCCAGACAGGAAAATAATAATATAAATGAGGAAGATTAGAACCACTGGTGAAGTGAAGGTGTACCGATTTAACCCAAACTGGCTTTAGAGTGGCTTGAATAAGAGAAGGCTAGTAATCTGTTATTTTGTAAGGATGCCCCTATATCCCTTGCAGGCTTTTCGCTTTTTGTGTTGGGGAAACCCGCAACATCGAAAGATTTCTGAGATGCAAATATAAAAATTGTTTAATAACAGTTTTGTCTGTCATTCTTAATCTTTACATTCCATTCGCGTGTATGTGAAATTGTATTCTGATGATGCATTAGGTTGAAGTGCTTTAAAATCATAACTGACTGTGCTTCTAAATTTTTTTAACTTAAGGGGCACAAGTATTGTGTGGCCTAAGCCTAATGTAGTGGCTGGTTTGTTTTCTGTACTCCTGTCATCCTTTTGGTCTCCTTCTCCCGACGGCTTGTGGGGATGCCAGAGGGGGGGAGCTGAAAAACGGCGTGTCCAGGGTGTCAGGAATCTGGAATGATTTTCCCTGCCCATTTCCTGGTCCTTGACAACTGCAAGTCCTGGAGGGTGGGCAGAGGAACACCAGTGATGATTTCTGGTGTTCTTTACTGTCCACTGCAGTCTGTTCTTGTCTTGTTTCATTGCTGCTCCAAACCAGAGCATGATGGACGTACACAGAATGGATTTACAGACTGTGGTGTAGAACTTTCCGAGCAGCCCCTGTGGCCGGCCGTACTACTTTAGGTGCCGCAGGAGGTACGTCCTCTGCTAGGCCTCTAGGATGGAGTTGATATTGGTCTCGCACTTCAGGTCTTGGGAAACGGTAGCTCCCAGGAACCTGAAGGTCTCCAGGGTTAGCGCAGGGTTTCTGGATATTGCGAGGGTCTTGGGCATGTTCAGCTCTGACTTGTTCTGACTGCACCAAAGCACCAGCCTTTCAGCCTCTCACCATTATGCAGAGCCATCTCCATCTCGGATGAGTACGGTGACCGTAATGTCATCTGCAGACTTCGGGATTTTAACAGCTGGTTCTTTGGGGGTGACGTCATCGCGGTGTAGAGGGAGGAGAGGGAGGAGAGTGGCCCTGGGAGCACCAGTGCTGATTGTACCTATTGCATAAGTGGCTCTCAGCCTCACCTGTGGTTTTCTGCCTGTCAGGAAGCTGGTGATCCACTGACAGCTGGGAGGACACGCAGAGAAGCAGCTGGGACAGTTTGGTAGAGAGGATTTCTGGCACGATGATGTTGAATGCCAAACCGAAGTCCACCAATGGGATGCTTGCATGTGGCCCAGGGCAGTCTGCCTGTTGCAGGATGTAGTGCAGTCCCGTGTTTACTGCTTCATCCACTGACCTGTTTGCTTTGTCGGCAGACAGCAGAGGGTCCAGCAGGTGTCCTTTGACGTTCTTCTGGTGGGTCAACACCAGAGTCATTCGGTCCAGTGGAGGGCTGCTAGGGGGCCGAGATGATGCTGCAATGTCTGAAGCAGGAGGGGACTTCACTGGGTTCCTGGGATCTGTTCAAGATCGGCATGAAGATGGGAGACAGTTGGTCAGCAAAGGCTTTAAGACAGCAGGGGGAGGCCCTGCCTGGACCCGGGGCATTCCTGGTCTTTGGTCCCTCACATCCTTTTCACATACCTACATAAGCTACATAGCTACAGAAGTTTCCTTTGTACTTGCTCACCACTGCGGTAAAGTCATGAAGTATGAAATTATGCCTGTTCTGTAAAAGAAAGAAAACGTTCTGAAAAGCCCAAAGGCCAGTTTCAGCGGGGGTCCCCTTAATGTCAGAGTAAGGCTGGGATGGGTGTTTCTCATACTTCTGTCATCAGTTAGGTCCCTCGTTAGCTGTTCACCTGTGGTGACATTGGGGAGGCTCCTCCAATCAGATTGCGGGCCCTTCCTCCAGTGGATTTGTGGTAGAGAAACAGAGTGGGGACTGAACACAGGTCCCATAGAACTGCCAGGTCTTGTAAAGATATTGTGCATTATAGTAATTAGTACTAGCAAAAATATTAAATGTATAGTAAATATAAGTTGTGCTCTTGGGCTAATAAGTAAAGCAAGGCAAGATGTGTTGTCTCAGATGTTTTGTTAGGCTGCTCTGCCTAATGTTAAATTTCCCACTTTAGCTGGCATTGGTGGTGTCCGGCCCTTCTGATAACGGCTGGTGCTTCAGACGGGCCTCTTCCTTTGGTCATGTCACCATGTCAGCTGTTCACTGCATAATTATATCAAATTAACTGAAAAACAGAATTTGCTTAATGTTGGCTGTTGTTAAATAGGGATTCAACTTTAATTTAATGCTTAATACTTGTCGTCTCTAGTTGTTGATGTTGGAAAGCCTAAATATGCCAACAGGCACTCATTAAATCTCCAGGCTTTGACAAGGACTTTATCTTGGCAAAAGGTGAAATATTTCCAGTTTGCTTACCTTTTAATTTCTTTTTTAATCCCTTGTTTACAATGTATGAAGGAATGCAACTGAATCTATGCGTCGCGACCAAATGCCTGTGGTCCATAATGACTGTGAGAGGAAGCCCTGAGGGTTTGTGGGTAAGGTTTCCCATCCATGGGGGGGGGGGGGGCGACTCCCAGTGGGGAAAGGAAAAGTCACGAGACGGTGTTTTCCTGGGCTTCAGATGGTTCAGCCTGAGTGTAGAGTAACAGTGAGTCGTTTCTCCAGAAACGGCGGTAGTTGGATCAGTTTGGTTAGATGTCATCTGAGTTCCTGTGGCAGCCCCTGGCTAGGGAGGGCACAGTGTCAGGTTGAGAGAGCGTCTGGTGCAGAGGCAGGAACAGTCTGTGGTCTTGTCAGGTCGCTCTCAGGTAGCTGCCTGGCTTATTGCTGACTTATAAAGCCACACCAGAGTTTAGAGAGCACCTGCAGTATTTATGTTTGTGTACAGCGACGTTTCCCAATCTGGTCCTCAGGGTCCTGCAGAGGAAGCGAACATACAGACGGCCTGCGGGTCCCCGAGGGCCAGGTGGGGAAACACTGCTTTACATTCATCTTCCCCGACACTCACTTCTTTAATGATTTAATGAACTTGACAAATTTAAAAGAAACATATTACACATAGTGAGTTTTGACATTTTTAGTTGCTGGCAAAAAAAAGCAAAAAAAATCCAGTTTTTCAGGAATTACTTTACAGATGACATTTCCTGTAAATTCATTTCTAAAACAAAAACCAGAACGGCATGCAGGAATTTGTGACCCCTTAAGTGATGATCATGGTGAAATAGTTTTAACAGATTAAATCTCATCTTCAAAATTTTGAATCAAGTTATGTTAACAGCTAGGGGGGGAACAGACCGAGACTGGGTGCCTTCGCGTGCAACAGGAACGGAAAGGGAGCCGGGCCTGCCGCTTCTCCCCAGTCTCTCAGTGACCGTGGGAACGAGTGAGGGGTGTGTTCGCATTCGGCTTGTCGTTTACAGTGTTTTTGGGCAGGAATTTTTCTTCCCTCCGCCTGGCTCCTCTGAGTGGCGGTTTTATGGCGTTCCAGCTTCCACCGGGCTTCATAAGTAAACAGGAGTGCCGCAAGTGCAGTGAGAGGACGTGCTGAAGTTTGCCAGATATCACACTCTCATTGGGAGCCCAGAATTCCATGGGCGCTGAGTATGAGGCCCAAACTGTCACTCTTGTCTTGAATGGACTCTGCTGTTTTGGCATGCCAAAGGATTCTTGGTGTCCATCCTATAACCCGAATCCCGAATTACTGTGGGGTATGCTGGGAAATGTTTCCATGGGAACTGAGCCGGGAGCAGAATGCGTCGCCATCCTTCTAGGGCTGATCTGTTTGCTAGGAAGAAGATGCTCATGTCCGGGCATCTTATTGATGTCCCCTGGCAGTAGGTTAATGAGGTCAGTAGTGAGGTTTGGACAGAGAAACTTGTGTTCAGTCAGTACATTGTGATGGGTTTATCTATGATAAAGAACGGTCCTTAAAAAGAAGTTTCGTCTAGTTTCTAAGGTGACTATTATATGTAAACCTTGAAAAAAGGAGCTCAGATCAGCGTGAATACAACATTTTATTGTAGGCCTGAGGGCAAATGGTTTCCCTTGCTGGAACTCGCCACCCCCCCTCGAAGGACTCCCATGGCGCCACCACTGGTGTGCGTGTGTGTGTGTGCGTGTGCGTGTGTGTGTGGAAGAATGTGGGACCCACACAGTACCAATTAGAAGAAAGAGGAACACGATGGCATTCCCCTAAATGACCAGCTGGGGCGTCGTCATAGTGAAGCACATTTAGACGTGATGCCTTCAGTCTGCGGGGTCATGTGGAAATGACTGGGGGGTGGAAACCAGTGGCAAAGGGAGAGCAGGGCTGGTTTAAGCTTCTTGGCCCAACGATTGCCACGACGAAACTTTAACCATGTGCCTGGGAGGGAATGTGTTCCTGACAAAGTCACAGAGTGACCGGGAGTAGAAGGCCACAAATGACAGGGCTCCTCGTGAAAGGCGGTGTTCTGAGATGATGTTCTCCATGCTGCGCCGTCTTGGAGTTATTTAAAGTGCAGGGCTACAGCGATTTCACAGGCTGCAGATGAGCCATTAAGCAGAGCTAAGGCGCGGTTACCTCTTGGCGGCCGTTTGTAAGAGTTGTGGAAAAATCAGACATGTTTAGGTACAGACCTAGGCTGCTTTTGGTCCCGTTCTTTTGGTACTTCAAGAAGTAACCAAAAGGTGTTGGTTTTCCACTGGCATCAAAACTGGTACCAGCATTGAATGACTTCACAACCCGAGTATTTTGTACTACCCCAGTATTTATTACAACAAAATCCCATCGTGATATCTGATCATTTTACAATACTGTGCTGCCCTAATATATTATGCAAAATACTTTTTAAAAATTTCTTCTCATCCCATCCTGATTTTGTCAGGATCCTTGATCTTTCTGCAGACCAGATCACTTTAATAAGCTCGGATCTCTTCATTTGTCCACACATCCATTATTATTATTTAAATTTTTTTGTTTATTTTGTTTATAATTTTTTTCAGAGTTTGTAACTTTTTTTCAAGACAGCTGCTGTATTGTGTACAGATGCAGGCTATTTGCATAACCAGTTGACAACGAAAGTATTTGCAAGTCCCTCCCCAAAGTATCGAAGTACCAAAAAAGTACCTCCAGCTGGTTTGGCACTTTTGGTACTGGTACTCAAGTGGAAGTCAATGGAAAAGTGACCGGAAGTACTGTACCAAAAGTACGGCACTGGGTGCGGTGGAAAAGCACGCCTAGGTGCCGGGTGTTACCAAGCAGGGCAGGAAGTGAAAGGAGACCCCAGCAGCCGTCCCCGTGGCCTTTTGCGCTGATTGACTGGCTCCAGTCCTATTTGTAGCTCTAAGACAGGGTTAGGTCACGCCCCTGACCTGGGTTCTGCATGCTGAGTGTTGTTATTATTAGCATGCTGCGCCCCCCTACCCTGCCGGAAAGGCCCCGCAGGTTCTGCAGTGGCTCTGGAGCTGGCAAACAGCTGTGTGATGTGTGAGAAGCACCCCCCCCCTCTTGCCTCGGGGGGGGGGGGGGTAGCACAGAGCCCTGTTTTTGTGCTCATGATTTGGCCTGGACATCACAGCAGCCTGGGTCATTTTGTGGACTCGACCAATTTTTGCTTCCTGATACTGTTAGGTTTTGTTTGTGTATAAATAAAGTTGCTGCACATCTGCGTTGTTGTAAGCTGAGATGGTTCACAGGGTCACCAGGTGAATGGTTTTCCCTAACAGTATTATATATGGCGTTTTCACTGACGTTCAAGGAACCTTGTTCTTGGTCACAAGACTTGCGTAGCTCCTTGCCGGTTTAGTGTCACCTTCACACCACAGAACAGAACTGGGACCTTAATTAAGTTAAAACTGGTAGTTTTAACTTAACACATAACTGGAAACTCCACCACCATCTCATAACAATGGAGGAAGAACAAGTTGTTTTGTTAGTTATTTTCATTTATATTTTATTCCTACGACTTGCAACTTGTTTATAATTCATTATTAAATCTGGCCAGCAGGTCATTTATTGCAGTTTCACAGAATAAAAAAACGACGTCACGTTGTTCCACTAATGGGAACTGGCGACATTAGACAAAAGTCTAGGCCCAGTCTCCGGGGCCAGCTTGGAAGTTACGCAGAAGCGCAGGGAGAAGTGGTGGAACAAAAAGGGGCAGATAGTCATTTTTGTATTTCAGTTACGTTAAATGCATTAGTGAAAACTTTTTCCCCCAATTTCACACTGAAATTTACACAGTAAATTGAGGCCCCAGGTTCCTGAACTTAGGTGGGAAAGCAACTTACGACACTATCTAATCATTTTTAAGAATAACATTGACACTAACACAGTTGCCATTTCTAATGTAACAGTAGCACTGTAACATTTCTACCAATTCTAACTCTAACACCAATACAGACGCTCCTCGCTTTACGATGGTATGACTTATGATATCTTGTCTTTTCGATGGGGGATCAGTAGTCAATAAACTTTGAATTCTGATCTGTTGCCAGGATTGCGATATGCCTTACGTGATACTTTCTGCTAATGCCAGGCATCCAAGCAACCGCGCCTCCAGTGTCTGTAGCGATCGCGAGCATAAACATCCCATACAGTATTTAACCTATCCTGCTGTGTTTTTTCTGTATTCAACTAAATAAACTTGATTTAATTTTTGTACTTTTCAATTACTGGTATTTAAGTAGTCACAGTAATTATTTACTTATTCAGTGACAGTATTCAACCATCCATCCGATTTCTGTGACCGCTTGTCCTATTCAGGGTCGTGGGGGGGGGGGGGTCCAGAGCCTTTCTTGGAGGCTACGGGAGCAAGGCAGGGAACAAGTGAGGATGGGGAGCCAACCCATGGCAAGGCACAGTACTTATCTATTTTCATATTTATTTATCTATCATAATTTCATAATCGACCTTTCCACTTATGATGGGCCCATCGGGACGTCACCCCATTGTAAGTTGACAAGTACCTGTCCTATCATTAACATTATCAGCAACACCATTACACTAAATTTAACACCAACATTAATGCTGATGCACTGTTGTTGTGTCACAGTACTACCACTGCAGCACTGGATTTAAATGAATGCACATAAATGTCTTCCAGTCTCGTCCCTGAACTCGCATGGCTGTGTAAATAATAAGTATTAATAAGTGCCATTATTCCTGTGTAGCTCTGCAA
Source organism: Petrocephalus schoutedeni (assembly GCA_026780765.1). Lineage (NCBI taxonomy): Eukaryota > Metazoa > Chordata > Actinopteri > Osteoglossiformes > Mormyridae > Petrocephalus > Petrocephalus schoutedeni. The sequence goes on from JAODKL010000001.1 coordinate 30,549,940, forward strand.
CCCATGTGAGATTAAAAAATATTTCTGTATTACATGGAGGTAAACCAACACTGTAAAATTCCCAGTAAATAGCAATTAAATGGTGGCTCAATGGCATTAATGCTAAAATGCTATCATAAACATCACACTCTTAATGGCCGGTACAGACAGGAGTATAAAGTAAAACTCTTGCCATATCTGATGCCCTATTTTGTAATGCTTGTCCAAAAAACCTGCAGCAATCTGCCAGAGTCTGGATATGAGGATGAAAGTGCCATTGTCTGGCCCTTCCCCCTAGCCATCCCCGATCTGTGTTCTTGGAGGTTCTCCTGCGGGTCAGCAAGGACCTTCTCGGCTATGCAAATGGATCTGGAAATTGCCTGTGCCCTTGGCTGGGCCCTGTAATTACAGGGATCTTGCGGCGTTCCGCTCAGCAGCCGGAGTGGTTAACCCCTGATTGGCGGAGGCCCTGGACACAGTGTTCAGCCAGCCAGGACCTCCTTAGAACTGCGCTTTTTTTTTTAGGATTGTTCAATGCGGAGTACTTCATAAAGCAATTAATACAAGAGGGAACTTATGAGAAGGGATATGAGGGGAGAAATAAAATTATGAAAAGAGATATCTCAAGGCAAGTGAAGAGCAAAGCGAGGATGGACAGAAGGTACGCCTAGGGCCAGAGGACCTGGCTGGTGGGAGGGCTGCATTCTGTTGGTGAGAATAGTCATCAAGGGTTTTTTTTTTTTATAGGTCCTTTTAATAGTCAGTAGTTCTGTACAACTCCAGGGCGTATAGATTTATGCTTGGCTCTATATGTAAATGAGTCCGTTCACTAGTTAGATACATTTACCCAGAATGATATGCATAGGTTGCATTTTGCAGGACTTCATACATTTGTGGGAGGGACCAATCACAGACAGCCCTGGACACAAGGCATGGGTGTACCATGGAAGGGATGCCAACCAATTACAGGACCACTGACTTTTGTTTAACATAACGGCATATCTCTGAACCATGGGTGAAAAGGTGTGTGACACAGAGAGCTCTGCAGAGTGGGGACAGCATTTAAAGCCCCAACCCTGAGTGTCTGAGGTAGCAGTGCTACCCACCAAGCCGGCCCATATTGCAATGTATGTGCAATTGCAATGTGCGCCTTATATCTTCCAGGGCTATAGTACTCGAGTCCAGTCTTCAGACATTTTCTGTTGTCTTGGACTCGGTATTTGCGGTTGGACTTCTCAGGCTTGGCCATTGGACTCCAGTTGATTTCCAGTTGCCTCTAAAAATGTTTTTTATTTTCTTCAAGTTGACTTTTACAGCAAACTACAGCGGGCGGTTTATAGTGGCATTTTACATGGTCACTCTGGCCATCTCTTTCCAGTTTTGACTAAACACTCTTGGCTAAATAGTCCATACCTTAAATATTAGTATATATTCACTTTAAATTGCTCATATCCAGCGACTTGGTATTTTGCTGTAATTACAGCTTTAGTTCACTCTGAACTTCAACAGTTTGATGTATTTTGTGTTTGGTGCAGCCATATTTATATCACTTCGGAAAAATCGGAATCAGAAATTGGAAAAAATAAACAGCATACATTGTTATGGTTGTTGTGCTGTTGGATTAATCTGCTGACTTTGCAGGACCATATTGGCAGCTGTCAGGGACACACACAGCCACCTGGCGTGACTACGGTACCTAAGGAGACCCATAAGCACGCTGGAGGTCGCTCACAAGCACAAATGAAACTGATGTTGTTTAAGAGGAATATTGACGGGATCTGGTTGCGTCATGAAAATGTTGTGAAAATAAGTGGCACAAATCGAACACTGTGGTGAAATGGCATGAATTGTGATCCTGGGCTTGCGCAGATGTGTGAGGTACGACACACTGCTGTGTGGCCTCTACTGCCATGCAAAATCATGCTGGGCCAGGTGACGGGCAAGAGCGAGACACTCCACCCGCCCCCGAAAAGAGTTCACTCACCAGTGTGGGTGTTAGAGACCCCAGTCTGCAGGAAGTGCCGATTAACAGTGAGCGTAAACGGGGGGTTTAGCCCTGGATGCCATTTCACTATCCATTAATTAGTGTAATTGTTATTTTTTGTGCTTTATGGTTACAGACTCTCTAGCTCATTACACTCATATTTTGAGCGTAATTCATTTGCCACATGTAGACAAAACACACAAATTTAAAGATGAATTTGATTGATAGCATTTTTATTCTTTTTTTCAAATTTTCTATAACTATCGTAATAATATTATCATGAATTCTTTCGGCCATGATAATCATGTAGTAAAAATCAGATATCGTGACAGCCCTGATTGTTTTCAGTGGTGCTAATTTAACAAAAATTCTGGTTCCGTTATGTAGTCAGCTACCTTAATTCATGCTTGATGCCTAATATTGAATCATGTTTGGTTGATCACATTCTGCTGTAGTTCTATGGATATTACATTCCATGAATGGGAACAATGATCATGGTTAATATGTTGAGTACAGAAGAAATGGGCAGGGATAAAGATTTGAGTGACAGGTAAAAGCTAAATCATTATGGTCAGATGACCATATGGTCAGAGCATCGAAATGGCAAGGCATATGGGGTGCTCACGGTCAGCCATGCTGAGTACCTCCTGAGAGTGGTCTTGGTGGGGGGGACCGTAAACCAGCACCACAGTGTTGGGTAGCCAAACCTCATCATTCTGTAACCATACAAAAAATCAGACTTAATAAGCCAGTAGGCCTAATTTCAGTCAGATGCTCTCGTCCAGGAGGTGATTCTGGTTTGAGTCTGAGGGGGTTTCCCTCCTTAAAAAGACATACATAGCATTTATCATCAGACTGTACTCTTTATGATGCCATTTTATGGAAATGAATCACATCCTGATCAAAAGACATTTTGCAGAAGTTACAAAGAGCTGTTGATGCTGGTCAGGCTGGAACAGGCTCAGAAATCCATTTCTAAAGACTACGGCAGTCGAGAATCCCTTGCTCAAGCTGACTAAATGCAAATGACCAAGAATCAACACCATTATGACTCTTCCTTAGAGTGGACATCAAATAAAAATCACTCCAAAAGGCAGACAGCCAGTACAGCAGCATTCAGTGTATTGACTAAGACTGCTCTGCAAATGGGAATGAGCTGAAGTACCTGTAGACTGATGTGTCGGATTGATTAATGGATATAGGAAATGTTCCATTAAAATTGAACCTTGTTCAGTCAGTGCTGGACCAGTGTTCTTCTCATTGCCACCGAAAACTCACACATCCGGTTTGAGTGAATGCTGGTGGGAAAGTGTTTTTCTTTGGTTGTGTATTGGGTTTGCGTGGTCATGGATTGATCCTGAGCGTATGGAGAACTGGACTTGCCTGCCTAATGAGATTTTTAAGCATTTTGCTGCTCTGGGGATTGCTTGTTGTACTTGCTCGTCACACTAATTACATGGTAGCTCACAGAATAGACAGATTGTAGGCTTGCCCTCCCACAACTGCATTCCTGTTGTCTGGATGTCCGCTTGCTATCGCTCTGGAAGATCGTGGGACCCCATCGGTGGGGCAGACCATAATCACCTTCGTCCGATGGTTCATACTTCTACGAATCCTTCTCAGTCTCCAGCATTAGCAGTCTTGGCTAAGATGGCCCTAATAAATGTGCGGCCCTTTTCAAATAAATCCTTTATTCTACACCTTCATCTTCATCCATCCATCCATCCATTTTCCAACCCGCTTATCCAAACAGGGTCGTGGGGGGTCAGGAGCCTATCCCAGAAGCTGTGGCCACGAGGCGGGGAGCAACCCAGGATGGGGGTCCAGCCCCTTCATCTTCATTTTCCCCTAAAATGGATTGGACTTCCTGTTCATCACTGAGATGTGGCTTACTTCAGTTGAGGAACTTGAATGAAATTGCCCCGTTTTGTGTGCACTGATGCATACAGTAGATCCCCAAAATTCAACAAAAAATGTCAGCGTTTTTGTAGCTGAAATTGTTCCAAATAATAAACTAGTGATGCTCTGTGATTTTAATGACACTGACACTTGTCAGTTGTAGTTTTTTTTTGTGGATAGTTGTTCATCTGTCCTAAGTGAATACATTTTGTTGAGTTTTTATTACACAATACTTTTTCTGACCTATTTGAATTGGACCTCAGACAAATACCTAAACTAAAACTAAGAATTTTCAAAAAAGTGAAACTGAACTAAACTAATAACGCCAATTTAAAAAGTAATAAAAACTAAACTGAAATTGAAAACAAAAAGTGAAAATGAAATAAAAATAAAAAACTATTGTAATGCAAAACTATCATAACCCTGGAGAGCACAGTCAGTTCAGATGCAGGCGCAGGTTGTTTTCCAGAGAAAACGTGGACATGCCCCTGAGTTATGTGTAAAATTTGCAGTACTCCTCACACCTATGCAGGGCAGGTTTGGTTTCTCCCACTATGAGAAATGGCGACAGCTTCCTGTACAGTGCTCTCATTGATGGGGGTGGGCTGTGACTTCCTCCTTACGAGAAAGCCTGTAGTGAAAGAGTTAAGCCACTGGCCCGGAAGAGGGGGGCCTGCACAGTGTCTGGGTGTCCTTGCTCCATTAAGCCTCTGGGGCCCTTAGCTGGCCCTGTGAGATCACAGGTCCCCACCCCCAATCCCTGAGGTCACTCTCCCCACATCCCCACTGTTGATTATGCACCCCCCCCCCCACCTCCACACACACACACAGACCAGCACCCTGCAGCTGGACTTAATTTTAAACAGTCGCATGAGGGGAGATGGTCTTGCAGCAGGAAGAGCCCTGTTCTTACCTCACCAGCCTCCCCTGCCTGACATAGTGCCCCTCCCAAATGATGCAGGCACCTCCTGCAAGGCATGACGGGGAAGTCGTACCCACAGACATCTTTCAAACTGAGTGCTAACTGTGCTTCCTTTTTTGTCTCAGTCCTGCTGTTATTGCATTTTGTTTTTATGCAACAAGATAACATGAAAGAATGCTATGAAAGACTAAGGATGTTAGCAGATGATGTCCGTAAAATGAATAAAAATAAAAAATGGGCATGTTTGCGTACTCTTCCCATTCCAGCATGCGTGGCACTGGCCCAAAGATGCCCCTGGTCCCGTGTGCGAGGTCAGTGGCTGGCTCGATGGGGGGGGGCGTACCAGTCATGGCGCCCCTTCTTTTGGAGGAAGTGGCCGAACTCATACAGCGTGGTACAGCCAGCAGAGGTGCGCCCCCCCTACCCCGTGCCCCAGGTGAGGATAAGCAGCACATTCACATACTTCCTGCCCACTCATACCTGTGGCCAATCAGAATGCGGGTGTCTCAAACGTTCAACCTTTGCAGGTTGCAACATGATAACTCAAAAAGTATTTAATGCTCTTAGTGTCTTGGATTTGAACTTATTACCACAAAAAAACACATGCATAAAGGTCTACACCTGAATTCATCTTTGAGACAAATCCCTCCTAAAACTGAAACAGCAGCACTAGGTAACAGCAAAGGAAGGAAAGGGCAGCTGCAGAAGACACGTGATGCAGTGAACGTAATAAATCTAAAGATATCCCATGGATTTTTTTTCAGATTTCTCTGGAACGTTGTACAGGTGAATGGTTTTCAAACGGTGGCACCAAATAATTGAGAGGGGTCGCAAGATGATTTGTTGAATATGCTAAAGAAATACATTTTTTCCGTAGTACAACAAAAATTATCGATTGCAGTCTTACCCAGTGAAATGTAGCATGGGGGACCTAATTACCTTTACACCTAGTTAGTGGTAGCACTTGAAAGAACAGCAACAGGTGCAGATCAGGTGAATCTGAATACGTTAAGATTTTTTGTAAACATTGGGGAGAATGTGTCGGGTAGGCTTAGGTGGTATTACGGTAAGATTTGCTGTATACCATGGTATTTTCGGTCACTGAATTTCAAAATATTGGCATTGCATTGCTTTTGAAAATATCATGAAAAGATGGTGTGGAAGGAGTAGGAATTCGATGGTGGGTGTAGGTTGCTGGGATTGTCTGGGGAATACATTGTTGACATTCCAGCAACATCTAGTTTATTTAGCAGATGATTTTGTCCAAAGCTATTTACCAGTGAGGCAGATAGTACATCACAGCTTTCTGATCACAAGGAGCCAGCTTAAGTACACAATCAGCTAGGTTGAGCTTCCAGTGACCAGAAATACATTCAAGATGGCTGTCTTTTTAAACATTTAACACTATACATTAACACAGCAGAACTCATCATTTGTTAAGGATCAGATTTGGAAATGGTGAAAATACATTTTTAGGTACTGCATTGTTTTTCACTGGCATATAATTTTTATGTTATGCTGTATTTGTTGTACAAGTAATACAGGAAAACGACCAGTGAAATGTCATCACGTTACAGTTGAGTCAGAGTATGGTGCTTTACCAAAGGCCGTTGTTTGCTGCCAGGCCTGGCTCCAAATCATATGCAGGGGTGGCGACAGGCCCCGAATTGATCACATTTATCGAAGCGCTGACAGAAATCTCTGCAGTGGATCTGGGAGCTTTAAATCTCTTTGGGCACTCCTACCTGGGCGGAAGAGACCGATGATCTTGATGACATGAGAAATAGACTCTCTTCCACCTCACAGCTTTTGCACAAGATGATACAATAATACAATACAATACAATTTTATTTATATAGCGCATTATCACAACATTACATTGTCTCAATGCGCTTTACATTATCT
>JAODKL010000001.1:30564446-30598014 GCA_026780765.1 Petrocephalus schoutedeni
GAGCAGACGAGCAGAAAGGAGAGGAGCGGAGAGCAGAGGAGAGAGAGGAGCGGAGAGCAGAGGAGAGAGAGAGAACAGATGAGCAGAAAGGAGAGGAGCAGAGAACAGAGGAGGGAGAGAGAGCAGACGAGCAGAAAGGAGAGGAGCGGAGAGCAGAGGAGAGAGAGGAGCGGAGAGCAGAGGAGAGAGAGAGAACATGAGCAGAAAGGAGAGGAGCAGAGAACAGAGGAGGGAGAGGAGCAGAGAACAGAGGAGGGAGAGAGAGCAGATGAGCAGAAAGGAGAGGAGCGGAGAGCAGAGGAGAGAGAGAGAGCAGAGGAGAGAGAGCAGAGGAGAGAGAGGAGCAGAGAGCAGAGGAGAGAGAGAGAGCAGACGAGCAGAGAGGAGAGGAGAAAAATGGAATGAGGGAGCGGGAGTTGTACCAACATGACAATTTTCCATCATTAAGACTAATGACAGGCATGTAGCTGGGGGTAGGGTTGGGATGGGGGGGACTCATAATAGAGGGAGAGCGCAGCAGGGTGTTGGCTGAGTGCTGACCCCCTCCTCGTTTTATGATGGCTTCAGACAAACACCAAATGGACTGGCATCCCATCCGGGGTGTCCCCTGTGCTGTGCCCTGTGATGGACTGGTGTCCTGTCCAGGGTGTCCCCTGTGCTGTGCCCTGTGATGGACTGGTGTCCTGTCCAGGGTGTCCCCTGCACTGTGCCCTGTGATGCACTGGTGTCCTGTCCAGGGTGTCCCCTGCACTGTGCCCTATGATGGCCTGGTGTCCTGTCTAGGGTGTCCCCACTCTGTGCCTTGTGATGGACTGGTGTCCTGTCCAGGGTGTCCCCTGTGCTGTGCCCTGTGATGCACTGGTGTCCTGTCCAGGGTGTCCCCTGCACTGTGCCCTTTGATGCACTGGTGTCCTGTCTAGGGTGTCCCCTGCGCTGTGCCCTTTGATGGCCTGGTGTCCTGTCCAGGGTGTCCCCACTCTGTGCCTTGTGAATAGGCTTCTAGCTCACCAAGACTAAAATGGACTGATGGACCTTTAAGTACTGAATATATATAGTTTGCCTATATTAATATATTATTTAAAATAAAGACACGTGCATACATTATAATGCTTTGAAGGCCTTGCTCAGTTCTCTCAGAGCTGGGGGTGCACATTTACTGCCAGACTGGCAGAGAAAGCAAGCCAGACAGAAGGAGGGGGTGGGGTGAAAGCCTCAATTTACACCTGCTTTGCCCATTAGCCACGGACACGTTAAGTGGCGGGAGTTTATTGTGACACCTTTTTGGGCGACACTGCTCTCCCAGGTAATCGGGTCGTTTTGGGACCAATTTCTGGCAGGTGGTCTGCTCTCAGCCGCGCCCCCATAAACCCCCCCCCCCCCCATCGCTGACCACGGGAGGCGCGCTGGATTGTAACAGCTGCGTCTCACCCTGTTTACTCCATTCAGGCCCTTACCGTGCTTGTGGGACGGCCTTCTCTGACAGAAGCCCAAAGCTCAGATTTGTAAACCATGTTTTTTTTTTCCTCCCTTCTTCCAATGAATCGGTCACCTCAAAAGCCACCCCTCATCTTTTGACAGGTAGCTGTAATTTCACTTTATTCGTGTACTTGGGGGTAGATGTCAGATGTGGGCTTGGGGTATCATGCCTGCAAGACATTTAAGACAACATGTAGCATCTGAGGTATAAAAAGGCAAGACCATTTAATTGTCACAATATACCCTGTTGTCCCAAGCCAGCGAGTAATGGTGGAAACTCCCATGATGTTCTCGCAGTCTGCCCCATCCACCCTAGGATGGGGGGAGGTAGCCTGGATGTCTCCGCTATGGTAACCCCTGGAAGCACCTGTATAGTATTTCTTAATGACCATGACCTGGGATCTGCAAATGTATAGTATCTATTCCTTTTTTTCTGTTGGAAGAAAAATGTGCAGGGGGAATCTTATTTTTTAAAATATTGCTGGTAATAAATACAGTTTAATAAGTATGGGCTCCTAATGGCTTCTCTTTAAATTGTAGCCGGATAGCAGAATCCCACGGCTTCCAGGTTTGTCCGTATTTCATCGGCCACGGAATCGGTTCCTACTTCCACGGTCACCCAGAAATCTGGCACCACGGTAAGGCTCTAGCAAGACGAGATGAATTACTGTTCTCTCTTTTTTCATATTAGTGTAGCAGCTTACATTTTTGTTAGTTCATGTAGTCAGTGCTGCCATTGTTGTTAATATGCTGCTAGTTTGTTGTGTCGGCTGGCTTTCCATCCTGGTAAACACTGTGGTGTTTACAGTGTGTGGTTCCACCTGGAACTAAAAGGCCAGCTTTCAGTTCAGGGTGATTGGCATAGGATTCGGGGCCCTGTCAGGAAGCCCTGTGTGATTGGCGTAGGATTCGGGGCCCTGTGTGATTGATGAGGGACTCAGGGGCCCTGTTAGGAAGCCCTGAGTGATTGGCGTAGGATTCGGGGCCCTGTCAGGAAGCCCTGTGTGACTGCCGTAGGACTCAGGGGCCTTGCCAGGAGGCCCTGTATGACTGCCGTAGGACTCAGGGGCCCTGTCAGGAAGCCCTGTGTGGCTGCCGTAGGACTCACGGGCCCTGTCAGGAAGCCCTGTGTGATTGCCGTAGGACTCAGGGGCCCTGTCAGGAAGCCCTGTGTGACTGCCGTAGGATTCGGGGCCCTGGCAGGAAGCCCTGTGTGGCTGCCGTAGGACTCACGGGCCCTGTCAGGAAGCCCTGTGTGACTGCTGCAGGATTTGGGGCCCTGGCAGGAAGCCCCAGATGGAAAGATTGCCTGCTGAAGAGAACCCCCACCTGACCCCTGAATCCGGACCTCATCCCACTTAGGTGGAACTGGCCTGTCTTGGCCACAGACCTCCTTTTACCCCCTTTTTATGTCTGTAGATGGTCTCCCATTCAGCTGGGAAGAAAAAAATGTGCCACTAGACCTGAATGTCCCTAAGGAAGGAATTTCTAGCCATCAGATTAGCCCCTAACAGTTAATATTAAGATTTTCCTCCACTTTGAATAGGTTATGCTCCATTTAGACAGAGCTGAACAACTGAGGATGGTATTGTTTATGCTGGAAATCTCCCCACTGGCTATGCTGTGGAAAACATACCCCAGGAAGTATCCAGATCAGCCTGTAATTGTGCAGGAATGTTCTCAACATGAGAACTTTTAATGTGCATCTTGGGTGCAAAATGTTTTTTGTTCAGGTTTTTTTTCCCCATCTTCTAACTCCCGGTCAGTGTTCGTCGGGGTCCCGGAGCCTAACCCACGCAGCACAGGATTAGCAGGCAGAAAGCCGCTCTAGACCAGATTGCAGGCCTTCACAGGGTACACACACATGCTTCAGGCAATTTAGTGATGCTAGCTGATCGTTGAAGCCCAGCACCACAGAGAAAACATGCAAACGCCGTCCTGATGGTGTGAGGCAACAGCTACCTGCTGTGCCACCCAGAAATGCCTTTTAAAGAAATCTTCTAAACATTTCTTCTTCAAGTTCTTCTTTTTTCCCCAACAGCAAACGACAATGACGTGCTTATGGAGGAGGGCATGGCTTTTACAATAGGTCAGTAACACAGGTCTTTGGGTTCTGATTTTCTGACTTGAACAGATCATAAAATATTAAAAGCACCTCTGCCATCTTCTGCAGTTCAATTGAGCGTGACATAGTCGTGACACAGTCACCGGCTTGACGATGGGAAAATGGCCCCCACCCTGGTGTGAGTCCGCAGCTCAATCCCGCAGCAGTTTTCTGGCTCCGCTCAAAATTACACATCAGATTTTATTTGAGGTTCTGTTTGGCTCCTCGGCATTAAAGTTGCACCATTTGGACGGGAATGCCAGAAGCGATTGGAAATGACACCATAATAATGGGGGGAGAAACGAAAATCAGAACGAAGGAACGACTACATTTCCATTTGTGATGAAACATTGAATTGACGGATTCGGACACTGCTGTAGGCATTATAAGATCATTCTGAGTGTGGACTATAGCAAATATAATAGTATTTCTGTTTTTCTTTGCTGTGCTACTTTGGCATAGTGGTTAGGGCATTTTCCTGATTTGTAGAAAGCGTGGCATTTACAAACAACAGGCGTGTTTCTTAGTATTCGAAATAAAGTGCGATTACCTGTTTAAGATCATTATAAAACATTTACTGGGCTCAGAAAAGTTACAGATTGTGGTAAAAAGCCAGTTAGGGCTATTGATGTTAGAACTGAGTTAATGTCTTTTTAAATGGCCGCACTTAAGGGTGATTTGTACAATCCAAATAAGAGCAATCAATTTGTGGTGGTTCTCTGTGTTTATTTAGCATGATTCTCAACTGTGCGACATTATCTACTGTTTTCTAATGTGTCCCTGGGTCTTCATTGTGTAATCAACTCTTATGTGTGACATTTTGTGTTTCTCTGTTTTGGATTGTTCCTGGGGGGAAAAACAACCCAAGAGCCCATCCTGATGGAAGGACTTCCCGAGTTTAAAATCCTAAAAGATAAATGGACCGCAATTTCTGTCGACGACAAAAGGTAGGCAGTTTTTTTTTTTTTTGCTCCAGTGTCAGCAAATCTTCCAATATCCCGACAGCCTGAACTGTGACACTCCCCTGCCCCCGTACCCTCCAAGCCCCAATGTACTGCGCCTTAGCCGACAGGAATCACCTAGCGTTTCACGCTGCCCGCCTGCATGGCGTGAGCAAGACTGTGCCAAACTGCTTCGTGACTCAGGAAACCATGCATTTCTATGGGGTCAAAACGTCTTATTTAATCATGAGAACTGGTGGTTTTCTCTTAATGAATTGAGCTGGGACAGGGCCTGATCTATGCTGGCGAACACTGCCTGACCTGCAAGCCTGTCCACTTGCCTTTGGATTATATATCTACATCAAGTAAATGAACTGATCCAAAAAACAGCAAGAGAAGCTGATTCCTGGTTTCCACTGTGAAGAACCTTTGTCCTAAGGTGTGCTCTCTGAGCATCTTCAACCATAAAGTAGGGGAAATCCACACACTTCGCAGAGCCACGTCCGATTATTCTGACCCCCCCGGAGCTGGCAGACAGTGCACCATTTTTTTTTGGGGGGGGGGGGGGGGGATATTTAATTAAAGTTGTTCTGGAGTGCCGCGCTGTGTAAACTGCAGAGTATCACTATGAATACCAAACAGCCCTGTGCCCACCAGCAGGCTCAAATTAACAAGGCCGAGACAGGGTGCGATATTTGCTGTTCAGCTAGAGGGATGCCTGCTGTTAGAAACATGAACGTCTATCAGTTCTACGTAGTTTTTTTAGGTGTATACTCTCAGAAAATAGGGTACCAATTTGTACCTTTGCTGTTCACTGGGGCTGTACCGTCAAGGGTCTGCCAACTGTACCCTAAGCTGTAGATAATTGCACCTTCTATGGTACCGAAATGAACAACAAGGTGCAAACAACATGAATGTACCCCCAATGGTTCATGGTTCCTCAAAGTCCAAAATATGTATCTTAAAAGGTAAAAGACCCTTGAGGGTACAGCCACTGTGATAAGGTACAAATTGGTATCCCTTTGTTCTGAGAATGTAGTCTTGAGAGATTATTATTAATATTATTATTATTATTATTGGAAGTATCTGGAATAAATCATTTTCCCACTTCTTGGTGTGGACTTGCAAGCTCAGTCATTTGTGCTGTAATATTCCAAAACCGTTTTTGAGATCAAACAGTGCTGACTAGCTTGTGTCACCAGTTACATCACCTAGTCGCTGACATTTCCTGACATTTTACTCTGGAACATTCTGCAAGTAGTGTGGTAGGACAGAACTCTGCTGCGGTTTAGCTTCTGGGAAGGTTAGTTCTTGAGACATATTTTTTCCCCCGAGGTCTCCTCAAAGTAATTCTTGGTTTCCAGTGAATCGCAGTTCAGCATAGCAGCTGCAGAGCATTTTCCATTAGTGGTGTGACACCGAAGCCGCCTGTCCCTGCACTGCCATCCTCTCTCTCTCCTCCTCGTCTGCCAACATAGTGCAGGGAAACTCGTAACAGGTGTTACAATGGAGGTACGATGTAAACCACCCCACCACCACCACCACCACTGCCTTCTAACTATCGGTGTTATCCTGAGACCTCCCCCAGCACCTGACCTGATGCCCAGTTTGCTGCGGTTTCGTTTTTTCAGGTCGGCCCAGTTCGAGCACACAGTTGTGATCACGGCGGACGGCGTGGAGGTTCTGACGAGACTGCCGCATGAGCCCTGAGTGAAAGTGGGCCGGAAGGGCACCAGTGAACTGGGGGGGCATAAAAAACTGGGGTTGCTTAAATAAAAAACTGGCCTTATTTAAATAATAGTAATAAAAAACTGGCACTGATTTTTGTGTAGTCTTTTTCTTCATAGAAATGTAAAAACTAGGTACCAGGACGCAGATACCTTTTGGCGTCCGGAGCCTAAGGCATTGAGGTCGGAAGCCCGAATGAATCCGAACGAGCCCCGAATGATTGGTCGATCTCAGATGTTTTAACAGCCATGCTCCGAGAACCGGAGTTAAACCAGATGTCTTTAAGATCCTAGCAACGGTAACGATACTACCTTAATTTTGTTGAATTTACATATCAATAATTAGACATCAGGGCATTGTATTCGAATCGCAATAAAGCTGCAAATATTTAAAATGCGCATCGACTTGTTTATTAAACCAAATACGATACTGAACAATAAATTACACTTTATAAGAACATCAGCGAAAGAAATATTTTAATGCGTGAAAGCATTTTTTCGCGGCCTGAGGAGATAGTAGTGACATATTTTTATAAACAAATATTTAGTTCTGATCTATTGATGACAAGTTGCAGTCGTATTTTACAGAATAATAGGTCTAATATCTGTTGTGTATTATTCCTATATGCCTTAGGTCAAGATAATTGATTTTATTGCTTTTGACAACACTCAATGAACTACTTAATATCGAGATATATTTAATTACTTGAAATTTGATCATTTACAAGACCGGGCTAAGTATTTTTTTAGTCTTTTTGATCTGTGAAATATCTAAAACACGAAATCCACTTTTACTCGTTTACAGTACGTAAGAAAAATTGTTTTTTTTACGTCATGTTAACGCTAGAATTTTCTAAACACGTCCAAAAGTTGTTTGTTCTGCGCCTTTGAGTTCAATTATGCAATTAGGCTGGTAATCACGGTGACGGGATTTAACTGCCTTTAATCTGTTATTCATGCGGAGAGTTTCAACAACCGGTGGAAAGGACAAGTGCTTCAGTATTTATTTCATCCAGGCGACGCGCGAACGCGATGCGAGGAATGAGCTGAAGATTCCTGGACCTGCATGGCAGCGCCGACTCTTGTGCAAGTGGTTAAGGACAAGGATTAGTGGTTTGTTCGTTTGTTTTTTTCTTTTCAATAGCAGCAATAATATTTACCATTAATATTTAATTGCGAGTTATTTAATCGTGCTTTTCCCCCCAAATGAAATATAACAATTTTAAGAGAGAGGCGTTGTAATAATCATATGATCATATAATAATAATATTGCTGTCGTGTTTGTGATGTCTCATTAGAAACTTGATTTATGATCACATCGGTTATCAGTGTTTTAAACTCCTTTAAAACAATTACATTTTCAGTATAGTAAGTTATATTATTGATTATATTTTATGCTAATTTGTTGCTTATGATATGTTATACTCTTTACGCTATGACCGATTCATTATACAAGAGTGTTTTACCCGCAGCAGCAGTAAAGGGACTTACGCTCATTTAAGACTGCTGTAGATATTCTCGTAACTGCACTTAAGCTTTATGTAGTATTGTCTCGTTCTACGCGCTGCGTTTATTTGTTTCTCATACACATCTTGGACAACCTGTTTTTCTTTTTCGCCAGATCATAGATTTTCTCTTCGGTGTTATCAGATTGTCCAATGGATACAAGTCTGAATCTGTTTTTATGACATGATTTATTTGCTGAAATTATGATAAAACTACGAGATCAGACATGCATATGTCCATCGCATTCACAATAAAAACATTTTTCTCAATATGACTTAAGTACAATTGCTATTTGCTAATGGTAAATTATGTGCCGTCATTAAACAGATTATTTAATTAACAACAACTGCTAGACCTATGTGATCAAATGATATATAGTCATTTTCAGAAGGTGTCACATTACTCCACACGTAGCCTGTGCACAAATTCTTTATTCATACTGAAAGTATTCCACATAGGCCTGTTTTTTTCCTTCAAATTCATTTTTCAAGGTGAGAGAACAATCGTTAACTATGCGTTGGCTAAGGCAATATAGGCTATGGGGTGCTTGTGTGCGCGTAGGATAAAGAGCTTTTCAGTTTATAAATCGCAGAAAACCAGCTATGCTGTTACCGCCATTGGTCGTGACTTAGGAAGATGTAAAGAAAACACGTGATACCACGTCTTTAATTCAAATTGTGCTTTTGATTATTAAATTTGCGCTGCAAGCTTTTTCTGCTCGCGATTTCGAGCTACCTCTTGACAGCACGAGAACTTAAGGTTCAAACCCAGGTACGCGTCCACTGGCTGCTGAAAGGTAAACGAGGACCACATGTTGCTTGGAGTGTTAAATACATGGCTAATTATGCATATGACAATTAAACATCAGTGTTATGCTAATATGACTGGCCTCAGCTGGGAATCGGCGCACTTGAGATTACATTTAATCACGTGTATCGGTAGTAATATCTGCATCTGCACGTGTTAACTCTCCCAAATCAAAAAACAGTTAGCACGTGTTATCTAACCTGCGGGAATTTTTAAGATTCACGTAAATGGAGGCTATTGATTCTTTTCATTTGCACGTATTACTGTTTCATTGCCCTAAATGTTTGCATGTTTCTGACTATATTTTCTTTAAGCAAACAATGTAACCCATCTGCAATGTTATTTTCCTTGTTGTTTGTTTGCTTGTTTAGTTGTGTAAATTTCCAGTAGTAATGTTTTCATGTAGGGAAAATTACCCCTACACGTTCAGTTCGGATCGGATTTGTCGATGTTTTCAAAAACTGTAATATGTTTGTTGATTAAATAGTTAATTGTAATTAAAAAAATTTTAATTGTCTATGTCAGAAGTTTGAGGAGTATATTTCACTTCACGTCAACCGCAACAAATTCTGTTTGCAGACACACAGCGTTTTCCCACAGGAATGCCTACGGATTTAAGATAATTCCGATTGGCCTGCTGCCATCTCTTTGTAACACATATCCAGTGCATTTCATTATTGAAATATCAGACTTGGCTCTCACCTATAACGCGCTTCTTGAGTTTCTCGGGTTCTCCGGACCCAACCCAATATCGCCAATCGGAGCCGTTCTTGGAGCGAGTGGACCAATCAGCACAAGCTTTTGATGAATATTCATAAGCACCCAGTTCAAACCTCTGAGGCGAGTTTCTCTAGATTCACAGCCTCATGCTTAGACTTTTCTCGGAGACAAACTGAATTTTCTTATGAATGGATAGTGAAAAAATCAGATCACCTTATATTTAGACCCATCCTCTCGTGAGATCATAGAGGAGAATAGAAAGGAAGGAATCAACTTGAAGAGATGACAATGACCACAGTGCCAGAAGGTCTTAATAGCCCTGTCCCAGGAAAGACCGTTTTTATGGAATTTGGGCCGTCAAGTCAACAAATGTCGCCGTCCTCATTGTCTCATGGACACTACTCCATGCACTGTTTACATTCTGCCGGACATTCTCAGCACGAAAGCTCGTATGGCACAGCCTCACCTTTCCCTAGATCTCTGGGTTATCCTTATGTTAATTCAGTCGGGAGTCATTCTTCGAGTCCATATATCAGTACCGTACAGTCCTATCAACACAACACAGCATTAACGCAGACACGGTTAGAGGACACAGGTAAGAATGGCTTTATTTTTAGTATTTTTGACGGAGCTCAGGTGATGGAGATATATAGTTTTGCTCGACCCACCCAATGCGCGTTGTATTGTCCAGACGCTCGGGTATTAGTGCTGGTAATTATCTATTGCGTAATGCTACAAACAATGCTCGCAATTAGGGTAATTATACCTAAAATACAGCTTGCAGAACTTACACTCTAATGTTCGTCGCCTCGAAGCAACATCTACTGAGATGTTTCCTGAAATGCTTCTGCTCTCCTTTTAAAAGCAGGACCAGATGCCGAAAAAAACACGGTGGTGGAAGGAGGTGAAGTACGGTTCAATGGAAAGGGGAAAAAGATCCGCAAACCCAGGACGATATACTCCAGCTTACAGCTACAAGCGCTGAACAGACGATTTCAACAGACACAGTATCTGGCATTGCCCGAGAGAGCGGAACTTGCAGCTTCGCTAGGACTGACGCAAACGCAGGTAAGCGGAATTTCGATAGATATTCATAATTCAAAATAAAATATTAATTCCATTTTTTATTAGGCACTGAAAATTAATTATCTATTTCCGCCTAACCTGTTTCTATCAAGGGGCAGCCCGGTTCCATAAACATGCATTTTCTCAAATAGGTCAGAATATTTTTCGCTGTTTTTATAATGCTTGGGGTTTTAGCTATGGAAATGTATGTCGGGACATTGTGGACCTTGCATTTTAAATTACTTAAATTGAATTGCCATTCTCTTACTCGAATATCATTATTGTGCGAATGCAATATTTGACATAAAAATTTTAAAAAGTGCACTTCTTTATCGCTGTTATAAATAAATGGGCCTAAGTGAAAACTGTTTGCTGTTAACAAGTGTCTGCCGAGTAAATACATATTTGAATCATAACGTATTTTATTGGTGTAAGTTACACATCATGTATTTTATTATGTATTCAAACGTCTTTCCTACACTGTTTGCATACTGACACCGGTTTATTTTTGCAGGTTAAAATTTGGTTTCAAAACAAACGATCGAAGCTCAAGAAAATAATGAAACAAGGTGGGGGTGCCATTGACACAAACAGCATAGCCAATGGCCGAGGACTCTCCACCGGCTCCCCGGCCATGACACCAGTATGGAATGCTTCGTCCACTGTGAAAACATCGGCGGCCACGCCGGGTTCTTACATTTCTGGTTACACATGGTACCCCACCGCTCAAGACACCATGCAGCAGCCGCAGCTGATGTGATCAGGAGCCGTGAATAGCGCCCCGCCCCCCCGGGGAGCCGTGGATTGTCCAAATCAGGGGATCCTGGGCCGTCAGCGGCCCTGCAACCCGGGCCTTCGCAGGCCAAACACAGATGTAGTGCGGAGCGTGTTTCCAGTGGTGACTGATTATGTTTAAGCCTAATAACACAGACAGTCAAGTCAAAGACCACTCTAGTAGCAGACAGACTGAAGAAATTCTGCCAAGGAACTGTCCATGAGAAACATGAATAAATCGTAGTAAAGGCCTAAGTTAAAGATGCTTGTTCTCTCTCCTTAGATAGACATTCAATTTTAGGCCTGTCTAAACACTGAATGCACATTTTGACCAGGAAAAATACTTGTTTTGGTACTTGGTTTTCAACGAAAAACGTGCAGTAAAACAATAAGCCTAGGTTAAAGATGTTGATCAGCTGGCCTGTGTCATCAGTCGTATCGTGGAAATGTCTCGAGCAATACAAAGCGAACGCTTTGTTACTCACCTTTGCGGATTCTGTTAAATTAGATTTGCAACTTTCTCAGCCTTCTTGAATACAAAAGGCGAGCATTAACAGAAATATACACCCATCAGTTGTTGATGAAATCTGTCTTTGTTTTTGTTTGTAGATATTTTAAATTATTTTAAATGAAATACCCCGAGTCTTTGTATGTTTGTATTATTTATAATAAAGCGTGAATGTGTTGCTGGGTTCAAACAGTTGCGATCGTCTCCACCCATCTCTTTTTAATACAGCACTGGTGCAAGTAGCACCCATGATTTATTCCACTTACCATAATATCATATAGTAATCATTTTATAGTTTTAAATAGCGATAATATAGATCGACTTGAAGGGTCTTTTACACATAATCATCGGTAATGCGGATATGGATTATTATTGCGACCTGGGGCATATTTTGAGCTGATTGTGTAAAGAGCATTCATAAACGGCTTTTATTACATTTTTTAAATGCCTGTGGCTGTATATGTCTTGCTTAGTAATGTGGGGTTTGACCTTTTGGTCTGGAGGTGTCGACTATAACAAGTTGGTTTTGCATCTGATATTGCAAAGTTTAGTTTTATAAATATTAGATTATTTTATTGTTTTGTAATATTGATTATTCTATACATATTGTGTACAGTTTGAAAACAGTGGAACTATTATTTTGCTAGTCTGCTACAAAAACGTAACGTAAGAAACCTACGTCTTACATTGATTTGAACATCTATTTAGTCAATATTACTGCTGTTATTGTTATATAGGCTTATTATTATATTCGGACAATAAATATATACCTTAAATAATGTAATTTATACGTTTATAATTTATACGTTGTTTAATGAAGGACAATTTATAACAAAATAAACCCCACTGTTATGGAATTTTGTTTACAAAGCTAATGCTGATTATTCACCTCCTATTATCTTAGACACTTTGAAGCATATCATTATTTTAAAACATAATGTAAATGTTAGTTTCTTAATTATATCTCTGTTTCGTAATGTGGTGCTTATCCGCTGTCGTGGTATGAGAAGAGCCTCTAAATCCATTCAGTCGGCTCTGCCTTTACCGAAGCTTGCATGGAATTGTATAACATGGTAATTCCGACAGCAGTCAAATTGCAGGTTTCCTTTCAGTTTTACTTAGACACTATAAACTCTTTTCTCTTGTGGTTTGGACAAGCTCTGTTCTGTCGCTGAATGCGAGAGAGCACTAGTGTGCGTTAAGCGAATAATTGGACGATGAGCAGGTGCTGTAAAGAAAGACAGCGGTTTGTCGGGGGGGGGGGGGGGCAGTTAAAATGCAGATCAGTAAAAGTGAAAAGTTCAAAGGCGCGCTTGTTAACTGTGCTCCCCTCCAAATGTACTGTGGGACAGAATCAGACGAGGCACGTGCTAACTCAATTACTGCTTAATAAAAGCAATTAGTATTCCGCATTTCACGAACGAGTAAATGCGCGTATATTTACATGTGTGGGTATGACAACGCAAAGAAGTAAATTTAATCATTTTCATCTTGGGAAATTTAGTCGAGAGATTTTGGCCTGTGATTTTCAAAAAGAAAAAAAAAATTAATAATATATATATATATACTCTAAAATTATCCACATATTTTGCATACTTTAATCACGAATTAATCGTGATCATACGATTAGAACTGTTCATTAAGACTCAGGCAATAACGGCGTTACAGTTTATCTTTTGTATTTATCGTGTTTTGACACACGTCCTGAATGGTCAGCGAACATTTTCTGGAGCTCACTCTTATCAGAACCGGAAACGCAACGTTCTCCAGAAAACTGTTAGCAATCACCGTGGCTACAAATTACCATCGGGCACCATGTTTGGACAACATCTTTTTATTTTCTGCTTAAAAAATATTTTCATTACTAAAACAAAACACAAATCTAGCGTCCGCATTGACTAAAACGTCCACCGTTGTTACCAAATAGTTCTATGAATGTGAAAAGAACATAGATTCCTTTCGAAAACCAACTGTGTATCATGTATATCGTTTAATGTAATTAGAACATAGACGAAGAATAATACCGAAAAATGTTAAATAAATACAATTTAGCCGATCGCTTATTGTATGACTATATGTTGTGTATTTTCTTAGTGCCTTTTAGTTTGCGTTAAACAAATTAAAATATTGTGTTGCGATGGAGTAAGTCCCAGGGAATTGTAAGTTTTTGTTGTAAAATTGTTATATCTGCTATATTATTTTTAAGTAGGGCCTATGCTATTTACTCCTGATTTTAGACTATAAGCCTACGTTTAATACTAATCCGTTTAAGAGATTTTAAAATAGTATGTACTTAGGGTTTGTATTTTGTCTTTACTATCGCTGATGAACTCATAATATTAATTAAAGTTGTGTATTTAATTCGGTTTGATATTTAATCAGTCCATTATTTAACATGTAGTCACGCACCCCTTAGTTCTGGGTAGTTTTATCTGAAAGAAAAAAACAGAAGGCTTGAAGCCACTCACTGGCAGTCTTAAAATTGGGCCTAATTTTTGGTTTTACCTGTAAATAAAAAATCTATTTCCCCCCTCTCTTAAAAAGATATCACACGGGTCTTAATAAAAGAAAAAAAATACAAATTGCTCGGGCCTCCCGCTCGCGCTGCGAAGCGCGCGTGCAGCTGCACACCCGAGTGGGTCACCGTTATTTCACTGTATTCTCCTCTTGATTACAAGCCGAGCCCATCAAACGCAACATAATTACAGTAATTTTGGCTTTATTTATTCTAATGCAGTTACCCATCTCTGGGATAATTATGAGCAATTTTTTCTTCTCACAGGGAATCTTTTTGCATTAACAAAAGAGATAGCGCACTGAAAGGCAAATTTTGCTGTGCATTGAAAAAAAAAGAAGTGAAATAGGTGATCATGCCACTCTTTGCCGTTCTCTTATATTTAAGTCCCAGCAAATTGCTTGCAGGTGTATACCGTGGAATTGTCAATAGGAAGAGGGTTCAGAATTAGCAAAAGCACAATGTTAGAGTGATGAAGGCAGCGCAGAGAAAATTGCGGAACAAGAGAAGCCTTATTTTCTACTTCCATTCTGCAAAAAACCTTTCAGGGCTTTTAATCTAAAATCAAAGACAACCCTTACATGTCCTCGCGGATAATTGCTTCGTAGTGACATAAAATTATATTTTCTTATCAGAAAGTCCGAATTTCTTTAAAATGAAAATGTCAGTATTGGACTATAAGAACATTTCTTTTAGCATACTTGTGGTCACACACCCTAGTTTATTAATGCATTTAAGACATATTTCACACATTATAACTAAGTATAATCACACGCGCAGACACTGCACACTCAGTCAATATGTGTTATGTATATATAACTTATATACAAAACAGTGACGACAGCCTTTCCGAGCTAAATATCAAAAATGTCACTTAAGATCTTCAGTAATTAAAAAACTAGAAACGGCATTCTTACCTCAGTCTCCATTACACTGTTGCAATCAACCGCGAAGGATGGTTCTTAGCTTGCAGAAATTCACCAAGCATTGTGGGCAAATCAAAGAAAGAGTTCGTCCTAAAGCATAGTTAGAAAACATTACTAGATTCCCATAAACTCCCATAAATCTCCCATGCACCGCTGTGTGTCAGAACGACACTCTTCGGAATATGACTGAACATTTCGGCTATATTGCCTCTCTTTATAGCTGATGGAAAAAATTGCAGATTATTAGCATAAATGTTTACTCTTCATTACGTTGATGACATTGTGCACTCGAGATCGTCGTAATCTTTGGGAAAATTACGAGTAATTTTAAAAAAATTTAAAGCAGCAGTTACTATGCAATTCAGGATAATTCTGCGTAGGCTCCAAACGGATATAATTATCGAGGAGTCAAGATGTTATGCTAAAAAGTATGCATTGATATTCCCATTTATTATGTACATACAACTTTGACAATGTTGATGCTTGAAATAGCTGGAAATTGTCTTACGTAGAAATTACAGTCCATATTAGGACTTCTAAAATTGCGAGAAATTATATAGTAATTGCAGGTTTTCAAATCTGAAAGCCAAAACGCTCAAACTAGAGCAAATGTGGATGAAATTACAGACCAGACTATAAATTAGGCAATGGCGTCTGGCATTTTCCGGAAGTGCAGACACATCTAGGCTAACCTGTTTGGGGGGAATACACGGAGAAGGGGCCGCTCCACCAGGAGTGATAACATCATAATATGAAATATTAGCACCAGCAGTATTTCGCAGTTTTTAAAATTCCAATTAGCTTTCATTCTAATTAAAAGACTAATCATTCTTTAATTTTATTTCACTTCAAACGGCTTATGGGGAAAATGCAAGAATATGTGAACGAAATAAGAAACAAGCAGCAGGAATAGCTGCCATCGTGATTCAAAAAATTGTGTATTAACGTCAAGTGAATATACAGCCAGCGAGGGTGCCTCGTTCAGGGGGGGTTCAAAAACGCTGTAAGCGGCACAGGCCCGTCTCAGACGGCCCAGCGTTTCCGCACAATCACCGATGCTGAAGCATATGCCAAGTACGAGAAGCCGAATCCGCTGACTTTTAGCATATATCAAAATACGAAATAACTGAAAAGCGGTGTATTGCAGTTCTGACTGTTAATAAAGCTGGATGCTAGATTGCGTACACGGTGTATTCCATTATCTTTGAATGTTACGCGTTTTGCTATTATATGACTAAATTCAGAAATTCACAGCCCCGGAGTACAAGTTTCATAGACTTTAAGAGGAAAGCTGAGCTCTCCTGTGCACAATTGTCTTATTCTTATGTCGGCAATGACCATCGAAGGGCAGGAAAAGGATATAACCAAGGTGAACAAATAAGCCTTAAATGATTAATTGGCATTAAGTGTCTGAAATGTGCATATACATATAAACGGTACTTCATGTAAAGTTGCTTCGTAGTGACATAAAATTATATTTTCTTATCATTTAGAAACTTAAAATATAATGTGTTTTGTTTTCTGTTGTTATTGTTTATGGTTTTATTAAAAATTGAAGCTTCGGACGTGGATCAGGTGGGTCTTGTTTGCGAGTCATCTGGGAGCTTAGAGAAATGTTTCCATCTTGGTGCGCTCGGGGCGGTTTTAGGCATAGACTTTGGCTTCGGATAGTTAATAAAAATTCTGAGGAAAGGCGTAGTGACTCCAAAGAGTCTGAAGGGCTGAGCCCTGCCAAACGCCCTCATCTCCTCGCTCACATGCCAAGGCGTGTTACGCTCTTTCAACCTCTCTCACACTGCGCTCGAAATACAGAGGCTCGGGTCTGTCGATCATCTTGCTTGTATTGTGTCCTCTGAATTTCTCTGAATACGTTATCGGATGTCAGGAAAGGCCACGTAAATCCAAAAATGTTGCGTCTTCTCGTCTGATTCGCATAAAGACCCGCAAAAATGATATTTTAAGATTTTTTTGTCACATGTTACAGTTTTGCAAGAATATTGTATAAAATATGCAAGGCATACCGCCGGGCAAAATGTCAGAGAAACTCGGCTTGCGTCAGTGCGCAAAAGCATCCAGCCAGAATCTTTAGTTTGTCGTAGTACGTTTATAACGCAAGAAATGGTTGGCTGTATTCTGACCTCATTCCAGAGCACTATAAATGATTACCAGAGCTAAGTAAACCCGCTACTACTGTATGTGTAAGATCAGTTTTTGAACAATAAACAGGCTTTCATTGCGTATAATTGAAAATTGAGCAAGTTTCATACCACGATTGTTGCGCAACGTTGTTGTGCAATATATATATATATATATTAGCCTACACATACACCAGCGCACACATACACAAATGTACACATACACAAGTATATGCAACAATTACGCTTTAGGAACGGAATCGCCCCTTTAATTAACACTAAATGAAAACTTCACCAACGCATATAAACGCGACATTCTAGAAAAACCAGCAATTCCGGATATAAAAAAAACAGGTAAAAAAAACTCCAAATTTTTACACATTCCTTACAATTTCCAGTGTTCTCCACTTACCTTATATACAAATATATAGCGTATATATAAGGAAAACAGCTCCGTTAGCCAACATCAGCATACAAAAACATTTACGTTTGACAAATATTTGAGGTCATTTTCAAAAGGCACCTATACACTTTGACGTCTGCTACATTATATTTATTGTTTCTGGTGCAAAACTATTTTACTTGAGTTATGAATGAAATATCTACCCGTGAAATGCATGCCATAAGTACTTTGGCTACTAGTGGTCCATAAATGTGCGTGTTTTAGTATTTTCGTTCCCGAAAGACATCCAATAAATAAACTCATAAAAATATAATTTAATTTCCCCCCATCCCTCCAAAATACGTTACAGGCCATTTTCAGCATTATATCTAGAAACTGGCACTTACACCAAAACATCGCTTGGCGTTTCATTCATTGTTTCTTTCTTTTTGTCTGTCCTTAAACATCCGTTTACGAATTTGATATCCAAATGGAGAAGTACATCAAGAAGTTTTATTTCTCGTGTGATGTTACAGTCACTGACCCGTTTTAAAACATCGGCCCTGCGCTCCCTGTGGAGCTATGGTGATGCTGTAATACAGAGTTCGGCTGCAGTTGCGTGGAGTTCGTCGAGGAGTACCAGGAATAGTTCGCTAAAAACGAAGCGGATGTCGTATTGGGGTTGCTCGGAGCCATACTCGAGTTAACACTCTTAATTCTTTGATCCTGAGCAAAGTCCCAGGCGACCGACGACGGCGGGGAGCTGCTGGGGGGAGACTCGCTGGTAGCCACATGTTGCTCCGGAGGAATTTCTCCAGTTTTCCACAATTTCTTGAATTTCGAACGGCGATTCTGAAACCAAATTTTTACCTGCGGGAAAGGCAAAAAAGTACTGTTATAGGCAAGCAAACTCCAGTGAGCAGAGAAAGCTGCAAACTAGCGAACGCGTCAAAGAAAAAATATTAATGATTTATTCCTATGAAAACCAAACGTGCCTCAAAGCATAATTGCGCTTAAACACGCCTCCGCTGAAGGGGAATGCAATGATTATCAGCACCAGATTGGTTTTTAATTCGCGACCTATTGCCGATAAGTCGGCGTGCCTGTAGAGAAGAAAGTTATAAGTCATAGTCAGCGATTAAAGAAACGCTTGTTGAATTATGACAGCCCTGCGGACCATTCCACATAAATAATATCCTACCAGTTTTGCCCACATAAAGCGTTATTACCTGAGTCTGTGTGACGCCAAGCGAAGCTGCAAGCTCGGCTCTTTCAGGTAAAGCCAAGTACTGCGTCTTTTGGAACCTTCTTTGAAGAGCAGCTAGTTGGAAGCTGGAATAGATGGTTCTGGGCTTCCTCACTTTCTTTGGTTTCCCGTTGACCATCCGGATTTCGGGTTCGCGTTCTTCTTTAACTGATGAACAAAAAAAAAATTGCATTTCAATATCAGTTATGCAGTATATAATCCAAAACGACCTGCCACAATAGCAAATAAACATGCAAGCCCGACTTGCCCTTAAATATAGACACTGAAATGTGATTTACCTGAATCCGTCGGAGGAGGCGAAGAATTAGAACCGAAGGAACCGTAGGTACCATAAGGAGTACTAAAACTGGCGTCGTACGATTTGGTGTTGTATATAACATTGTTGATACCACTGTTGTGATACTGATAAGAACCAAGTTGTCCATAAGGCGCTGCTCCGCAGTGTCCCGACTGTTGGTTGGTGTAGTAGCTGCTGTCCGTCGCTGTAGACACTGGTAGAGTCGGTGATTCCTGCGATTTATGCAAGCTGTGGTAGCTGTTTGAGGTAATGTGGTTCGAATGCATATCTGTACCTAGACTATCAAAAACTCCAGTCATCGTAGGCTATTAAAAAAAAAACCAAATAATATGTAACACACGGCAACTTGAACACTGTGCGGTCGAACGGTTAAGTAACGTACACATCAACAAATTGCTTATCGATAACAGGCGTTAAATCGCTTGAATAGCATCCTTGAGCCCATTAAGGAAATAGACGAGACAATGTCTTCGAACAAGACCCGTGATTGTCTGCTGCCAAAGATGCTGGCAGGCGGGCATTTATCCAAGGTCACGTGGGAGGCTGAGCCTTGCCGACCAGCGGCAGCCAATGAAGAATGTTACGTACACTTTTGCGGGTTACATTTTAATGTGTCTGTGTTCCTGACATTCGTACGCTCTACTTCTGTCATCGTCTCTATTTATAAAACCACACGATACCATTTCGACGATACGTGCAAGAAGGAATTTCAATTAGAATCTGTATTCACTTAATTGGGCAGGTACAACTGCACGTACTGGGAATTTGTTTTGGCAGTGTTGCCAAACCGTGCAGGTAAAAAGATCGCCAGTCTTTCATTCGTCATAGTAAACATTCTGTCTAGCCCTGTTTTTTGTATCAGAGGTATTAACATTTAAATGAAATCTGAATTACGCCTACATATATATATATGCTTAGCTGGTTTAGTATTAAAGCCATTGTCATTCACTGATTCACTGATTTACAAAAACTTACAGAAAGGTTTACAAAAATAAACCTTTAAAACAATTTAGGAATAGCATGATGGAGCAGATGTAGTTGTATGTGTGCGCCATCTCTCGGCGTCAAGCAGGCGTTTATCTCATAACCAGGCAGACACGGACTAATCACCGAAGGCGCCAGGCCTTCCAACCCCATAGGTGAGCAAAACAGTAATTAAAACCCACAAAAATGCCAGCGCCTGAATACCTACCTGAAGTTTATCCGACGTGTGTCACACACAAAATCTGACAAATAAAATAAAAATACACTCCATAAATAAACCCGGTCCATAATTTGAATTCCCTATTGCGAAGTAGTTGATTAACGAAAGAGAATGTGATTAAAAATGAACAATACATGGAGCACATTTTGACTCGGTGTCAGGGTGCTTTTAAAATATTATAGTGATGTAAAATTCCGACATAGTTAGTCAATAAATAGTCCGATTCATTTTTTCACAGCGTATATTAATAAGAAATGCATTTTTGGGTCTTTTTTGGGCCCACGACTGGTTCATGTGCTTGTTCCATAATAACACAAGATGTTCAAATGCCACCTGCCTGCAGAAATATAAAGATTTTGGTATTTTTAAAATTATCTACGCACGTAGCGCCCTCCAGTGGTTTGTATTGCGAGTAACTAGGAGCCTAATTCTAAGCTTCATTACAGCAACACAACAGCATACTGCTACTCAAAGACCTATTTGAAAGATCCAATAAATACATCGGATATATGTATAACTGAATTCGTTATTGCGCTTTTAATGAGTTGCCCGAAAGCTTCATAGCGCTGAGTAGCTCGTTATCTCACACTTTAAGATCGCTCGTTAATCAGCGAGCGTTTCCCGAAACCCTGCGTACCTAAAGTAGCTCGCAATCTCGTTCGTAAATTACCGCGTGAGCCGACCCGCTCGTTATTTTCTTTGTGGTTCTTTATGTCAATGTTCGTCTGTCAGTTATCATATTATTGTAAATATTCACTGTGAAAATAGATCACAAAACACACTGACGCATAATAACGACAACAACAACAATAATAATAGTTGTTGTTAATACAGTTAATAGTTATAAAATTATAAATGTTGTGTGTCCAAACTTTTGGCCTGTACTGTACAGGTATTGGGAGTATTGGAACACCTGGCGATTACACCTACATGGACTTTTATGACATCTTATTCTACATCCATAGGCATCAGTATGGAGTTGGTCCCCCCTTTGCAGCTAAAACAGCTGCCAATCTTCTGCGAAGGCTTTCCACAATATAGAACAAAAGAGTGCCTGTGGGAATTTTTGCCCACTCATCCAGAAGAGCATTTGTGAGATCAGGCACTGATGTTGGAGATGAAGGCCTGGGTCACAATTTCCATTTTAGCTCATTTCAAAGGTGTCTGATGGACTTGCGGTCAGGGCTCTGTGCGGGCCAGTCAGGTTCTTCTGCGTCATACTCACCCAACTATGTTTTTAGGAATACAGGCTTCATATAAAGTGGTACCTGAAATTCTTGCTTGGACGCCTTCTCTACAGACTACAGACCAATAACCGAGCAGTGCAACGTTATAATACAATAAATTCCAAGTAAGAGAACACTAACTACTAGGAGATAACTAACATATAATATCTTGTGACATACAATATCATAATATAATGTCATATTATATTCTATAATATCAACATTCAGTATGAGGTAGTAAAGTGATACGTGGTAGTAGTAATATAAAGTGGTGCAGTGGGTAGGATGCAGGGAATGCTGCGGCAGTATTGAAGTGAATGGATTATAAGTGACAGGGCAAAGTGCCAAGCGTGGGACAGATCAGTACGAAAGATAGGTAGGTGGCAGCAGTGTGGAGCTTGGTATTAATATTGCACATTAGTGTGTGTCACACAGTCTTAGAGCATAATGGAGAAGCTGTCCTTGAGTATTGCTGTGCTGTAAGACCATCCGGGATTTCCCCAGTCGTCTGAGGAAGAGAAGGCGTTGGTGGGCCTCTTTAATGGCAGCCATTGAGTGCTCTGTTCACGTGAGGTTAGCAGTGACGGTAACTCCAATGAATCAGATGCTGCCTAGCCCCTCCACTAGCCCCTTCCGCTGTAGATGAGGTCAGTCACCAGCTGCCTAGTCTTGCTGACATTAAGAAACAGGTTCACCTCCTCTCTGTGGGCCGTCTTATCTAGAAGTCGGTAGTTCAGGTCCAGAGAGTAAAAAGTCCAGACCGAGATTTTATTTCAACCAAACAGTTGAGTACTTTGTGACTGTGACTCTTTATACTCAACTGGTTGGTTGAATCAAAATCTTAGTCTGGACGTTTAATCTCTGTACCAGAACTACCCTCCTCTGATCTCATTATTGTTGGTGATCAGGCCCACCATGTTGGCATCATCAACAGACTTTATGATGGAGTTGATGCTGTGTCTGATCGTGCAGTCACGTGTGATTACGAATACAGCAGCGGGCTCAGAAGTGCCCTGTGGAGCACCGGTTTTGAGGATCAGGGTTGAGGAGGTGTTTCTGCTAGCTGTACCTGGTTGCACTCCCATTCCAAGATCTAGCTGTATATGGATCAGCTTGGTTTGGCTGACAGTGTTAAGTGCTGAGCTGTAATACACAAATAACAGCTAGATATAGTTGTTTTTATTGTACAGGTTGCCCAGGGTGGTGTGAAATGGCATCTTGAGTGGATCTTTTGAGGCAGTATGCAAACTTTACAGGGTCCAAACTGTCTGGGATCGGGTCCTCTCATGGCATCTCATTACAGAGGCGGATTAGTGCCGCTGGGTGTTCATAGGCCTTCAGGCAGTTACCCATGTCGTAGGCGGGGACTGTTGAGCTTTTTAGTGAGATGTCAAATATGTCTGTGAAGACAGCAGCTAACTGTTCACTGCATGTTTTTAAGACGCGTCCTGAAATTCCATCCGGACAGGCAGCTTTGTCGATGATGACTCGGTTTAAAAGTCTATTTCACGTCCTCCACAGCGATGGTAAAATCGGCATCATGTGGTGTTAGAGGGCCTCACACCGGAGGATCTTTGTGAGCTCAAAAACAGGTGCAAAGTGCATTCAGCTTGTCGGCGAGAGCCTCACGGGCAGCGGTGAATGCAAGCCACTGCCCTTTATAGTCCATTAAGGTTTGATTACCCTGCCGACATGTGTCACGCGTACAGTTAAACTGTGATTCAACTTTGCTGCTGTACTCATATTTTACTAAGATGATGGCTTTCCGGTGGTCGTACTTACATTTTTTATACACATGCATTTTTTTGACTGACACGCACAAGTATGTGCTCAGATCTTATGACAAATTTCAGGAGTAATCCACAGCTTCTTTTTGGCAATGGAACAGACTGTTTTAGTGGGTATAAGTCACCAAGGCAGCCCCTAAGGAAGTCTGTGACTGCTGTGGTCATCCAGATCAATGGATGAATCCCAGACCCCAGAGTTAGTCCTGTAATTTATCCTCTTGTGTCCAACAGTGCACGATTCCCATCATTGGCTCGCTTAAGTTTCTACAACAGGAAACATCAGCGCAGAGGCCTAGGCGCAGATGCACACGTTAGTGGTCTGGTTCTTTTTGTGCAGTGTAACAGTTATTAGAGGTCTTAGCGCCCCTTGTGGGGCAGGAGGTGTGCTTAGCGCCCCTTGTGGGGCAGGAGGTGTGCATATTTTTGAGGTTGGTTTTGTTAAATTCCCCCAGATTAATGAGAAGTGCGCTAGGGTGTGCATTCTCACACTAATTGATTTTGTGGTGCACTTCGTTGAGAGCACAGTGTTTGCTTACTTGCAGGGGAGTGCAATCCATGGCTGTGAGCGCAGTGGAGATCTCTCTGGGCAGGTAAAGCGGTCGCCACTTGAGCAGTAGATACTGGGCATTTTAATCTTGTTACAGAGTCTTAACAATCTTATAAGGACCATGAATTCACTGACTTAAAAAAAACTTGTAACAAACGTTTATTGTATTGTCCCTTTCTTTTGTCACATAGACATTTGCAAGTGCCTTCTGTTCTCTGATTTGCATCCATCCATCTTTAAAGTACCTCTCTTTATGTGTCCTTAATTTTTATTAAGTTGTGGAAGAAGGATAAGATAAAGGATATCTTATCTTATCGTATTTCATCTCCTCTTATATTCTTCTGTTTTATCTTTTCTGCTGTACCATTCTTGCTGATTGTGGGCATATTAAGTTAAACATCTTGTTTCCTTTTAACTTATTATGATACTAATGTAAGGCTTTGTATGTCGTTATACCTGCGCATCCCAGTGAATGAAAGTAAACGTTTTTTCTATAATGTATTGCTATTGTGTATTTAGTTTGGTTGTTGACATATAGGCGTAAGGAGTACTCTTTTCTTCCAATAGGGGGTAGTGTCTATGTGTTCTTTGCACACAGCATATGGAAAGGCGCAGCTGTAAGGCATGTCCACTGGCCAGCCACAAGTTTTTTGGAAGGAAAAAAGTGATGCACTGCGGTTTGATGCCAGTAGGTCATGTACATTAAATTAAATGCATTAAATGCATCTTTGCATGCATGCGCACAGTATACAGCTACCTTGTGACTGAGCATTAAGCAAGTTCAGCTCTAGTTTACTGAGCCCGGTGTTAGGATGCAGGACTGCACAACCTATTTGGACCTGATCAGAAGTAAAACATTTATGCACAACAAAAATTTTGGAATGTAAATACATCTATGGATAGACTGTCACAAAAATCAGGTTGGAATTTCCCTGCCCCTGAGATATTTAATGCTGCGAAATCTGCATGGTGTGAAAGACTTACATGGCAATGTGCTATAAATAAGATAAAACTGATATTGTCAGCTAGACCATAAGAGAGATATGACTGAACAGGAAGATGACACTGCGCTCCAGCTGCCTCAGTACCACCAGGACACCTGACACCTTTCATGCAGGGTTTCAGTTTTGCAGCATTAACCAGAAAGATTTACTGCAGATTCATTGTACACTCATTGTACACACTCCACCACTGTAAGTTAGAAATGCATGCCAGAGTGGTTTCTTACTTCACCTTGCTAGCACAGATCTCTGTTCACCTCTATATTTACTTGTTTGTCAGCTCATAACTGGCACATAAGTTCAGTTAAAACACCTTAATCTTCGGTACTCTTGTCTAACCTCCCATTTATATAGGAACCTGACTTTTGGCGACTGATACAGCTGTTTAACTCATTCTCATCACCATACAGCACAGTACAAAAATCTTAGGTAGCGAAAGAAAATCACGTTTAAATTAGCTTCATGTTTGTGTAAAACTATTTTTTTCTGTCAAAGTGTCAGCTTTCTACTTTAAAACCTCTCCTAAAGTCACCCCAGTATTTGTAGAAACCATCCAATATACCCATGATTTTTTTTACTAGACCACTAGTATGCTGGTATTTAAGGTAATCAGTATCTCATTGAGTTATTAGCTAATTAACTTCATTAGCTAAGTGAATTGGTGGTGAAATTTAATGAACGCAGTGAACAATGACTGAGGTGTCCCTGAGGAGAGGTTTAGGAACTGAAGCATTGTTCTTCTAGCCATCCAACAAGATGTCAGTATCTTCTAGGCCAACAGAAGGTATTCCTTTTAGTTTTTATTGTGTTCCCCTTAGTTTGCATATGCTCTAATGTTAATTAGTATTTTTGTTTGAAGCAAATATACACTTACTACCCAGATAAATAGCTTACTGGGGTGAGGGGCTCATACAGGAGGGTATTTCTTTGCAATATTTGGTATATTGGTATATAACAGGGTAACAGCTATGAAAATAACAAAACTGGAACGAGGTGCACTAAGTGATTTTTGAAATCATTATTTTATGTGTCCATCACTTCTGCCTCTCCTCATCCTGAATTTTTTACTGTGCTTATTTAACAGGCATTTGACTTAAAGAAAAAAAGGAACCATTACAATACAGTAGTATCTCGCCCATGCCGTTTTTCTGCTTTGCTTCCTGGGATAACACCCAGGCCTGTGCTGCATGAGTGCCTATGGATGGATGGATATCATAAACATGTGTTCAGTTTCTGTGTCGAAAAGGGGTCCCACTTTATAATCACTGTCAGTATGTGCTAGCTTTTTGCTCAAGCTGACTTCTCTTACATCGATTAAATGTTCAGTGTTTAGCTTCTGAAATTAGACTGCTCATTAGGTGTGGTACAAAGTGATCAAGCTATGGTATATTACTGTCTTGTGTTTTCCTTTTTAAAGTCTCGCCCTGTTATTTTGAATCTGTGCAATTGAGCTTGCCAGTTAGCTGTAGTGCAGGTTGTACTGCGCTGCAAGCCTGAGTTCTGACGTGTCGTTCGTGCTGTGGCCAGCCATTTTTTGTTACTTATTAGACATGACTAACCGGTACGTCTGACTCCCTTTTGTGGGAATCTCATAGTCAAGCCAAGCATAACCTGGCAATGTGAGAGTCTCAATTAATTTCCTTTGTATTAATCTTTGCATTGTAAAATGTCCTTGAGTATGAGAAAGACTCTATATAAATAAAACTTAGGATAATAATAATTATTATTATTAACAACAACAACAACAACAACAATAATAATAATAATAATAAATATGAATCCATATAAGCCGTTGTTGAAGCTACAGGTGTCTTTTTGCATGTGGCTTAATATTATATTTAGCTTAGCATATGCAATTTTATATGCTGGAATTAAACTTTTTGGAGTTACACAAAATATAAAAATGAAGAAATAAAGGAATTTTTGATCAATGGCAGATCAATATGTTAGAAACCTTCTGAGCACGATCAGATTTGTTTCCTTGTACCCTGTGATTAGATGCAGAATGGGCGAACTGCACAACGTGATTATGGCTGATTGGCAAGTATTTGGTAAATAAAAGAAAGGCCTCAGTAATAATCTATTATAGCGATTGAATAAAAGCTGCAGGCCTCTGAAGGGTTTATTGTCGTGAAATCACTGCATGATAGATGCAGGATCAGTTCATCTGATTGAAATACACAGTGTGAAGTACTTGAGGAATGTAATATTATTTCCATAATACCATTATGATAAGCTCAGCTAACTGGAAAGACATAACAACAGAGGTGTGTGCTTGCAGATTTTCAGAATGATCTGATCTGGCTGGGACCTTGTACAACTTATAAAGTCTCAAATCTGGTTTTGTCTTCTAGCCGCAGTTAGCAGATTTAGCAGTTAGCGTTCTACTGGTGTGAATACTGACATATGGTGTAGCTCCTGTCCAGAAAACCACTGAGTTTTTCGGGCTGCACTTTGGGAATTCTGAGGAACGGCCTTCTTTGGAACTGAGGAATGACTTGATGAACAGAGCCATTTAGGGTCACCTGCTCATATTCACACACAATCTGGACAATCTGGAGAGCCAACTCCATCATGTTTTTGGAGGAAACCAGAATACCTGCAGGAAGTTCACACTGACAAGGTGAAAACACCATGCTTAATTCATATTCAATTCACAGTTTTTGGCCCGTGACAGACCACTACTGTTCCGCTCCTAACTCCTGTTCCACACTCTGTAAAACAGCTCCCTCTCACAGCTAACTCTTGTTCCACGCTCTGTAAAACAGATCCCTTTCACAGCTAACTCCTATTCCATCCTCTGTAAAACAGATCCCTTTCACAGGTAACTCCTGTTCCACGTTCTGTAAAACAGATCCCTCTCACAGGTAACTCTTGTTCCACGCTCTGTAATACAGATCCCTTTCACAGCTAACTCCTGTTCCACGTTCTGTAAAACAGATCCCTCTCACAGGTAACTCCTGTTCCATCCTCTGTAAAACAGGTTCCTTTCACAGGTAACTCCTGTTCCACGCTGTGTTAAACAGATCCCTCTCACATCTCTGCCTCTAGGTGTCACTATTCTTGTGTGTTGATGCTGAGTAACTGAGTTCAGCTGGGGTCAGTGGTTTCTCAAAGCTGGAGACTTGTAGACTCTGTAGCAGAGAGAGCAGGTCGATAATTTGATGGATATTTGCTGCTTTTTTGTAATGTGACATATAACAAAGGGAGGGAATCTTTATTTGCTTTTTGTGCTACAGCATCTCTGTCTAAACGTTAAACACCAACGATTAAATTATTTTGCAAAACAATAACTACTCTCCAGGTTGATGACCATTGGTATATGTTTAATATGACTTGACCACTGGCACACCTCATGATTGTCATTAAAGTAAATTTTGTCTCACACAAAATACTTGCACATTCATTCATATTATAAGAAAAACACCGGTGCATTGAACTTAAATAAAGAAAACTCAAGCGTCCTCACTCTAAAACGTAAACAAGCATCAGACTAGTGAAAATGAAAGAGGTTGTTCTCATTTCTACACATAATTCAGTCCATGGCAGTGAATTTTCCATACAGTGAAAAAGCAGCTATTCGTTTCTGTCCATTTCAGAAAAGCACTTTGGCGGTTGAGGTGTTTTTAGCCACCACTGCCCCTCCACGCAGTTTATTCTGAGGTTTGTTTTCTTGTGCATCAAAGGTGAAACGGTTTTCAGACTGACTGACAAAACCGGTTTCTATTGGTTAGATGGATGCATTGTTTACATGCTAGAAACTGGTTAGATTAACATTATCCAATCATGCTGTACTGCTATCAACACTAGCAAAAGATTCTGTTTTTAACTGGATCCATTTAAAATTCGTCTCTTCCTGACATTTTCATCTTGTTTATATAAAACGTACAGAAAAACGTTACATTTCATCATATTTTTTGGTATTATATATCAGTTTGTTTTTAATCTTCAGGTTTAAGGGAACCCTGACAATTAACTGGTGAGGTGAACCAGGTGTTTCTGAGCAGGGAAATCACCAAAACGTGCTGGACCACGGCCCCCCAGGACCAGAATTGCCCACCCCTGCTATAAAGGATTCTGTACACCGTGTGTAACCTGTCACGCTCAGCCCCGCCCGTGTGTCTTCTCCCCTGTGTTTCCCTCAGGCGTGGCTTAATCACCCACACCTGAGTCCCGTTTCGCTTTTCCTTACGTTTCTATCCCCTCGTTAGCCCAGCACACCTGCCTCGTGTATGTTCCCAGATGTCCTGCCCTTTATTAGTTGGTCTGAGTCCTGTTAACCCTGTCGGTTGTTGTCAGTGCTTGGTGTTGTTCTCGGCTCCTGTGTTTCCCCTGAACCCGAAATAAACGCCCCTTGGAGGGATTCCTTCACTGCAGCCTGCATCATGGGTCGTTCCTCCAGCCACCGACACCACATAACCAACATGTTAGGCGTGCAGGGAAAATAGGTGCACTTTAAATTAGCCCAGCATAAGTGGGGTTTATTAACCCCAAGACCAGCTTCGCGCCAGCGAGCAAGTCCTGGCCAATAAGGACTAGGATCACAGTAGCTGTCAGAGAGCTGGCAGAGTACGATGTTGTGCGGTACTACAAATAAGGATTATAAAATAATTTAAAACCTGCCTTTCCCCCCGCAATTCGAACCTAACCCTAATCCTAACCCTGACCCTCAAACTCCTGGTTTTGTGTGGTGGAGAGAGGACCAGAAGGACTGTGATATATTAGTCTCCGCTCCAGTTTCACCAGCTGATGTTGCTGAGATATTTGCTAAAATAGATTATTGTTAATAGAATGAGCAAAATATTTCTCATTATGTTGAATTTAGTTTTGTTTTGTGAAAAGACAAACGTACTTTTTTGTGAACTTTTCGTTTAAAGGGAAAAATGGAGGGGAACGATTATTTACCTGAGTTGTGGGGAATGCGATATGGGGAAAAGTTATTTTATGTATGTATATTTGCGTATAGAGTGCGCCGATTTAATTTTGATTTGAGTTTATGGAAAGAAATGTTAATCTAGGCATTAATTGAGCCTGTTGCTCAAACAGGTCAGGTTTTGTTTTCCTTGGAGTACATTCGTTTTTTTCTACGATGCCGAGCCACCCCCACAGGAATCATGCCGCGGCCCAGCAGATGCATACTGCTCGCGGTGGAGAAGTAGGAGGGACACTTTTTGCCATTCTTGGTTTTTGTTCCATATATTACTAGTTTCCAATGCTATTTTCATTTGTTTTAATTAAGTAGATGTCAGAAGGTTTGAGTTTGCATTGTTTTAAAGGAATTGATTTTTAGGTTGAAATTCAAAGTCAGTGCATTGTGGGAAAAGAGTGAATAATATTATAGGAGTGGAATATTGTGTTATTATTTTCTGTCTATCTTATGTTATGTAAATGTATGGTTTACTTTTCTTTTTTATAAAACTGTTTTATAAACCCAATTTTCTGCTGTGTAGGCTCTTGTGCTTATTGATACTCACTCCTATCTCTGAAGCCGTGCCTATTGTCACGCCCAGCCCGTTCGATCTTCCTGTGTGCCACGCCCCCTTGTTAACCTTGTGTGGCATCCCTCCATTTACCAGCTGTTTCTTATCAGTCGCTATCAGTCCTGTGTATTTTAGTCCGCGTTTAAGTTTGTTTCCCCAGTCCGGTCATTGACGTCGTAACGTTTCATCGTGCCCTGCTTCTTTTGATTCCCGAAATAAACCCTGTGTTACCCCGACACTTTGGACTCCTGCTCGTGTTTCCGTGCCCGACACGATCACGACACCTATTACCCTGGTCCAAGGCACATAGTAGATAATCTTGTAATAGACCTAGTGGGGATAGACTGTTAGACTTGCACATGCATGTGCATTGTGCTGCTGCACCACGTGTGTGTGTGCCCCGCTACACATGTGTAAATGTACATAGATCAACATGAAATCTGCTAAATCAATTGCCAGTCACTGTGCACCACCTTCCACTATTCCACCACCTGTGCACTATGACCACCTCCCACTATTCCACCACCTGTGCACTATGACCACCTCCCACTATTCTACCACCTGTGCACTATGACCACCTCCCACTATTCCTCCACCTGTGGACCATGACCACCTCCCACTATTCCACTACCTGTGCACTATGACCACCTCCCTCTATTCAGTGTCAACAGTAAGAAAGTTCATTTGGAAAGGTGCTCATTTGTGAATACTGGTAACTAGGCAGTAACCGGCTGGTTATGCTTTGACTGCTAGTGGTGTGCGATACTGCTAAATTTGGTATTGATCCGATACCAAGTAAACACAGACCCAATATCGCCAATACCGATACCAATACTTTTTACTTACAGAGGCCACTTAAGTACTATGTAGGGGACAACAATGCATCATCAATATGGAAAATTTGATTTAATTTTCATAACCACCAAATCATTTTGTCATTTCTGCACTCCACATTTAATTTGTTCATTATGTGCATGTAAGAACTCAGGACAGATTTTTCAGCAAAGTTTTTAGTAAAATGAAAATATTTTTTATTGTTGTAATGAACTAAATTTAGAAATGTGAAATCTGCATAAATTATTGGAGAACAAATGTTTTAAAACTTAAATTGCTCTTTTCAAGTTACTTATTTAGAAACAATAAATAAATCTCCCTTTGATTACACTTACCTGCTTTTATAAAGAAAGTGCATATTTAAAATTTAAAATTAAAGTAAATAAAGTGCAAATAACTTAAAAAAATCACAAACTATTCTTGTCCCTAATTCTTCACCTTCTGCTTCAATTTTTCTCTGCCATGTTGCCGCGCTGCTCTCACTCAGCCACCGTCTGCTCGCACTCATGCCGCTGAGTCATGTGACACTACGACCACAAACCACAGCAGAGCAAGGGGGAGAAGGAGGAGCAAAGTGCGCTACAAGATGCAGACGGAGCAGTATTTGTTCACACAGGTTTCTACTTTTGGGAGCGTAGAGGAGAGAAATTAGAACAGTATCGATCCCATCACGCTGGTATCGATCCGATACCAATACCAACTTTGGTATCGATACTATCGATATCTGGATAGATCCGCCCACCCCTATTGACTGCCTCACCCAAAATTACCTGCTTTTCGGTTACTCCTGGCATTTAATTTGCTGTATTAATCTGCATGACAGTGTGCTGTGGGTGTCTTCCTGCCAGCTGTACGTGTGCTGGCTAACATTCTCTGCAATTCTTTGGAGCTGGTATGGAAGCTGGTCTCTGTTGTCTCAGGGCAGCTTGGCCCTCTTGTCGGCAATGTGCCACTTCTCAGATCACCATCCTCTGGTGCTGTACTAGCTGGAGTTCTGCACTTGCCCTGCACTGTGT
This sequence comes from Petrocephalus schoutedeni, assembly GCA_026780765.1. Taxonomy (NCBI): domain Eukaryota; kingdom Metazoa; phylum Chordata; class Actinopteri; order Osteoglossiformes; family Mormyridae; genus Petrocephalus; species Petrocephalus schoutedeni. Next base: position 30,596,693 of record JAODKL010000001.1, read on the forward strand.
TCCCTGCGCTGAGGCTGCTGGTCCCAGGACTGGCCTGGGCAGCGTGGGTAGAATATTCTTTGGCGGTCCAAATCGAGAGGAACAAAAGTCTGCGTTCAAAGTATAGATGGGCTGTAAGGATTCACGCTTCTTCTGACAATGTAGCCGTGGTTTGCAGGTGTTCCACTAATAAGTATAAACTGCCATGGCTCTGTTTCCATGACAAGACATTTTAGTATATAAAACCCCACACACTTCAGTTAAGAATGTTTCTCCTTATATAACCATTACCTTTGAATTGGTGGAGGATTTGACTTTAATGTTTTCCCAGCAGCTGAGTTCAGATTAATTACAGAAACAGTAAAAAAATAATGTACTTTGTACATTTAAAAAAAATCTCCAACCCCAATATTAGCTTGCCTGATTAGCAGCCACTGGCCTTTCAAACGCCGCTGTTTAAGGTTAACTAATTCTTTCTTTTTGTATTCATTTTCAATAGGACTTCCGAGCACAGTTCTCAGTTTTTGCTGGCATTCTGTCCTAAGTATTGTCCTGTGTTCTGCCCTGGGCTTCCAGGGATAAGCTCTTTGATCACAGTGACTTTGCAAATGTCTGAGGAAGTTCAGGTTTTTGTCTTTGCATGGAATTTAAGTTCAATAATTTACAGTGGGAGGTAACTGGTACCTGTGAGGAATATGCTACACGATGCAATTGCGGCTGTAGGTAAAATTCTCATAACGGTGTCTACAGGACACCTGCATTGAGTGACGCCTGGTGACTGATACTTTTGTTCCTGGAAATGGGAGCAGACCACAGGGGAATGCTGGGTAGCCATCTCTGAAACAGCAGCAGCCACTCAGGAGACAAATCAAAGCACCCCTCACCCCCTCAGACCCCCCTTCCTTCCTGGAATGTGCCTTCCAGTGTTGCCATGGTCTCGCCTGATTTGCATGTAAAAGCCATGGCTGCACGATGACTCTGAATCCAGCTACAGCCCCCCCACACCCTCACCCCTGTGGGGCCGTCATACCGACAGGAGCCCGGCTGCTCGCATTAATCAGTTGGTCCTGCTCAAGTTTTGGTGTTTGCCTCACATGCAGAGACAGGCACTCAGTCCCCATGGCCCTTTCCCTGTGCCACCCCCCCCACGCTTCGATCCAGGTAAATACCGGCATGTGTAATCTAGCTCACATGGCTCAATGTCATGACTTTATGAGTTACAGGTGATATGTAGGTCGCTATTCATTCTCTGCCAGTATATGACCATGTCATATCCTGCTCGTTCAATCCTCATGTGCCACGCCCCCTAAATATCCACGTGTGCTTACCCAATTGTGTCCAGC
>JAODKL010000001.1:30616915-30626982 GCA_026780765.1 Petrocephalus schoutedeni
GGGATAGGCTCCGGACCCCCCGCGACCCTGAACAGGATAAGCGGGTTGGAAAATGGATGGATGGATGGATATTGGAACACACCTCTTAATCTTTGACTTCGAGTGTTTCATTCAGACTCATTGCCACAGCTGTATAAAATCAAGCACCTAACCATGCAGTCAGGTTTACAAACGTTTGTGAAAGAATGGGTTATTCTGAAGAGCTCAGTGAATTCAAGCAAGGTGCTTCATAGGCATCATGTTTGGAAAAAGGCAGTTTGTGAAATTTATGCTCTGCTAAATATTCCATAGTCAGCTGTAAGTGATATTGTTTAGGAACAACAGAAACTTAGCCACGAAGTGGCAGACCACATAAAGTAAGCTTGTGGGAGTTTTATGTTATCTATCTGAACCAATCATTTTTCGTTCTGTCCTCAGAACATGTTTGTGTAAGTAAAACCCCCATGAGCATATAGCAGGGCTGCAAAGTGCTGATGTGCATAGTAAAAGTCACCAGCACTCTATTGAAACTTCCTCTGGCGAAAACTGTGTGTGCTTCATGGAATGAGCAGCTTCCATGGTCGAGCAACTACATGCCAAATGTTAGATGGAGTGGTGTGAAGCATGCTGCAACTGGACTCTGGAGCAGTGGAAAGGTGTTCTTTGAAGTAATGAATCATGCTTCTATGTCTGGCAGTCTGGGTTCGGTGGATGCCAGTAGAACTACCTACCTGACTGCTTTGTGCCAACTGTAAAGTTTGGTAGAGTAGCAATAATGGTATGGGGTTGTTTTTCATGGAATTGGCTTGGCCCCTTAGTTCCAGTGAAGGGAACTCTTAAACTCTTAAGACTTTGTGGGAACATTTTGGGGAAGGCCCTTTTCTGTTCTAGCATGATTGTGCCCTCATGCACAAAGCAAGTGCTATAAAGATATGGCTGGGTGAGTTTGGTGTGGAAGAATCTGACTGGCCCGCTTAGAGCCCTGATCTCAGCCCAAACACCTGTGGGATTTGGGGCAGAGTGTGGCTCTGCAGGTTGAGCTCTGTGTCTGTAATTGGATGGTTGCTGGTTCAAGCCTAGCCTTGGTATGTCTGTGGGCCCTTGAGCAAGGTCCATAACCTCCAGCTCACAGCAGCAACCCCAAGGGGCGATAACAATAAGAAGACAATTTCCCCACGCGGGGATCAAAAAAAGTATTTAAAAGAAAACTAGAGTGGAGATTGCAAGCAAGGCCATGTGAAGGCCTTCCTTGCAATCTCCACTCTAGTTTTCTTTTAAATACTTTTTTTGATCCCCGCGACCTCAATCCTGACCACAAAAATGCTTTTCTGGATGAATGGGCAAAAATTCCCACACACACACTCCAAAATCTTGTGGAAAGCCTTCCCAGAAGAGTGGCAGCTGTTACAGCTGCATACGGGGGACCAACTCCACACTGATGCCTATGGGTTTAGAATGGGATGTCATAAAAATTCCTGCAGGTGTAATGGCCACGTGTCCCAATACTTTTGTCCGTATAGTGTATGTCTCTTAACATGTACATGCAAAATTAAGGACTTAATTCCAAATATATTTTTTCAATGCAGTACATTGTTAATAATTGATATAGTAAAAGTTTGAACGCTTTTATATTGTTTCATAAGTAGTACCTTTTAAAACCATAATTTTCCCTGCCTTGTGGGCATAGCTTTTGGGATAGACCCCAGTGACCCTGCATAGGACATGTCCATATAAAACATGAATCACTTCTCAAATATTGAAATATGGTTGTTTTACAGGCATACAGCAACTTCAAAACATGATGTAAGTAGAAAAATCATGAAGGAAATGTTTTATTTAATTATACGTAAGCTGTGTGAATGTGCATGCTGACTCTCGGGGCCTAATAATTTGAGAATGCTTTTAAGCCCTGCTACCTCTGTGGCAGGGCTTGCCACTGCAAATCGAGAATGACCCTCTTAGGCGTGCGGCTCTTCTTTTAATTTCACGGAAAAAGAAAGTTTCAGAATTACATGCAATGTGTCCTAACCATATACTCTGTACAGAAACCACACAACTTATATAGCACATGTGTGAAAGGTATATTTTACTAACTAATAACCAGGTCTACCTTGTGGCTATTAAGTATCACCTGCCAAGTGTTATTTTATTCTTACACTTTTAGAGGTTAAAACCGTTATGCACTGACTGCTTAATTTATAGACGTTGGTACTGTTTGACTGGTGAAGCCAACAGAGAAGGCGAAGCCAAAGCAGAAGCTGAGGGTAGATCCCATGGCCCCAGGAAACAGCTGCAGGGGTTCTCTGAGTAGACAGCTGTAGGTGAAATGAGCACATCTGGGGGGTGGGAGGGATTGTGGTTACCCCCCCCCCCCCCACCCTCGCCCATACACACACACACACACTCACTGCAAGGCTGTAATTCATCGAAATTCAGTAACTCAAACCCCTCTTGTCCTGCACGGCTGCTTTGGCTTCTCAGCCAGGATGAGGATGCCAGAGTAGCCTCGGTATGATAGTCTGCCCCTTTGGCTGCCCCTCTGCCCCCTGCTAGGTGACCTGGTGTATGCTCATATGACCCTGGTAGGCTAGGTTAGCTTAAGCACTGTAGGGGAACACATTTACTCTGTAACATCTGTAGGTGACACTACACTGTCCCAGACAAGGCGGCTTAGCTTACTCTAACCACCATCCAGCAGGGCATGTCATGCATATTAATAGAGGGGGCACATAATTTTCTCATTGGCATCATTCATCTGAAGACTAAACATGTCAAAGCATTCAGCATAGTAGGTTTTCTCATGTATGATGTATCCATCATCCATCAATCCATCTTTTAACTGCTTAGCCTGGCTAGGGTTGTGGAGCAGCTTGGTAGCATAGGGCAGGAAGCAGGGCTATACCCTGAGTGGGATGCCAGTCTGTCTTAGGGCACAGAGATACACAGAGAACTGACAAATTAGCGGCACCCGTTAGCATAACTGCATGTCTTTGGAGGAAACCCCCAACTGCGGAGGCCAGTCTGCCACCCCATGCTAGCATAACATTTCAAAAATTCCTTCTAATTTCATGATCATTATTCCAGTACAGTCAACACAGTTGCCATTTATCAAAGATATTTGCAAATGGCAGTCTTTCAGAATTCTGACATTTGGACAAACTGGGGAGCGTCATGAACTCACATTCTTTTGGTTTTCTCGCAGGGTGCGCCTGCAAAGTTGGCGTTCCAGCCTAGATGGACTGGCAGCATTTGCTTGAATACACTTCCTGTATCTTAACTGCACAACCAGCACACAGTGTCACGTGTGTGTGTCTGTGTGTGTATATATATATATATATATATATATATATCCTAATGCACTAGAATGTCTTATGGACTGTGTGTGATAGTTTAATGTTTAAACTATTTGAGTGAATTGCATTAACTTTTTTTAACCCAAAAATTGGCTGACCAAGCTCATCCAAGGTAACTAAATATATTCCTTCTGGGAAAAACAGACATAGCACATTGGTTATAGATTAAAAGCTGCCACTTATTTCTGCATAATGGAGGTTTTGTTTCTCAGTGTGGGGCCGAATTTGGACACTGGGTGTTTGTAGTGTGGTGTGAACATATCAGTGTTTGCCCACGCATACATGCTAAATTCTGCATGGAACAATGAAATAACATGCAGTGACTCTTATCTTCCATCTGAGTCTCTGAGAAAGGATGCATGTCTGCTGTGCCAGACTCACCAGCTATACACCAGGTTCACAGATCTGTGAATTGGTACCCAAGCAAAATGTGAGGTCTGTGGTGTGCATACAGGTTATGAGAACTTTAATAGGTACTAAATATAGTGGCAAATGCTTTCTGGTTAATGACACTTTCTTATTATTCAGCATGTTTGAATTTATGGCAGAGAAACTGTCCTAAGCCCAGGCAGAAGTTTGCACAACTTAGTGCAAAACTAAGGAAAACTCCTTGGCCAGTAAGTATTTACATAACAAAACACCTTTAACAATAGAATGTATAATATTACCATATATACTGGCTAGAACAATACCTTATTGGTTTCCAAGCCTCTCCTCTGGGGCACCACAGCTACTTTTTATTTATTTGTTAACTTTCACTAATTTAATTAACTCCAGCAAGGTATTGATTTTGTCCAATGATGTGAGGAATCATATCATTTTACACCCTGGGCTGTCATAACCAGAGCTTATAATGCTTGGTTAAAACACAATTACTTGACTTCCATGAAAACCAGGGTAGCTCAAACTAGACCGTTCATACGCAGTGCCAAGTTTTCTGCCCAGTGGTCCTGGAGGCCATTGGACAGTAGACTGCAGGAAACAGGTAACCTCCTGCTGATGATAACTGGACAGGCTGGTAACAGATGGGGTATATTTGCAGCAGGCTGATGTGCTGGAGTGTCAGGTAAACCAACAACAGGAAATTGTAAAATGCAAACATAAGATGACCACAACAAGCCAGAAAAGACCAGAAAAGCTGCAACCAGTACACATTTCCTCTAAAGTCCACTTAGTTGTTTTATATTTTGATAGAATCGTATTTTTGTTGCCTCTGTTCTACCTATCTGACATCCAACTTCTTATCCTGAAAATAGTTATGGGAAAGAGTGTATCCCAGGCTACAGAAGACACAACAATTAGCCTAAGTGCATGTTTGTGGGGCAGAAACTGGAGTATCTGCCCAACATGGGAAAACACACACACATGCGCGCACATACACACACACACGTGCATACATACAAACATACACACACACACACACACGCACACATACACACATGCGCGCACACACACATACACACACGCACACATACACACACACACACAGTCCATGTATTCCTATCATTATGGGGACTCCATTCATTCATCATGGGCATAATCCTTATCCCAACTATGACACCCTTAACGTCTACCCAGCCCTAACCTTAACCATATGAGACTTTTGGCAATTTTTGTTTTTTGATTGCAGACACAGATTCTTATATAATTGACGTTATCCTTGTGAGGACTGAATCACAATGCATCCCCCCTCCCCCTCATATAGCAGCCTTGCTGCATCATGGGCTCCTGTGCGGGCCCTTGGCTCCTAGTATTGCCCTGCTCCGGGGGAGTCAGCTGGGGTCATGGCCAGCTGCTACCTCTGGCTCCTGGGCCCCTGTGCTGGCCCTTGGCCCCTAGTCTCACCCTGCTCCGGGGGTGTCTGCTGAGTCATGGCCGGCTGCTACCTCCGGCTCCTGGGCTCCTGTGTGGGCTCTTGGCCCCTAGTCTCGCCCTGCTCCGGGGGTGTCTGCTGGCAGCCCTCCAGCTCACTGAAGTGCAGCACATGAGGGCTGAGTTGCAGCAACTGTGTGTAGAAAGGGGACTTCTTGTTCAGTCCCACAAAGAGACCTTGTGGGACCGACCCATTTGCGAGGCTCGCCTGAATGTTATCGCTGAAGCGGCCAATCCAAATACAAGAGAGGGGCCTCTCGCTGTGACAAATCAAACTGGCCTGCGCTATCAGTCAGCTGCGATGACATGGTTGTCTTTTCATCTTTTTTCAGTGCATAGTGAAAGACACAGTAACTTTCAGAAAAGACTAAATCCCAGGTTTATGGGCGTAGTTGAACAGAGCCTTTGACTGGGTTTCAGTACATTATGACATGAACAATTAAGCATTTATCACTGTATGCTCTCCAACGCAGTGCGGATTATGATTTTCTGTTGAATGGTTGATATTATGGGTTTCTGTGTGAATAATTGTTATTCTGGCACGGGGGCACCATAGTTATTCCTATTGCCTCATATCCAGAGATGAGGTTTCCCCCCACAATCCAAAAACACGCAGAAGTTAATTAGAGTTATCAAGATGCCAGTAGGTGTTCCTGTGTGAGTGTGCCCTGCAATGGGCTGGTACGCCCTTCTGTTCATCTTAGATTTGACCTTGTGCCCATTGGCTCTGGACCCCCTGTGACCCTGAATAGGACAAGTGGTTATAGAAAATGGTTAGCTATTGTTTATTTTCGAGCAGCAGAATTATTCATTAATCATTAATCATAGCATTGCAGGATCTAAATCAGTTTGCAACACTATATGGCCAAAATTATGCGGACACCAGCTTGTCCAACATCTCACTCCAAAAGAACAAGGGTATTAATATGAAGTTGGTGTACCCTGTGTTGCTGTAATAGCCTCTACTCTTCTGGGAAGGCTTTCTACTAGATTTTCTGTGAGCATGTGTGGCTTCCCCTTTCTAAGCGAACTTACTCTCAGACATTCTCAGACTTCTTCAGAATGGCCACCCATTCTACTACCAGTGTTTGTTTGGAGATTGCATGTCTGTGTGCTTAATTATACACCTGTATCATGCTCTTAGTGCAGAATCTGTGCTAATATTGTTGCTGGTTTTATTTTATGGAAGTAGATGCGTTCTATCAGTAATGTGATTATGTTGCATTTGAATATGCCAGTAATTTCACTTCTGTACTTTTTTAATTCAGAATATTACAATATCAGTAATGTGATTTTTTCCATTGGAATATGTCTGTGTGATATAGTTGCATTTCAATGCTGTTTAATCCGCAGTTTCACAATGCCCTGTCTTTCTGCTGTAAAAGATGATTTCCTGTGTGTTGAGACGATATAAACAGGAGTTACACTGAAACCGTCAAATGAATTTCCTGTTCCCAGGCTACTCGTTGGAGCTCCTCGGGCCAAGGCCTTGTCCAATCAGGGAGCCAATACAACTGGAGGTTTATACAGCTGTGATATCACAACCCAGCCCAACGACTGCAGACGCATTGAGTTTGACAATGAGGGTGAGCATTCCACAGGCACACAAACGCACACTGACCCTCACCTCGGCATGCAACATTAACCCCTCCGGCTTGTTACACCGCTTATTTCTTGAATTTTCAATATTGAAGATGTGTAAGATTTTTGCGTGCACATAATCAAAATCCATATATCAGAATTCTACATGCTACTGAACATGCACCTTTTAATATCTGCCTTCGCTCTCAACGAACACAGTGAACCTGGATTCAGAGTACAAGGAGGACCAGTGGATGGGCGTGACAGTACGTAGTCAGGGACCTGGGGGGAAGATTGTGGTAAGTGGGGGTTGACACTGATGGAGCAGTGTCCCTGGGAGGTGTCCTGTCTCAGCAAACCCTTGGCACTGATGGCAGATCCCCAACACACCGGCCTGTCCTTGCAGACCTGCGCCCACCGCTACCAGCGGAGGCTGTTTGCCAACACAGCCCAGGAGTCCAGTGACATCATGGGGCGCTGCTACGTCCTCAGTGAGGACCTCAGGATTGATGAGCACTCCGACGAGGATGGCGGCAACTGGAAGTTCTGTGAGGGTCGAGCCAGGGGTCACGAGAGGTTTGGGTCCTGCCAGCAGGGTGTGTCTGCCACCTTTACCAAGGACTACCACTATGTGGTGTTTGGAGCTCCTGGAGCCTACAACTGGAAAGGTATGAGTACCAGGTGCCAATTTTTTTGTTGGAAGGGAATCTGGCAATACAATCTTTAGAAGTATAGTAGTATGACTATGAAACTCTTGAGACCTAACCAACTGCTTAAAGAGTACTAGCTTTTCTCAGAATCTCAGTTTCAGTTCAGGTATCATGCAGGATAAAGGGAAAATTCTTCATACCCATGAAAATGTTTCATTTGCATCTCCACGGCCCGCTTTGATCACATGACTTATTTTGTGTTCTAAGCAGTGAAGCACATTTTGGGGACCATTTCCATAAAAAAACAATGTATTGCTTTCGCTGTTTTTTCTCTTGAGTGCGAATTAGAGAAACATTTCATTGTCAAATTTTTCACTGCATTGGTAATTTGTGTTTGTAGTGTTTTTATAATGCATGATTATTTTAGTATAAGAAATGGAAAACATTTGAGTATATTATTTATTTATCATTTCTGAAAAGTCAACATTTTCAGTTATTGATCCATATAAGCAGTTCTGAAAATCTAGACCAGAGTTCCCCAGTTCCGGTCCTGGAGGGCCAGAATCCAACACAGTTTGCAGATTTCCCTGCTCAAAAACCTCTTAATCAGCTAATTACCAGGTTTTGTGTGTGTGTTTGAACTGGGAAATCTGCACACTGTGTGGGACTCTCGGTCTCCAGGACCAGAATTGGGGAACCCTGATCTAGACATTCTGTACACCACATTCCTGCATTGATCCCACTCCATCTCCACCTTCCATCTTCATTACTGCAGGGATTGTGCGAGTAGAGCAAAAGAACAACACTCTGTTGGAACAGGGTATTTACGATGACGGGCCATACGAAGTTGGGGATGAGAACCAGTTGAACACTGAACTTGTGCCAGTGCCTGCTAACAGTTACCTAGGTATGTTGGCACTTAAGGGATGAGGAGGCAGCTGGTGTGGAGGACTGTGGAACTCCATGCTCTCGTGTTTTGGAAACCTCTTCTGTCACCATACTCTTTCCAGTCTCATACTGATGTCCAGAACTGTGTTTTGTTTGCCTAGGCGTGCTGTTTATGACAGCTTTGTCTGATGCCAACCCTGATCAGTTTGTGTACAAGTCGCTCCCCCAACAGGTTAACTGGGAGAAAGCTCTTGATGTCATGGCCAATAGCTATTTAGGTTTGTGACATCTCAAATGCATAGAACCTGTTCCTCAGACCCATTATTCCACTGTGGTTGGTCTTGTGTACGGTTTCCTATGGGAATGTAACGCATGCTTAATACATCATGCCATATCAGTGTTAAATGTTATATATTTTGTATATTTAATTTATTATTATTTTTTGTCATGAACATCAAGCTATTTTGCTTCATGTCACTATTGGAACTGTTTACGCTGCACTGTGCATGTACAGCATATAGCCATTCATTGTGCAAAACATACTTACATTGTTCCAGAACTGATCTTTTTTCATTTACTTTGCTCATTCACATTGTTCATTTAGTTGTTATTTTTATCTGGCCTCTTTGTGGGGTAATGCCATTAACCAGCATCCACTTGTCAGGCTTCTCTCTGGACACTGGCCACAACATCACCAGAAAGGGCCACCTGACTGTGGTGTCTGGGGCTCCCAGAGCCAATCACAGTGGAGTGGTGGTCCTGCTGAGGAAAGACGCAAAGGCACCCAACATGCTCTCTCCAGAATACATTCTGGAAGGCCCAGGACTGGCGTCCTCCTTTGGCTATGATGTGGCTGTGGTGGACCTCAACAAAGACAGGTGTGTGACATGATCCTTCATTTGTCACACTCGTACAGGGTCATTTGTGCCACCCAAAACCTATGTGACTTACTGTTCCATTAAAAATTAAGATGCCATTTCTAGCACATGTTGGGAACAATATAAGAATGATAAAATGTAGACAGGATACAGGATTTAAATACAAGCACTGAATGCTCGGTTTAACTTTCCCAGTTGGCAGGATATTGTGGTGGGAGCTCCACAGTTCTTCATGAAAGATGCAGAAGTTGGTGGAGCAGCGTATGTTTACATCAACAAGGAAGGCAAGTGGGACACTGTTGTCCCGATCCAGCTCAACGGGACCAAAGATTCTATGTTTGGGTTGGCAGTTGAAAGCATCGGGGACATAAACCAGGACTCGTACAACGGTGGGGGTCTGAGTTATCTTTATTCTGAAACATGCAGCTGTCACCTGATTTGAGAACAATTGAAGAATGATTTTGGTCACTCATTACAAACTGTGTCTCTTCCACAGACATTGCGATTGGAGCCCCTTACGACGATGCTGGTGCAGGAAATGTCTACATTTACCATGGGTCTCCCCAAGGGATCCAAACCAAGCCATCCCAGGTCATTATCTTATACAGAGCCTAGAGCAGGGGTCACCAACCCTATGCCCGCGGGCACCCGGTCGCCCGTTGGCTTAATCTCAATCGCCCGCGGACTTGTTCTAAAAATAGCAAGTTGCCCTTGTGGTTCGCCAAAAATATAAATATATTTATATTTCAATTCTGCGCCTTATGTAAATTCTAGTGAAAGTTTCACGTCTGCAAATTTTATGGTGGTAATCAAAATACAAAACATACGGCTGAACCCCAGCTTTTGTGTAGCAAAATTCGGGATTC
>JAODKL010000001.1:30661592-30674606 GCA_026780765.1 Petrocephalus schoutedeni
CTGGCTGGACCATGTCGGAGACTTGGCTGCTGGCTATGCTCTCCAGGGTGGGAACACCCTGCTGGTCAGCCTCACTGAGCACTGGCACGAGCGAAGTCGAGCTTTCCTGCTGGGGACCCTCTGTCTCGCAAGCTTCCTCTACTTCATTCCCCTGTGGAGGAGACACAAAGGCACTTTTGAGTACTTGAAGCCAGCCCCCTCCCCCACGACGTAGCATCTCCCTGCCACTCTCCTGGCAGAGCGGGATGTGTGCGCACCCGCATTCCGGGAGAACCGTGAATGACCTGGTTCTGGGAGCAGAGCAGTCGGTAAGTGGGCACAGAGAGCCCAGGCCCGTGTGGGCAGATTCACAAGGTGAGTGGGGATGGTGGGAGGCCTACCCTGTCTCGGCAGGGGGAGCTCCCAAGTCCCTCCCTGAGTTTGCGTGACGGTGGCTGGCGCCGGGATTTCTGAGCGAGTTGGCCCTTGGCCCGGTGAGCGCTGATGTCCAGAAGCGGAGTCTCAGGCACCACAGCACTCCAGTCGGGATCTGCGGATGGAGCCAAGTTACACTTCACTACTAAGCTATGAAGTAAAGGCAAGAGCCAGTTCACAGGGGGCCCTCTCCCCTTCCCCACATTTTCCATTTCTGCCTCTCACCAGTGCCAGCCAATTGGCCGTATTCACAACACAGTGAAGGAAGTCACACTTAATTCACATACATAAAGCTTGGTAAACTAAACTGTACGGAATGGCACCGTGACGTTCCTCGAGTGAAACGATGGCAAACACCACCTTGCCGTGCCCTCATAGACCAGAGTACCTACAAACCACACCCCCTTAAAGCTGGCGAGTGAACCAAGTGCTGAGACAGCGCATCACCATAACCCATTACGCAAATACGCCGGTGAGCGTGGTGCACGTCAATGTACGGCGTTATCGTGAACTTTGAAGATGGCAAGATGGCACTGTATTCTAATGAAGAAATATTGGGAATATTATAAGATAAAGACAAACAAAGATACAGTAGTGGTGCTTCTGACCAATACTGATAATCATTACATTTTTGTCTGATTCTGCCACTATCCATACTGATAACCAGCTAACCACTAGAATGGCAGAATAATGTTCTGCAAGCCTAATTTCATGATGAATTATAAACATGTTGTGTGCTGGAACTTTGACACCTACTGGTGGTAAAAGAGACTATTAAAGTCCTTTGTCCACCACTATGGAAAATGGATTATCATCCAATGCCCGGCCTTTAAATTTTTTTTTTCATGTTTTTGTACTTGTATCTTTAGTTTTGGTGCTGCTAAATTTGAATATTGATAAAGTTTATTGGCCAGCAGTAATAGCCAAGACTAACACACAGGACTGATGCAAATATCTTTTTTAACAAATACCAGTTGACTGTAAGCATGTAGCGATTCATTTTTTGTATTTAATTGTTAGTTTGATTGGGGTTATTCAGTTTTTTCATTTTGTTATTCAACAAATTAATCGTTAGATTGGTTAACTAATTGAAAAAAGAATCACCATATTATTCAATAAATAATAATCATTAGGTGCAGCCCAAGACTGAATACTACAAGAAAAAACTCATTCATGAAATGGCATGTGGAGTGGGAGGTAGCCCCGCCCATCTCCTGCAGAAACGTCACATGACTATGTTTATACATAGTGATTTGTCCTTTATCCCCTGCCTTTTCTGTATATATAATGGTGTGTGCTGCATTGTAATCCAGACCCATCTGCTCGGGTGCCTAGAAAGCCAGAGACTAACAAACTATCCTGCTCCTCTTCTCTCCCTGCTGAAGCAGGAGATTTATCCTGATATCTCCCTCAGTCTCATCCAGTCCCATCCCTGCACTATCCTCCCATTTCAGTGAAAGAGAAAAATTAGGACCCCGGTCTTTCCATCCCACCATCACATGTCATACCGGATTGGCCATTCCTGACTGGCCAATCGGATTCTCGTCTTCCATCTGCCATGTCCGAGCTGGGAGGGGGTCCCCTATGCCCACCGTCAGGGGGCTGAGATTCCAGGAAGGCAAGCTGCAGAGACACCACATTGATCTATGAGGCTCTCCCACCCACTTACCCACAGCAATCCACTGCACTGGTCCACGTAGTCATCATAGGTACAGCATATCAGGGTGATGTCAGTAGTATCTTTTTACCCCACGGTATCCTGTGTCCCTCAGAGCTAACCCTCTCCGAAAGTCTACCTGCATGGTTACATTGAAACACCTCCCCTGCCCTATATGGTTTCACTTAGACACTTCTTCCATGCTTCACAAAGAGAGGCCCTCCTCCCTTCCCACAGAATACCCATTTATCTTGGAACTGCGGCCCCTGCTGTAGCTGCTCGGCACCCTCGCCCTCACTGAAGCCACCGCTTCCTTTAATCTTTACCCGTTCCTTCAGCCTCTCCATCTGCTCCATGTGCTGCTTCTCCTTCTCATCCACAGCCTTCATCAGCTCCTCCTCCTTCTTCAAGAACTCAATCTCTCTGGGGAAAAAAAAAAAAGAAAAAGAGGTGGATGTCATCGGACCCTGCGAGCGTGTAATGAGCTGTGAGAAGCCGTTAGCAAATCCTTTTTGAAATGCAGTGAGTGACTCAAAAAGCCACACAAGCTTGGACTGACAGACAGGTCAAGAAGGAGGTCAGCTGAAAAACATAGCTGCCCGTTTTCTGCGATACTCCTGCGCTCTAAACATGCAGAGTGCACCCAGGCTCGGACACACGCTCACTTCTGCTGGTACTCCTTCAGGAGCTTCTTCGCCTTGTTGTACTTCCTCTCCAGCATGTCATACTGCTTCTGGGTTTCCACCTGGTGCTCGTTGACCGTGGTCACGAGGGCCTGAGCCTCCAGCCAGTACTCTTCCAGTTTGCAAATTCTGTCATTATTCTCCTGTATGTCGTGCTCTAACTGGGCCTGTCTGGACTCCTGTGACATTCTCTCCTCCTCCGATTTTCTCAGCTGCACAAACACACAGAAAGCACAGACAATTACAGAAAATGGATGTACTGGCACGGTCATGATTTACCTCTTTATGTGCCTGTGTCTTCTTAGAGTGGAAGGAGCCCCGGCTCCCAAATCGGCAGCTGCCTTACCTTCTCCTTTAATTGGCCGAGCTCGGCAGTGGCTACACTGTACTTGAGCTGGAGCTGTTGATAAAAGCAGGGAAGATAAAGCGACTGTGTTGGCATTTGGATTCATGATTTAGAACTTGGCTTACGCTAAAAGCTCAGCATATATGCTACAGTAACACCTACTTTTTTGCCATAATGGAACATAAGAAATGTAAAAAATGATTATTTGCATCACATTTGATGGTGAAAGTACACAGTTTATAACAGCTAGCCGGAAACTTCCTAAATGCGATCAAAAAGCATTTACTGATATTACCTCATTGTATGTAAAAGCAAGCTGAGTAGGGGCCATTTTTGAGGAAGAAAACACCTCGTCTCCAGGTTCAGTCATCTTCACCACCCCCTCCAATGACCTCGACCCATGGACCTTGTCCTCACTCTCGAAGTACTCATCCTAGACAAAGTCATAGCCATGAGACAAGCAAGCCTGATTCCCCATGGGGTACACCCATGAAAACAGGAGGGGGGATTTAGTCAAGCTGGCATGTCGTGGGGTTACCCCATGGAACGAAGGAGAAGGGGTTCTAGAAACAGGCCAATGGGAACTCAACCCCGGTTTATCGATGTGCACCATCCTGGTCCAGGAGGACGCCATATTCCTTAATGGTGGAGCTTTACATGCAGCCTGCTGTAGCTGGCACTACAATAATACCCACCAGTATAAGCCAAAGCAAATACTGAGCAACAGTATCAGCGCTGACGAGCACTACTCCATGCTTACCAGTCAAGTGAGCTATGAGGGATGGCGTGAGGGGCAGAGCCAGCCTGCCGCTGGGTGAGGAGGCCACCCCTTACCTGCTTCGGTTAACTCACCTCCATGAGCTTGTGGGTCTCTTCAAAGCTCTGCTGCCTCTGGCTCTGCTCCTGCTCCAGAGTCTCTCTGATGAGCCGGGCCACCTCACTCTGTGTGCCAGGCTTCTCCCGGCCAATCAGGAAGCTGTGCATGGGTAGGGGCAGACGGTTGGAGGGACTCAGGAGCACAGACAAAAGACCCTTGGTCATGTTGATTATATATTTGTTTGTTTATTACTCCCTATGCACCTTAGAATGACAGATGGTTCGCTCACTGTTTACAAAAGAGCACCGTGGTCATTATCTGAGGAAGTTAGGCAGGGAGGGCAAACAGCAGTGATCTCATCATGGTGTAACTCGAGTTAGTGTGGGGAGCTCATTTGACTGCGGTGAACTATTAACATGTCCAACGCAGCTCTGTCAAGGCCGTACTGTGTCAGAGCTCGAACCTGGAAAAAAGATCGACCAAGCTTTCCAGCCGCAGGCCCGACACCAACTCATGTCACCGTTCCTTGTGTTCGTCGACGTGTTTGAGTTTGCACTCTTTCATGGCTTGATACTGTCCTCCAAAGCAGCTAAGCTCACCTGACTCTGCCTTCAGTGTTTTTCAGGACTGTGGCAGCAAAGATCTGCGCTACTCCAACCAGGCTGATCCCGTTCACCTCAACGATCTGGTCGTTGACCTGTATCCTACGGGGCATAAGAGAAACACATACAAATATTACAATGTTTTTTTATTATTATAACATTTTTTTCCTCCAAGCAAAGTGTGTAAACCCAACTAGTCATTAATTTCATTCTGGGCCAAGACCAACAGCTGAAGTACAGGTAGTGTTTTGATGGATGGACGCTGTTATTAAGTGGGACGTTTTTGTAAAACAAAGCAGGCCTCCATAAACACCAAGAGATCATACTGTCCATCCCTCATGGCTGTTAAGTGGGATGTTTTTGTAAAACAAAGCAGGCCTCCATAAATATCCCAAGCTCATACCGTCCATCCCTGGCAGCTGCTCCCCCTTCTGTTATGGTCTTGATGAATATCCCCAGCTTCTCCAAACCCTGGTCTGCTCCCACTCCCATTCCGATGATGCTGATTCCCAGGCCGTTCTCTCCTGTTTGTCCAGAGGAGGGCAGCATGTCAGGAGTCGGGAAACTACCTTGGATACTGGTATTAACCACTGAAAGGAGAGGCGCCCACCCTTCTTGATTTCCACCGGGAACACGTCCATCTTCTCCACCCGCTTCTCCAGCTCATACTCAGCGGACGCAGCCACGGGATCCACATCGTCGTTCCGCCTGTCGTACTCAATATTGGAGTAAGTACTGAACACCTTTCATGGAAGACAGAAGCAGACATGGAATCATAACATAAGAGGAGACCAGAAGCCAAAATGAAAACCATATTACAAAATGCTACATGATCTGTGCTTTGTTGAGGTAATTGGCAACCGTGTTGAATCAGCCACTATCAAACCCAGCAACGCCAGTCGCTGTATTCGAAGACAATGACTCTTACTGGCATACACATGCCTGAGTCCACAGCGTCCCAACACGTACTGATGTAATTTACTATAGTTTAATTAATAAAACTCTCATGAGTAAAACACCATCAAAGTTCAACTGAAGTAATAAAGAGCAACTTCCCTGTCATACTAAAGTGAACATCACGGTGCTCCAGCAACAAAGTAGGTCAGAGCCAAGAGGAACGCCACAGATTTGCAAAGTGGCATTTTTAATCTGCTGCAGAAATGAGGACTTATGGCAAACATTTGCTTCTCTGTCTAAATATCCCACTCTCACAGATTACCAGAAGCACCTACTCCCACATCTGTGTTACCCTAAAATCGATAAAGAGACCCGACCTACACCCACTGAAGGTCTGTGATTCCAGGGCTGGTCCTTCTCATATAGGTTCAATCGGTGGGTTCACAAGTACCTTTTTTGGAGTGTATTCCTTAACTTATTATTCATACTATAAATGGCATACTTCAGTAACAGTATTAGTACAAAATACACTTTTTATTTCACATTATTTAATTTGAGAGGGATTCAAAGTCGAGCCGCTGCTCCTCCCCATCGAAAGGAGTCAGCTGAGGTGGTTTTGGCTTCTAAGATGCCTCCCTGGGAAGGTGTTTTAGGAATGTCCAACAGGGAGGAGACCCCAGGGCAGACCCAGGTCACGCTGGAGAGATTATATCTCTCCATTGGCCTGGGAACGCCTTGGTATTCCCCTGCTGGAGCTGGAGAAGGTCGCTGCCTCCCAACCTGAACCTGGATAAGTCGCAGACAATGGATGAATGGATGGACTATTTCATATAATGTGATGGACACATAAAAAATCCTTGAAACTTTGCTGAACTTCATTATTGAAAGTATAACATATACCTTAACAAGCATCCTTGACCTCTTTACTATAACACATGACTATAACACAAACTTTCTGTATCCCAATGTTAAATTTCCTCAAGTAACACAAAAATTAGGCAAGATATAGGTATGAACAGTTGTGTGTCTATTTTCCAACCATACCACACTTTCACTGAGGACAATACACCTTTACCTCTCTGCACACAAACACACACATCTGTCGCACCAGTGCTGTAAGTGCTCCACAGATGTTGGAGAACTGGGAACATGCACTTTAAAAAAATATAGACCATAATTTAAGCCAGGACCTGCTTGTAGAGCGAGTGAGTGGGATGTAAGATTACGGGATTCATTTGGAAGCTTAGAAACAGGAGTGACATAATATAGTAAACATTTGCACTGAAGGCAGTCTGGATTTGGAACATGTCAGAACTTGAGGAACCAGGCTGTACCTTGGAGACCCTCAGACTCTCTCTAGGCTCAAACCAAGATAGTAAGAGCCCCCTGTTGACTCTTTTTTCAGTGCTAAGCAGTAAGGGCCCTCTATGCAAAGGCAATGCAGATATATTTCCATTAGTTATTTGTTTAGATCATCCGTAGGCGGACCTCTAGCTGACGATAACCGCTAAACCTGGCTGCACAAGCACGGCTTGTCTTGGAAATATTTAGCTCATGGTTCATGTGTTCCAAGGCATCATTTATACCCCCCCATTTGCATGGCTTCTATGCCGGCCTTTAGAGCTGCACCGTTTTGAAAGGATCCGGTTTTCACATGCCAGTTTTCTGCTTAGCTGTTAAATATCCTGAAAATCCCAACTTAAATGGCTCAGAGAGAGACCAGGCACCACTTATGACATGTTCCGAAGCGGGATTCACTAAGAGAATGAGCAAGCACACATCAAAGACAGAGTTATAGGTCAGGCCTCAGCTGGGGTCACCGCTTACGTCTGGCTGCACCTTTCACTTTTTCTCAAGTGTCCCCGCTGCCATGGAGCACTACAGCCAGCCAAGAGAATGCCCCTTTCTTTTTCTGTGGCTCAATAGTTCAGTGTATATCCTGTGCAGGGAGACAAATGAGAAATGATCATTTGTCACAGCGGAGACTGAGCCACACAGGCAGGACTAAAGGGAAGGTGGCTGTCCCCCTCATCGGCATCTCTTGGGGAAACGGAGTCCGCCTGGTGACTGCAGGTGGGTAAGGTTTTTAGAATGACCCCCAAGACAGGGTGCTGCTCTAAGGCAGAGAGATCCAAATCTGTTTAGCCAGCTCAATTTATAACAATCTCTGGAGTAACTGGATGCGGTCGGCTTTGAAGAGAAGCCCAAAGCAGGGAGCCGACACCAATTCTGAAAGGATGGCCTACGCTCTGAACACAAGCAGAGTGCACGTGAAGAAATTCAGCGTTTTTAAAACATTTCAACAAGAAGTCATTCAATATTAAGGAAATGGATTTTTTTTTTAATTTACTGCATTGACATTTGAGGTTTTGATAAAACTACTCTTTGAACAAATAAGCATTAATAGTCTTCAATCTCCTAGAAATTCATCTCAATTATTTAGCTGTACTATGGAGGAAAAAAAAAAAAAACCTGGGGAACCGCATGGGCAGAGTGGGCAGGCATAGCGGAGCCTTCGTCAGGGGCTCCTCGACATGGCACCAAACTGGGGCATGCTGAGAGGGGCTGGTCCCTGCCGGGCTTGAAAACAGGGCAGAAAACTCACTGCTAAATCATTTAGGGCTGAATAAAGTGCACTGGCAGAGGCTCATTTACACACGCTCTTATTGAAAGGCCGTAGATGGGGGGCGGTCCTGTCCGATCAAACAACCCGATCTCCATGACAATCAACTTACACTTCAGGGAGCACCTCCCTGACGCATGGCAAATGTGTCTGCTTAGGGTGCATTCCCAAATGCTAAGATTTTGGAATTCAAGTTTATAGATTCCTAGGTATAGAAGAAAAATAAGTCAGCCAAGGGCCTAGTTGACTGGTGATGTGATATACACTATCGGGACATAGCTGGCCCTAATCCATCACTAAGGAAACCAAGGCAGAGAACATTTCATTGCATGGTGCTCCAAGGATGTCAACGGCGTAGCCAGCAGAGTGAGAGCGTGCTAGCGAGTGGACTAGTCCAGCCAGTGCTAGCAGGCCTGCATGTCTGGACAGCTGTCAGCTAGGGCTAGCCAGTTCATTGCATGGTTAATACCATGGCCTCATGCCTCTGGGGCTGTGGGGCTTGCATGTTAATGGCGTGTTTGCAGGGGTGACCTGTGAGTGTCCTGCAATGAACCGGTTCAGCAATTTAGTATTGAGATTCAGAAACTGTGCCTCGTGCTTTGCACCTCCTGGGATAGGCTCCAAATTCAGAACAACCCTGAACTGGATAGAAGTTTAAGGAAAATGGATGTTTGGGGCAAATGCATTGACAGAGCATACATGCAAAATAAATAAACCCAGCTCTGTATACTTAGAAGGTCACAAAATGGGATCTTTAGAGAAGCAGTAACCTGAATGAGGAAAAAGAAGGCACACATTAAGTGAGAAGATATGGCATGAATTACAAAAGCAATTCCTGAACAAACAGAGCTCTGTGCATCTACTGAAATTGCAATATGAATCACAAAAAGACTATAGCTAGAGAAACGCACCCACAAACCTACAAGCAGCCACAAAAAACAACCGAATAAGAAATAATTCTTATTTACAAATCATTTAAAGCACTAGCCAAGTCCCTTACATGTGGACCCCCCATTTCTGTTCCTCTTATCAAAACAGCACAGCGAGCTCCAGCAGTCCAGGCAAAAGCATGGGGTTTTAAGTGCCAACATCTTCAGAGCTGCAGCTGATTGATGTCAGGGTAAGACACACCTACCTAACTGAGCTCAAGCAAGGGCCTTTGTGTGTCTGCGTGTCCGAAAGTTCTCACAAGTCTCGCGATTTCAAGCATGATATCCTCCAAAGCCCCAGAGGCACCAAAATGCATTTCCCCCACCCAGACCTACTTTTGATCCTGTGGTGGGGAGGGGAAAAAAAAAAAAAAAAAAAACTCTTGATCATGATAGAAATGGGCCAATCGGTTTACACCTGCTCATTGTTATTAAAAGGGTGGGCAGCATAAACATCAAATTTGGAAAAAAAAAATTATAATAATTTGGACATATTAAAAATACATAATAAGTAAAGGAAGTTGGCTTGTTTTAATTCTTAGTTCACATTGTTTTACTGGATCAGCTCCTGTTTGATCAGAGTATACGAAGGTCCCGATAGCGGGATCATGACCTTACACCCCCGTGATTAAAGTTGGAATGGCCCCCTCCCCCCCAGATACCCTTCACAGGAAACCCCAAAAAAGGCCACACATAAATCAACATAAGAGAATGTGAGAGACTGATAAATATGATACCTAGATCACTTTTGAGTGGACTACGAGAATTATTTCCTCAGCTTATTCTTGCTCCATTTACAGGTAATTTATTTTATCAATCGACTTAAAATAGTAGTTTGTAACACAAACAGTATAATGCAAAAAGAAGCTGGAGAAATAAACTCATTAACAGTACATTACCTTCACACCCATGAAAAAGAATTTTACACACTAAATGCAACGGCATAGGCATAACACTCATGACACCTTGCCCTCCTCGCATTCACCTGCCTTATTACATAAGAGCCCTTTCCTGGGACTGTCCTTGCTGACGTGATAAGTGAGTATCACAAAGAAAGAGACCTTCTCATTTCCAGGAGGCCCAGTCCTGACTATGTGACTCACAGAACAATGCATGCCTGCTCAGATGCCCAGCGAGAGCTGCCCTGTTCAGGTCAAGATGTGTGTGTGTGTGTGTGTATTAAACTGCCTTAAAATGAATTAAAGGATCCATTTTTATTAGCTATTAACTAGTTGATTACCTAGCACTAAAGGGAATCGTTTCATTATGTGAAACAAGAACAGCTTATTATAATAGGTCTATGAAGACAAGGCAACCAGACACCAATTTTAGGCTGACAATTAACATGTTCTTTTTTTGCATACTGTAATTTAATCCCTGCCCCATGTACCCCCAAAGAAAAATATGGACCTTCTTTAATGCTGGAAGGCTTGGCAGCATTTTATTAAATAATTTTAACATAAGCAAATAACACCGTCTCAGCCATAGAAATAATGTAGCTAATAAATGACATTAATCACTTTCGAATATGTTGTGCTGTGCTGTCTTATGTGCTTCAGATACACCATACAAAAGAGGAACAAGGATTGTTTCTGTGGAAGAGAATGGTCTTTTTATGGACACAATCCCTCAGAAAGATCAACGGATGTTCATTTAACAGCTGTAGTGGGTTTTCATATAGGGACTCGTAACAATTTAATAAATTAACTCAACTTGAGTAACATCTTAGAAATTAAAATCAAGACCAAAACAACAACAAAAAAAATCTATCACAGCTATCTCAGATCATAAAGCCAACACCATCAGTATGGATCCCAGGTGCTAAATCAGGGCCATGTTTACAGGAAGTGCATCCTATACCTAACCCACAAATAGCAGATGTGTTACATTATGGCGTAAAGACGCTTGGTGCTGGGAAGGTATCATAGCTTGCAAGGTCTTGTTTAAAGCTTCCCACATAAATAACACTGCAACATTAATGGGCATAAAACACTGCAGATATACAACATGCTTCCAGGTATCTTTCGCTTAGAATTATGCTGTAGACGTTTCAAAACCTGATTAACATTTTGGTCCAACTGCACACCACAAATCAGATAATTAAACAGGACTGGAGGGTAATCTCTGACCAAGCATGACCAGAAAGATCACAAAAGTTTGTTCCCTCCAGGGCCCTTGTGATCTCCGAGTTCACACGCCCCATTTCAGTCAAACTCTCCCTCTATGTGGACTGACTGGTGGCTAAGCCCGTTTCACGCTGTTAATATTTTGGTGTACAATGAGCCCCTTCCATTTGCCCTCAATCCCATCCGTAGCACAGTTAGATAAAATGACACCATATTACCTGTTCACACTCCTGGGAGGAGTCACGGCCTTGCCTAAGAATGATGTCACGGTATCTAAAGTTACGATACCTGTGTTCAGCTACGACGGTAGCAAGAAACCATCTCATTAAGACACAAGGAGATGCAGTAACACAATAGCAGCTGAAGATAACTAACATCAAACAAATACAAAGGGAAATCATGCCAACAAAGGAATTCTTTTAAGTCTCATATGGGCATTATACGTGCTAATAAATTCAAGAATTCTATGCATTTTCAAAAAGTCGGCCCAGTTCATAATACCAGATGAATAATACCAGAAATGTTAACTTTTGTCTATTTCTTATTGTTCCTAAATGGCATTTTCAAATGTTTTCAGCAAACTGTAAACAAAAATTGCCCAAAGGAAAGTCAACAAACTGTATCTAGGTATCTGCAGCTCGATGAAACTTCAGTAATTTCTTTATTCATAATGAATCATAATGAATTCGTTTCTATATAAAACAACAGAATTTGGATAGAGAACCGTCCTGCTAAATCACTGTCAGATTAAGACACCAGTGAAACTGTCAAGCAAGTGGCAAGTGCTACCCAAGGCACACATGTATGTTTTGCAAATACTCGGATACCTGGATCGCATACCCGGATTGGTGCAGTAGAAAACTTGACCTTCCTATGTGGGCTTGGGTCCTCCTCACCAGACAGGCCTGGCAGCTCGTCATAGTCCTCAACGTACTCCAGGTCCGTGTCCCTGTCATCCACAAAGGCCGCATTCTCGATGCCGCACACAGCGGGAGGCATTTCATCCTCGGGGCTGTGCCCAATCTGCTCTTCCTGCTTGCTCTCCTCCTCCCGAGTCTCATCTTCCTCCTTAAAATCCTTCACTTGACTCTCAAGCTGTGCCTCCTTCCTCCATTCCAACTTTTCCTCCCAAATGCCACTTGCCCGTTCCTCCTCCTGCGTGAGCTGCCCTAGTGCTGAGTCTTCCCCCCTCACCGCCTCTGAGAGATGGCTCCTGGGAGGCTCGCCATGGCCTTCTGTGAGATTCTCTACCTTGGGCTTTTTTGAAGAGTTTACTTCATGCTCCTCAGACGCCTTAGCTGCAGCATTCTCATCACTTTCTTCACTCTCTGATGACTCATTATGGACCACTACCAGCTCAGCCCGAACCACTCCCGCCCCATTTGGATCCACAGAATAATTCTCCTGCAGTGGATTTTCCTTGGTGGGGCTCTCTACCATAGGGCTCTCCATTTCGTCATTATCTAGGATGTCAGCCCGGTCCAGACTGGGATAGGTGCCAGTAAAAAAAAGGCAATGCTTCTGTTCCCTTGGGGGTGGACTCCATGGCTTTGGTACTATGGTTACAAATGTGTTGCAAAAATAGGGGAGGTTAACTGTGGTTGTAGCGTTGGAACATTCACCATCAATTTGGGAAGTGGGCTTGGGGGGACCTCCAAAAACTGGGAAGGTAAGCTTGGGGGAGCCTCCAAAAACAGGGGAGGCGGGCTTGAGGGAGCCTCCAAAAACAGGGGACGCTGGCTTGGGGGAGCTTCCAGAAACAGGGGAGGTGGGCTTGAGGGAGCCTCCAAAAACAGGGGACGCTGGCTTGGGGGAGCTTCCAGAAACAGGGGAGGTGGGCTTGGGGGAGCTTCCGAAAACTGGGGAGGCGGGCTTGGGGGAGCTTCCGAAAACTGGGGAGGTGGGCTTGGGGGAGCTTCC
>JAODKL010000001.1:30674706-30685833 GCA_026780765.1 Petrocephalus schoutedeni
TTACAATTTAATTTCTACATTATACCAGTGATATTCAACCACTGTGCCGAGGCACACTAGTGTGCCGTGAGAGATTGTATGGTGTACTGTGGGATATTATCTAATTTCACTTAATTGGTCTAAAAAACTAGGCTACAGAGTGTCATTTTGTAACATTTTTGGTTGGCGGTGTGCCGTGGGATTTTTTAAATGTAAAAAAATGTGCAGTGGCTCAAAAAATTTTGAAATACACTGCATTGCACCATGCTAAACACAATTGTAATTACACTTTTGAATTTCTGCATGCATGGTTTCTAAAATTTACCCAATCATCACCTGAGTCATAATAATAGACATTCTTATTTAACGAACAACACAATATTTGCATTTTCAAATGGTTGAACAAATTGTTTAAACCAGCTTTTTGCCCTTTCTTGAACCAAGGAGTACCAAATGAAAGTGGATCTTGCTAGGGACCTCCTACCTCTAATGGTTAATTTTATAGATAATGTGGGGAGTATATAATATTTTTGTCTCTGGGGGTGGGGTGCTTGAATATTTTCAGGGAAGGTGCCAATGGGAAATGACACGTTATATAGAGTGCATGAGTTTGTCTACAATGCATTTAATCACGTTTAACAAAACTTGATTGTGGACCCTCTGCGACTGCTCTGTGGACACCTGACTGAATGCTCCTGGGTTAAGGCCTTCTGTGGTGATAGTATTCAGTAATATTTAGTATATTCAGTAACAAATGGAACCCCCTGAATTGGTAATAACCTCACTGATCAGATCTGCACAATGGTTTGGTGGGATTATAGTCTGTTTCCATGTAGAAGCTGTTTCAATTTGTATATATACCTTTTTGGGTGTCTTTCTTCAGATCATGTCCCAATATTTCAGTGTTTCTCAATCCTGCTCCTGGAGCCCCATCATTAAGAAACACCTGATACTAATTAAGGTCAGGTTGGAGTTTCTGACTTCAAGACTTTCTGGCAGGTGTGGCTCCAGGAGTAGGATTGAGAAACACTGCAGTATTTCAATGAGACTGACACCAGTGTAATATATGAGCCACTCTGGGTGTGTTTTAATTTGTATTATGTTGTTCTGTCATGTCGCATGACTCAACTGCTTTTGAGATCTAGAATACAGACACTATGGCGTTCTACTGTAAAATTTTCGGGCACAACTTGGAACTCTTTTATCCTTCAGTGATTGAGTCTTTCTGGCCCTAAGTAAGTAGCTGGCCGTCATTATTTTTATTACACCATTCTTCACAGTAGGGTTGAAGTTTTGCCACTGATGTGCAGTTTTTTGTCTTCTCCCAACATAATGCTTTCTACATCTACTTTAAAGTTCAACTTTTGTCAGTAATAATTCAGTACATTATTGAACAGTACTGTACTCTTGATCTCACGACTGAAAGGGATTCTGATGTTTTAGCTTAATTCTCACGAGATGTAAGAGCAAAGAAACAGTATCATGTATCAAGGGATGATGGAACAATGTACATCATGCTTTTTTGGTTATTTGATTATTGTCATCATTGATAATAACAGTAACATTTATTATTATTATTTCTAACAGGACAGGCCAAACCCCAATCCTGCCTTCATTGATCTTCATAATAATAATAATAGTAAAAATAATCGTAATACTCAGGAATCTTTTGATTCTCAAGCTGTGAAATTTAAATTCCAACTTGTATTTCTGTGTGCTGAACTGATTAAAATAAAATTTTAAGTAAGATTTGAAATGGCCCCACCTAATGTGAAGATGTTTGCCTGCTCTGCCAGATTTTTGACGCAGTCATGGAAATGGAATGCAGTTCAGTGGAGTTCTGATATCTCTGGTTAACATAAACACGTGAAAGCCTGTTTTTTATGTTTTGTGCTCAATATTGAATAGATGACTACTGATGCTTCGATACCCTCACTATACATATAATCTTATTTATGTTATGTTAACTATCATATTGCTCATTGATTTTAACTGACAATTCTGGTTTTGTTGTTTTTAACCATCCATCCATCCATCCATCCAATGACAGATGTTTTTTGGAAAATAGCAATATACCAAGGAAGCAAACATTAGGACCATTTTTTTTGTCTATTTTCCTATTGTCTTTCAGTTCAGGCTTAGCAGTACAGCATAAAGAATAATGTGCAATTAAATGCAATTAAGCTCTGTGTTACAATGAATAAGCAAATGTTTCCTCATTACTTTGCAACATTACATTGCGACAGGTTCTCTATATATTTTCACTATCCTTAGTCTTACCCTTTTTATATTTATCTTTTTTATTTATCTTTATGTTTGAACCCTTATTGCACAGCTTCAGGACCATATCTGGGTACATTTCATTACACATTGTACTTGTATAACTGCCTATGTGATAAATAAAGTGAGAATCTTGACTCTTGAGTCTTTTAAATATCAAATAGTAAAGTTGTGGAAACAACCAGCATAAATAGATAGCAGGCAATTAAGTTTGATTAAAATGCCTTCATATTTCACTCAGTGATCTGACTCTGCAGGGCAATGCAGATCAATGTTTTACATTCATACATCTATAATGTTGTATGTTCTGCCACAGACCTCTTGTAACTGGCTGGTTTTCATCTGTGCAGGTTTGCGGTCATCCCTGCTGCTATCAGCTCTCCTCATGGTGATAGGTTCAGGGATGCGGATCATTCCTCTCCAAGACCTATACATAAGAAGATGGTAAGCCTTTCATTAAGGCTGCAGTAATAACAACAGTGATTGGATGGCATTCTTATAGTAAATTTGAAAATAACTTGATCTTAGAGTGGTGTTTAGACAAGAACTATTGTGCAGCCATGTGGAATCATAGAGAGGTACATGACACAGCACCAGAATATTCTGTTAAATTTGCAATTTGCTAAGAAGATCATACTCATTACAAGACTAGCAGACTGACTTAACGTAAATAATGCAGCTTATTTTGTTCAATGTATGAGCTGTACATTTATTATGAAAGACAAATGAATATATACACATTTTTTCTGTTAAAGTACAATGTTAAAATTCCCAGAAAATGTTTTAAATGAAATTTAGAAAATGATGGTGATACAGGATTATATATTTCTTTAACAAGACTGATTCAAGATAAGTCTTGTGAGACCACAAAGTTTTTGTTCAACTACCAGGAGAGACCAAAATTGAAATCTCAGTTGTACTGCATAGTCTGTATTTGGATAAAAGAACTAAACCAGAGAAAATCACATTCCAGTTAATATTTCAATTTTAATTACACATAATTGTTAACTTTCACAGCATATACTGTATCATTATAAATGTGTCATGTTGATTAGACAGAAAAAGTACAACATTTGAAGCTACATTTTGTGCACCATGGTGGATCTCCTCGCAGGGCAAATTGAGTTTCCCTGCAAAAGTCAGTGCTGGTCTTGACTATAGTGCCCAACCAAAGAAACATCTGAACTCTTTGCCTACAACAAAAGTCAAACTAGTCCCTCTCCAATCACCAAGGCTTTGCATGATGTCGTCGTATACATCCTCTGCACCTATTGAGAGTACCTTCAGTGTAGCAGGAAAAATTCTCAAGCCACAGTGTTGCAATGTAATGATGAAACTTTTGAAGATAGTTTGCTGATTCAGTATAACAAAAAGCATAATTGCATTTGCCATGGCATTATGCTTTATGCTATGGCGCTAAGTTTGAACTGAAAGGCAAAATTATTTCAGTGCATATGTACACTTTTAATGTTACAAATAAACTGTTAATCAGCAAACAATAATAAGAAAAATAACATTTGACGCTTGAGTCAAACCCTGCAGGTACTACTGCAGACTCTGAAAACATGCTAATACACATAATCTGTTGTATTAGTATGCTTAATTGTTTATGTGCCCAGGGAAAAGGACACGGATGGTCTAAATAAACCAAAAATTACGCTGATAGAATAGGCAAAAAGTTATACAGAATTTTTCTCTTATTATATACAATATAAAGTACACAGTACCCACTCATACATGTTCAAGATCAGTATAGACATATACCATCTAGAAAGTAAGTCTATTACATCTGCTAAGTTAAATGACATTCCTCTCTGATGATTTAAATTGAATTTCTTTGAATTGAAATGAAGTTAATTCTATTTTCCAGTTTACACTTTAATTCAACATCCTGTGGTGTGTGGCCAATTTACTTAATGAATGGAATGGGGATAGAGTGTCCTGTTTTGAAGTATTCTTTTGCTATTTGTCTCTCTGTCCTGTCCGGGAAGTTTCTTATTTGCAAAATCCGCTCCACCTTAATAGGCACGCATCTTGCCTATTTTGTAAAATGTATCTCCCAATGCTAATATTATCTATTCATGACATAAGCCCCGGTAAACTTTACCACCAAGCAATTTCCTGTACAATTAGAGAGAGGCTCAAACTTTCAAAAACTTTTAATTCACTTACCTATTAGCAGGAGTGATATGGCCTTATTGGAAAGCAAGTATGCAGAATTAAAAAAAATGGATTATGACATATGATGCTTTAGTCGATTTGATTAGTAGCATTAATTAATTAAATGTGTGAGGGAATCTTTATTATTAGTCGTCTTAGTTTTTAACTGAATTTGAACATTTTTTTCCCTCAAAAATAAATAGGTAAAATTACAATATATTCTACATTTTATAATTAATATTTTTATTTTACTTTGTAAAATAAAGTTTATATGAAATGGATTCATGTTAATTTCAAACTGGCAGTCACAAACAAAAGTCATAAACCAAAGTCCATCGTCAAAATACATGTTCACAGTCACATAAATTTACAGATATAAAACCAGAACATGTTCTCTGACTGGGGAATAATCAGAAGCCCAGTTCCTGTGGATTACCTGTACCCAATTATGAATCACCTGCACTATATCACCAAAATAAGGGCTAGCAAACAGGTATCAACATAGTAACCAGTATAGTCTTTATACCCTAAGTGCTTTCCATTGTTATATGTAAAAACATATCCTTTAGCGAAGCAAGATTTATGTAATTTCAAATTAACTAAAATCAGTGCGTGATCTACCGTATTTTTTTTATGTCAACATCAAAAAATAAGAAGCGAATAAGAAATTGCCGAACAAGAAGCCAACAACAACCTCATTTGCGAATCTAATTACATACACACGGAACCGGAATACACATGTACAGATTGCACATTAGTAAATCTCCTTATGCATTTAGAGATTTCTACACATTTACTAATCTGATTACGCACACACGATACAGGTACATAAATCTCCACACACATTTGCAGATCTGCCGCGGCAGAAGTGTAGCAAAAATCATGTGTCAAACAGCAGCCAACTGAGGGCCCCGCCTGAGTTGTAACTGATATCTTGTCTGTATTTCCAACTCCTGGAGCAAAATTATTTTTGCCATTAATACCTAGGTATGCATTTACAGATTTGCCAGCACATTCACAGATTTGCATACACATTCACAGATTATGCACGCATTTACAGATCTGTAAATTGCTAATCTTTTTACAGGTTTGCCAATCTGATTATGCACACGGATTCTGAAACTAGATTTGCAGATCTTCGTTTACATTTGTAAATCTGATTACATACCCACACACACACACACACACACACACATACACAGATTGAGATAGTCACACAACTCTCCATATACATTTGCAAGTAATTTACTACAATAATTTACTACAATAATACCCCCATATAGGCCTGAATGTAATAGTGTATACATTTCCATGAATGCTCATTTTTGTGTTCCTAATGTGCTCTGTTTATAAACTTAATTCTTTATTTAGAATTGTGAGTTTCTTTTCTTCTTTTGCAGGTTAATTCATGGGGCACAGTTGTTGAACGGTTTAGCTGGACCAACTATAATGAGTGCAGGCCCCCTTCTCTCCACAACATGGTTTGCTCCAGATCAAAGAGCTACAGCCACAGCTGTAGCTTCTTTGGTTTCCTACCTAGGGTCAGCGGGCTCATTTCTGATTGGTCCTCTCGTAGTACCAGCACCCAATGATACCCAAGTAGTGGACAAAGGAATTGCCCAGGACATCAATCACATAAAGGACAGGCTCCAAGTTGTTCTATATGCAGGTAATTCACTCTCCTGGTCAGACCCTATGCCCGTAATCAGAAGGTAGCCCATGCAAAGTCCCATGGCTGACCGAATGGTGTCACCATCTGGCCCCTGAGCAAGGCTCTTAACGCTAGTTGCTGTATTATATGTAAGGTCTTGATGCTGTGTACTTTTAGAAATGGAAATAGGTGGAATTGTGTACACAGCATAAATCCATGCTGACTGTCTCAATGACTTGGACATGGCAAGTTAAGCAATTTAGTTAAGCAACATGGGAGATCAGAGTTTACAACATTACTCTATCGGCTGCATTGGAACTGCGAATATGAACATATTCTGCTTAAAGTTATGAAACTAAATCTTTTAGAAATGTAGTTCCATTGCATGATTGAGTCTAGCCTAAATAAAAATGGCATGTACAAGCAATGCAGCTCTTTAACTGGATAATGTGTTTATTGTCATACTTACCAGTGCTGCATGAACTCTTAAGGAGTACTACGTCTATTTGGATGATGGTGTCATACGTGGTGCTGTGTTTGATAGCTTTGTTTTCCCACACCTGCAGAGTTTGGGGTGATCACAGTGCTGTTTGTGGCTGTACTGCTTTACTTCCCCTCACGCCCCCCCGTGCCCCCCAGTGTGGCTGCTGCTAGTCAGAGGCTCAGCTACAGGAGCAGTATCTGCAGACTTCTCAGGTAAGTTAATGGTTGCTTCCCCTAGACTTTCTAGTATACTCATACTAGTATAGTGAAATATAGGACATGCCAGAATATATTGTTATAGAATTGACAGTAATTCCACAGCAGCATCTTTAAGTATTTATGTAAAAACAAATTAACAACATTAACTCAGCAGATGCTTGTTTTTAATAAACTTATGTTCACTAGCCACAAAAGAGCAAGAATAAGGTAATTCATTTGACCTGCTGTAAGACCTGAACTTTTCAGCCTATGTTCATCTTTCAATACATTTGTGTATAAATTTAGTTGAACTGTCCTGATGTCCAGATCTATGATGCTATCACCTGCCAAGTAGGTCCAGACCTTAACACTACCTCCTCCATGCTTGACAGTGGAAACCACATATGTAGAACTCTACCTCTGTGTTTTACAAACTGGTTGAAGCTAAATATTTCAACTTTCAAATTTAACTCATCGCCCCGCACTGTCTTGCACTGCACTGCAGTTGGTCCTGTAGCATAAGAATTAAGATCTAACCTGACTTTCACTCATGTTAGTAGAAAAGTATATGCAGTGTAAAGAATGTTTACTCAGAATTTTGACTGCTACTGTACATCCTTACACAATACCTCTTACCTAGATACAGTATGTACTGATCTGAAATTCACAGTCATGGATGAGTCCTTTTTTCCTTGTCTTTCATCCATTTATCTATAATAACTGCTTATCGAAATAGGCCCCTGACCACATCTTTGGAAGCATGAAACAGCCAAGGTAGATGTTACAAATAATACCAGTACCATGTAGGGCATTCACATATGCATATACTATATGGAGAAAAGTATTGGGATATCTGGCTATTACACCTACAGGAAATTTTATATCATCCCTTTCCAGCTATAGCAGCTGCCATTTTTCTGGGAAGGCTTTCCATGAGATTTTGGAGTGGGTCTGTGGGAATTTTTGATCATTCATCCAGAAGAGCACCAAGAGGTCTGGCACTGATGTTGGACGTGAAGACCTGGCTCACAATGGCCATTCTAGTTCTTCCCAAAGGTGTTTGCTGGCATTGAGATCAACACTCTTTGTGGACTAATCAAGTTCTTCCACACCAAAATCACCCAACCGTGTCATTGTGGACCCTGCTTGGTGCACTGGGGTACAGTCATGCTGGAACAGAAAATGGCCTTACCAAAATTGTTCCCACACAGCTGGAAGCATAGAATTGTCCAAAATGTCTTAATTTACTGAAACACTAAGAGTTCCCTTCACTGCAACTAAGGGGCCTAGCCCAGCCCCTGAAAAACAACCCCATACCATTATCCCTTCTCTATCAAATGTTATGGCTAGCACAATGCAGTCAGGCAGGTAACGTTCTCCTGGTATCTGCCAAACCCAGACTTGTCCATCACACTGACAGACAAAGAGGTGTGGTTCGTCCCTCCACGGAACACGTTTCCACTGCTACAGAGTCTAGTGGCAGTGTGCTTTCACCTCTCTGTCTGACACTTGGCATTGCGGTTGGGGATGTGAAGCTTCCATGGAGGTGCTCAGCCATTTAAGCCAATTCCATGACGCCATTTTCCATTTTGTGCTGGGATTAATGCCATAGGAAGTTTGGAATTCTGCAGTTGTCAAGTGTTTTTACGCACTATGCACCTCAGCTCTCAGCGACCCTGCTTTTCTACTTTGAGGTCTGCCACTTCGTGGTTCAATTTTTGTCATCCTTGAATGCTTGCACTTTGTAATAATACCGCTTATTTGTAAATATGGCCGATCACACATTATGCTTGTTGAATACATGTGAAGGTTCTGAATGAAACCCCTGAATTCAATCATTACTTTACTACTTTGGTACATATAGTGTATATTTACCAGTGCTGTCAAATGATTAAATATTTTAATCAGATTAATCACAGGGTTACTGTGGATTAATTTCGATTAATAACGATTAAATATCATTCATTTTTAATCTATATTAATCGCATTTCATTTTGCATGAGCAAACGGACTCAAGAAAAAAGGGAATATATATGCACTTAACATGTTTATTGAACAAAAAGCGCCTAGCGACAAATCAACAACATTCCTGACAGCTGCTGAGCTGATCTCTCTGACAGACGGACGTGAACATGAATGATCTGCGCAATGACTAGTCAGAAACCTGAACAAGAAGAAAAGGGATTTCAGGGCTGAAGGGGGTGGAGGTGATGAGACGGCTCTATGGGCAAGCATACTGCAGCATTTGTAGGAGCATGATGATCATCACTGGCTGTAAATCGGCTATTTAGTGGTGAAGTGATACTGGATCAGGGCCAAAAAGCTGGATGTTTCAGCAACAGATTTGACTCTCAGTCACTGGTATGGCTCCCCCACCTCTCTGCTTTACCTCAACCCGGAGAAACTGACACTGATTATGAGAGCTTCTCACAGCCCTTATAGAAATTCACTATGGTTTCCTATGGTTTTTTGGGTTTTAGGTATGGGTTTTTTACAGTAACCATGGTTTTACTATGGTATGTCATGGTAATTATGATTACTAAGCTCCTACCCATAGTATTACCATGGTTTACTTATAGCACTGCATGGTAACTGCAGTGAAACCATGATAAAACCATTGTCATAAACTCATGGTTACCCAAAAAACCATAGTCTGCTGGGCCTTTGGGAATCTGCTCCAGGTGAAATGCTGTATTCTATCGGCATAACAGCAATCAGTAGTAAATAATGCATTTGGTCTTTAGATAATCCAGACCTGCTATGCTTTGCTGAGTAGGCAGACAATCAGTTGCTGCTTTTGTACACTTATAAGAGCCTAATACCATCAGGAAAACACTGGCACCATGAGTGGTAGTTATGTTCTTAGATTTCTGTAATGCCTTCAACACCATCCTGTCTCTCCACCATGGTGACAAACTCAGGACAATGCTGGTGGATATCCCCACTGTTAGAAGTCCTCTGATGACTCCTCTGTGTAAGGCTTCATCAGAATTTCATAGTAAGAAGTAGTTCATAGTACAGGAAACTGACGGATGAGATGAACATGCAACTGATCATCAACAATACAAAGGAGATGGTGGTTGATTTCCAGGATATCCCCTGTGAACCTCTGAGACCAGTAAGCATGAGTGAGAGAGTGAGAGAGTGAGAGTGAGAGAATGTGGAAGCAATAAAGCCATACCAGTATCTGGAAATTCCTCTAAACCTCTGTGCGAGAGCAAACTCTATTTCCCAAGGAAGCCCAGGCCTTTCAACGTGTGCAGCACATTGCTAGAGATGTTCTTCAAGTGTTTTGTCGCAAGTGTGTTCTGCTCCGTGTCTGTTGGGGGAGCAGCATCAGCTCAGGCAATTCCTCTCCATTAAACTGGACTCTTTAGAAGCAGAAGAAACTGTTAGCAAAACTGAAGTCCATCAACAACCCTGCATGCCCTGTGCCCAACACTCCATTCTGAATCAGCTTTAGCAATTGGATCACTCTGCCATGGTGCTCTATGCCACCTGATTATACAACACTTTCTTCATCTTGATGACATGATTTTACTTCTGCCTTTCAGCAATGTGCGCTTCCTCATGATTGCACTGGCATACTCAGTGCCTTCAGGAGTGGCGGCTGGCTGGTCTGGAGTTCTAGACATGGTGCTCACCCCTGCCAAAGTCAGCCAGGTAACATTTTGGAACACTGCACTGAACCTAGTTTATCTGCTAAATGTGATTTTAATGACCAAGTAGAGATATTATTAGGCGTTTTATAAATTCTTCATCTTTTTTTAACATAGGAGCTTAGTATTGAATGTTTGTATTGTAAGTTATTTTAAAATCACATCCAAATTATAAAGTTTTGGGTTATCAGTGAAGTGTGAATAGGGTGGTTGTTGTGCTATTCAAAGGGATACCTATCATTTGATTTAAATGAATGTATGTGTATGCAATAGGTTTCCGCAATTTGTTAGGCACATTTAACTGTGACTGTAAAACATTAAAAGGAAGTGAGTATAGTAAATAAGCTGTAATATTTTGTATGAAATAAAATTTACCATTAATATAAAAATGTTGTGTACAGGATATTTCCATTGAGCATTAAGCAAAAACATCAGAATCCCGTTTCTTCCCAGGTGGATGCTGGCTGGATTGGGTTCTGGTCCGTTGTTGGAGGATGTGTATTTGGAGTGGCAATGGCTAGGTAAGCAACAAGTAGTGGTGGTATGTGCTTTTAATTGCTTACTACTTATGCCGTGCTGAAATTGGGGGAACTATTGAGGGGAATGCCACACAATAACCACACAATAACTGTTGGATAATCTCTCGTATCAGACTTTTGTGGCAAACTTTGCCGCGTTACGACCTTAATGATCATGAATCAAAAAAGGAATTAATAT
>JAODKL010000001.1:30724964-30736761 GCA_026780765.1 Petrocephalus schoutedeni
ATAAATGAACAAAAATAGAATAAATGATAAATGAAATACTTTGAGCTGCGTTAAAATAAAGTAGCCTATATGAACATTACATACAGAGTAGGACACAACGTGGTGGCGCTTGAATGAATGTGAACGCGACGTGATGACGTAATCGACATGCAAATTAGCACGTGTCGTCATCTAGCGACTTTCTGCGTACAGTTTAGCGACTTCAGGTAAGAAATAGTTGGCAACGCTGCATTTTGAGTCATTCTGCAGATGGGCTAATTGCGTTAAAATTTTTTATCAGATTAATCATGATGATGGATTAATCCGCGTTAACGCATTCATTTTGACAGCCCTAATATATATATCAACTTTGAGCCTAGAATCAGCCTGCCATGCAATGTAACCTTCTGCCAGCAGAACCAGGATTAAACCAGGATTTAACAATGCAGATTTAAAAAAAAAATATAGAGTGGTCTCTTCATTTTTTCTGAAGCCGTCTATACATACAGACATACACACAAATGTATCAATCATATATATATATATGATCATATATATATATACCAGACCAGTAATAGGCATAACCATGGAGGATTGCATTACTGAATATGAAATTCCAACCAACACTACACGAATACACTATATTTGTTCATACCTATTTGATTCAATGAGATTTTGCAGAAATAACAATGATATCTTGCCAATTTCCTCATTGTCAGAGAGTTGAATTTTCTCATAATATTTAGACTGAAGAACTAAAGGAATGAAACAAAGAAAAGTATTTACATTTACTGGAGATACACCAACTTAGTATTCATTGCAATCATGCTAAGCAACGTTTATTAATTACTATGCAGAACCATTAGTATCAGTGAATCAGTGAACAAAGAATTTCATTTTACTACTAGTAAGAACTTGCATAAAAAACTTTCTAAACAGTGTCTAGTTTTTGCGTTACATTTCAATTAGTCAAATACTTACCATGCTGAATTAACTGCCCATGTCCCTTTAAAAGCCAAGAAATTGAGTCCATAATTTTCCCAAAATGAATAATACTAGCTGATTTCTTTACCTTTAACACAAGAACAATTTTTGATTGATAAAAAAAGTATTCAGTACTGCTACATTTTATGCTCAGTACAAAAGAGCATGTCAATACTTTAAATGACAAATAGGGTAAAATTAAATAATACAAATACCTCCAATGCAGAGTCCATTATACAAACGGCCAGAGCACTTAAATTGTCTGCAACTGATGGAAGAAACTGTTCACAAAATGTCTCTCCTTTTTTAATCCCTTCAAGGCCAACACAGCATGTGCTGGGGGGGAAAATTGTTATGCAAGAGTGAAAAGCCAATAGCATGTGGATCCATGTTGTCATATTAACTAAAACCAAACTTTTAAGATGTTACCACAGTTCACGCTTTTATAGATATGATATACATGGTTACAAGTATATTATGCATGGTAAATCAGTTATATTTTGAATTAGAAATTCAAATATTTCCAACAGTAATATATTAAACATTCTGGCAATGAAAAAGTGACATAACGAAAATACACATTAACAAATACCGATTAACTCTGGCAAGAAACTACCAAATGATGTTTCAGAAGACAATCAAAATAAGATTTTTTTTAAACTTGCCAATTCTAAGGATTTATTATTACCTGAGCATTTCTGCCATTTGCACAGCTGTTTGATAGCCTCCGTGAACAGTGTCATAGTTGTACTTAAGGGCATCTGAACAATACTGGAGTATATCAGTGGTGTACAGATCTCGTTTAAATTTCTGGAGCTCTTCGCCGCCTTCTACAGATTTTCTATTGAAAATATCTTAAAGGGGGTGCGGGGGGGAGATAAAACGCAAAGTATTGCAAAGCATTGCTTAAAATATAATGAGTGATAAAAGATATACAATTACACCTGAATAGCAACCTTTTAACTTCCTTATGACTTCTGGGGCAATATCTTCCGATTTACTCGCCACGGCAGTAGCCAGAGATCGCAGGTCGGGATCAATATCTTCATTACGTCCTAATGTCATAATTAGCTTGTCAGGAAGAAAAAACAGGGAAAAGCGGTAAAAAGCTACATTTCTCCATTTCAGATTTTACATTTCAGATTTTACAGATTTTCTACATTCCAGATTTTACAACGAGCAGAAGCGGACATTCCAGTTCTACTGACGTCTACTAAAAACAAGAACATTTAAAAAGACTGTTAGGTCTGCAATGAGGCACCGAGGTTCTTAGCTTGATAGCGGGTAATATAATTACACATCGAGTTACCTTAATGTATTACCAAAGTGAAAAACCGGAACCATTTCTCAGCGCACGTACCGAAACATCAAAATAAAGAAACGTTGCTAGGAGTTCCCAGGTCACATGCGTCAATACGTATAAAACGTCACTAACGTGCGCAAGAAAGATGGATGATGTCACTGTCCTGCGACGTATAATGTAATGCAGTGCACGCATGCGCAAAAGTGTAAACGCAAAGAAATTCAATGATACCTCCATATGCATTACGAATATCCCACCAACGAAAAGTTTAGCAAGTCTTTTGTACTTCTTGCAGCTGAATCATGAGCACGTACGACCGGAAAATAATTACTGTTATCGGAAGGTATGCTTTTTTAACCGAATTTAGATTTGTGTCACAAACGAATTTGTAGGAGTAAGTTCATTTTTCGACGGATTTGGAATTTGAAAATATAATGCATGTCTTCAATATGCGAAAACTGGCTGACAGTGTAATTCTACTAAGAGTTTATTTTATAAAGCAACTGCAAAACTAACGAATATTTAGAAGTGGTAGATTGAAGGCGTGCAGATATATTGTTCATTACTATTACTGTGCGTGATGACCGTGTCAAGATCCTAATGCACATGAAAAAGTTAAAGATAATATCAACATACAGTAATGAACTCGAAGGCACGCCACTGGTTATCCGTAGTCCGATGTATTTGTGGTATTGGTCTGTGTAATACCGTACTATATAAATGGGAAAAAAGGTTAAATAAAGAAGTATTTTCGTCTTTTCTCTCCATTCTTACACCAAAGATCTAAAAAAGCATTTAAAGCTTTTTTTAAAAAAAAATTAAATAAATCCAGATATGATGCGTGACCCCCGACGACCCCACCCAAATGTCGGTTGTCCCTGCCTTTCAGCGGGCTGATTGGCTGTTCTTGGGCCATGGTGTTTCTGAGTGGAGGATACAGAGTGAAGATCTACGATAAACAAGCAGGACAGGCAGCCAGGGCAGTCCAGAATGTCAGGTGAGTGCAGGCAGTAACAAAAATCGTGGTTACACATTAACATAAACTCCAGATC
Source organism: Petrocephalus schoutedeni (assembly GCA_026780765.1). Taxonomy (NCBI): domain Eukaryota; kingdom Metazoa; phylum Chordata; class Actinopteri; order Osteoglossiformes; family Mormyridae; genus Petrocephalus; species Petrocephalus schoutedeni. The sequence goes on from JAODKL010000001.1 coordinate 30,728,283, forward strand.
AGCATGACTGTACATATTGAGTTTAAAATTAAACTTATTTTATAGGGAATATGTGCTTGACTATAAAAAATTGAAACATTTCTTACTTATTAAATTGTGAGACACTGATGGTATAAGTGATTAAATGACTTTACCCTTAAGCAGTTATTTATTTTTCCTATTTATGTACATACACATCACACCCATATGTCTCCATTTTTATCTGTCTTTTCAATTATTTATCATTGGCAAATGAGTCAGAAACATTTATGGAACCATGAGGATTTTTCTATTTCATTTCCACGGACACCTGCATTATCAAGTCTCATTTGTTTATTTGGTTTAAATTTGTTATCACAGTGGGTGTCACTGTGTGAATTTTAAATATGTTACAACCCGGAACCACAGGTTTGAATGAATTTCAGCTTTTAAAAATGATTTTTTGCATAATTTCCTTCTGATTCATGTACTATGTGGGCATAGGTTGCAGACTGAGGAGCTGCAGCAAAGCCAAATGTTAAGGGGCAGCCTGAGCGCAGTGGAACTGCTGGCACTGCTCAGCTGCCACGACAGTCTGTCAGAAGCACTGGAGGGTGCCTTTTTTGTTCAGGTCAGTTTTTGCTCCATAGCAGCACTGTTAACCCCTATCCCGTGTTTGGGGTCAGTCTGACCCCAGAGCATCATCAACCCCTATCCCGTGTTTGGGGTCAGTCTGACCCCAGAGCATCATTAAACGGTAGGGAAATTTCACATGGGGAAATTATCACGGGAAAAGGGTTAAATATCCTAGTGACATTCTTGTATATACCGTGGTAGCATTATTCACTATAGGAAGCCTGTCATGTGTTTTCTGCCTGGATGAGAAATATTTTGATTGGTACAGTTAAATGTACAGCAATGATCCACCTTAAGGGAAATGGTTGCCTAGATATGATCACAGCTTTGTGGCCCAGTGGCTTCACTCAAGAAGATTGTCGATTCAGATCCCAGGGCTGGTAGACTGATAATGCAGAATTCAGGGTCACTGGATATTAGCTGACACTGTGCCGTTGCCTCGCCAAGCTTGCACTTACCTGTATGTCTGTGTCTCACGGAGAGCAAGATGGGACAGGTGGGGCTGAATAAAGTAAAATTATTCTATAATTCAGCTTACTTACTGATCCATCCAAGCATCTGTTTTGCCTTTTTAACTACTTTGCAGACATGGAAGAATTTGTGTATGCTTTTTTTGTGCAATAATTTACCTTAGAGCCTATATGGTGCATATAGTATTAATTTGTATTTCCCTAATTAATTGTTGAATTCTCTAAATATATTCTTAATTTTGTTTTATCCGCAGTTGAGAAATTGAGTAATCCGCTCAAAGACTTCAGATTATCAAATCAGTTTTTCATTTTACTTTCTCAGTTGACAAAAAACATGTCACACTACTGAGAAGCGTTTCAGTGGGGGGTGGGCAGGGGTGAAGATGCTGGCAAATTGAGACATTTTGATCAAAATTCAATTTTTATCACAGACTTGGCATTTAAAAACAGCCTTTGTAACGAGGCTGAAGTTCAGAGGGCATTAAGGTTTTGAATAGATGTTTAGATGTTGACCAGATAAATTGCTGCAAATATGGCAGCTCACGCATTTATTTACAGTGGGTCTTAATGGGAAACAGTGCTTATTTTACAGGGCATTATGTTTAGTGAAAAAGTAAAATTTTTACAGTAAAATATCTTCAAATGCTTGATATAGTAAGTGTAATAATTGCTCTTTTAGATGGTATTGATGTTTTGAATGGACATTTTGTTGTAGAGCAGATACATTGCTGTTAATGTGGCAGAACGTATTTTGGGAATTAGGAAGTGCCGTATAAGGAGCCAATTTCAGCCTTGTGCCTTTGTAGTTATATTTCTCAATCAAAACATTTTGCCACCGCCAAAGGTGAGCCTTGCCCGTCATGTTTTAACTTGTGCAGACAAGTTGATGATCCCTAGGGAGGTTTGTGCCTGGAAACAGGAAAAGACGGTTGGTGAAATTGTATTCGCGACTAAAAAGGGGAGTTAGTTTTCTCACAACTTCTGTTTTTTTTTTCTTTTCTTAAGAGCATGATACTTCTGTCTTACTTTTGATGCATTCTCTTCCTTGTTGCTTTTTAAAGTATAACCTTGTTGTTAATTGAATGAGTGTTTTAGTGATGTGTGGCCTTCTTGTCATGTTTGAATCTGTTGACAGGAATGCGTCTTTGAAGACCTCGCGGTGAAGCAGGCTATATTCCACGAGCTGGAGGGCTGTGTTGGAAAGGATGTAATACTCAGCAGTTCCACATCCTGTTTGCTGCCAAGTAGCGTCTTCTCTGAAGTCCAGAGCAGGACGCGCTGCATCGTGTGCCATCCAGTCAGTGCTATGCCGCCGCCTTCTGCCCCTTCTCCCTATTTTCTGTTTTTCACTGGACTCCGTATCAACACTAAGACTATAGGACAGTAAATTATTAGAGAAATTATGCATATTGATTGTGGCACTCAGGAACTTTCTTGGGGAAACCTAATTTAGTCATTTTAATTTTTAATTTTATTTAATTCGTTTTAGAGGTTTTGGGAGATTTATGGACTGCTATTAAAAAGTCAGGAAAGCTAGGATTGTATACTAAATTATGTACTAAAACCTGTTAAAATGCACATTTTTCCCAGTAGCAAAAAAAAAAATTAATAGTTAAAATTACAGACCAATAATTTGGCTTAAAGGCTATATATATATAATAATGTGACAAAATTAGGGTGGCATAAATAATGAGTTTGTTCACTGCATATTGCATTTCATTTTTGAAGAAAAACAAAATCTTGTATGCGTTGTCTCCCATGTGCAGCTGTGTTGATCTGTTGTTTTTCCTCATTTTGCTTGACAATAAGTGTAGCTTGTGCCATGTACTGTAATGTGAACCTAACTGCTTTTTCATACAGTGACTCATCTATTTCATACACACAAAAATATTGCAACCACTGTACATTCTGTGCTCTTTTAACCCCTATCTCGTGTTTGGGGTCAGTCTGACCCCAGAGCATCATTAAACAGTAGGCGTATTTCACATGGGGAAATTATCCATTAATTTGCTGAAATGGCTTAATTGTCAACCTGGTCAAATATGTAATCATTTACTCAGGCATGAATGTATTCTCACTGCAGGTTAACCCACCCTACTTTGTGCGTCTGGTGGAGCTGGTTCCCCATCCAGAGACGTTGCCTGCAGTGGTGGACAGCACATACGCGCTGATGGCTGAGATAGGACAAGCACCTGTCCGCCTTATGAAGGAAGTCGATGGCTTTGCTCTCAACCGTGTTCAGTATGCAATTATTGCAGAGTCCTGGAGGCTAGTCAAGGTGGGTGAGGCTAGAGAATCGAGACCTGTGTGTTTTCCTAAATTTGTAACTTACATACAAAGGATTACTTCGTATATGGGGATGTGGACTGACCCTTGAAATTTTTAATGAAAAAGAACTAATTATTATTTGGGTTTTTATTTACCCATTTTATTTTTTCCAGATAGAGCCATCATTATCATTATCAAAAACTGTTTAGAAAAAGCATTTATTATATATATATATTTTCAAGTATACATTTCATAATTTCTTAATTGTATTTAATATGAGATTAACTGACAAAGTACTTGTACAACATATTTAATAATATATATTAAATAATGGAAATTATGTTAGTTATCTCTTTAAAAAAGTTATTAGATTTTTTTAAGTAGGTAGTATAGAATGTACGCTAAATCATTGAATTGCATTGTTACTTAGGCTTTATGGGTCATTTGTTTCATTATCAGAATCAGAATCAGAATGGAGTCTATTGCCAAGTACATTGTTACATGCAAGGAATTTGCTTTGGTGCCAATAAGAGTCAAAAAGAAAAAGAAGAAACACAGTAGAGATGGTGAGAGTTCAAGGTTCAAGTTTATTGTCATAGACAGATAACAATGTAGCACCATTATCCGCAGTGAAATTCTTATACCCGTGTTCCCCAACTTTATATATAGAAAGTATACATATAAAAAGTAAAAAAAAAAGTAATACAAAAAAGAATAAAAAAGTATTTAAAGTATTAAGATTTTAAAAGTATTAGTGTTAGTATGTAGAAGTATTGATAATGCAAAGTAATGCAGTGAGATATTTAGAATATGGAGTGCAAAATTGTACATTAAGGATTTGAGTGGCGTTGTTTTAAAGTGACTTTTGAAAGGATTAGAGTGGCGTTGTTTTAAAGTGACTTTTTAAAGGATTAGAGTGGCGTTGTTTTTAAAGTGACATTGTGAAGAGTCCAGTAGTTATGGTGAGTGTGTGAGGATGTTTGCAGAAAGTCAGCAGTTCAGAAGCCTTATGGCTTTTGGGTAGAAACTGTCTCTGTGTCTGCTGGTGCGGGTCTGGATGCTCCTATACTGCCTGCCTGATGGCAGGAGCGTGTCTGTCTGTGGCTGGGGTGGCAGGGATCAGAGAGGATCCGCTGTGTGTTCCTCTTACAGCGCTGTCTGTAGAGATCCTGCATGGCTGGCAGTTCAGTCCCGGTGATGCGCTGTGCTGACCTCACCGCCCTCTGCAGAGCTTTGCGGTCCAGAGCGTCACAGCTGCCATACCAGGTGGTGATGCAGCCAGACAGAATACTCTCAATGGTACATCTGTAAAAGCTTAAAAGTACTCTGGAGTCCATGCCAAATCTTCTCAGGCGCCTTAGAAAGAAGAGCTGCCGCCTCGCTGTTTTTGTGATTACTCCCACATGGTGTTACCCGCTCAGATCCTCGCTGATGTCGATACCCAGGAATCTGAAGCAGCTGACTCTCTCCACCTCTGCTCCCTCGATGTGGATGGGGGTGTGGCCTCCTCCCTGCAGTCTCCTGTAATCCACAATGAGCTCCTTGGTTTTGCTGACATTGAGCAGCAGGTTGTTGTCGCGGCACCATGATGTCAGGGCTCTCACCTCTTCCCTGTATGCCGACTCATCTCCATCAGAAATGCAGCTGATGATGGTGTTGGAGCTGTGTGTTGCTGTACAGTTGGGGGGTCTTCATGACAGGTCTGGATGGTATGACGATGTTGAAGGCGGAACTATAGTCAATGAACAGCATCCGCACGTATGTGTTTTTCTGGTCCAGGTGGGAGAGGGCAGTGTGAACTGCAATTGCTATTGCATCGTCTGTAGATCTGTTGGGCCTGTAGGCGAACTGGAGCAGATGAAGTGAAGCAGGAAGTAAAGATGTGATGTGAGCTTTGACTATACGCTCTAAGCAGTTCATGGCAATGGAGTTGAGTGCTACTGGGCGATAGTCATTTAGGCAGCTCACATTAGTTTTTTTTTAACAGGGATGATCGTGGTCCTCTTAAAACATGTTGGGACAGCAGACTGGAGCAGGGAAAGGTTAAAAATATCTGTGAAGACATCTGCCAGCTCGTGGGCACATGCTTTGAAAACACGACTGGGATGTTGTCTGGCCCAGGAGCTTTCCGGGTGTTTACTTTCCTGAAGCATTTACACACGTCTGCCTGAGATATCTGAAGAGGGTAGCTGTCCTCTGCTAGCAAAAGCTCCTGAGATAGATGTTTATCAAAGCGTGCATAGAAGGTGTTAAGATCGTCAGGTAGAGAAGCAGTTACCTCCCCCACTCTGCAGCTCTTTCCCTTGTAGTCTGTGATGGTCTTCAGTCCACTTCACATGTTCCTGGTGTTGGAGTTGCTGTAGCAGGATTCCACTTTTTCTCTGTATTGTCCCTTGGCTGTTTTTATTGCTTTCCTGAGCGCATACTACTATGTTTTGTACTCACTTGGGTCTCCGGATTTTAAGGCTGCAGTCCGTGCTCTGAGTGCTGCACAGACCTTTCTGTTAACCCACGGCTTCTGGTTGGGGTAAGTCCATACATTAACCCGCGGTACGACATCATTGATGCATTTCTGAATAAAGTCCGTCACATACTCAGGGTAGTTGTTGATATTGTTGTCAGCACCAGTCTGGAAGACTTCCCAGTCCGTGATGTTGAAGCAGTGAGGCTGGGCCCTGTCTGGTTGGTTGGTCCAGCGCTGAACAGAACGCATCATAGGCTGCTCGCGTTTTAGCTTCTGCCTATAGGCTGGCAGCAGCAGCACCGAGGAGTGATCTGATTTGCCAAAGGCTAGTCGGGGGCGGGCTTTGTAGGCATGTGCGTGTGGAGTGTAAACATGATCCAAGATGTTCTCGCGCGCATTGGAAATTTCGCCAGAACTTTCTTCATGTTGGCTTTATTAAAGTCGCCAGCCACTGGGTGTAATATTTCCTGCTGGTCGATAACATCAAACATTTCATCCAGTGCCCATGTGATGTCGGCGTGGGGGGGGATATAGAGAGCGGTACAGAACACCGCTGAAAACTCCCTGTTCAGATAAAAAGGTCTGCATCTGATCATAAGATATTCAATATCAGGAGTGCACCCCGACGAAACTGTCTGTACGTTAGTACACCATAGTTTGTTGGTCATTACACACGCCACCTCCCCAGTCCATTGTTCTATCCCAGCGGTGAATGAAGAGCTCCTCAGGGACAATGTCAGAGGGACAGAGTCGGGGACGGAAGGGTCCAGCCATGTCTCCGTGAAAACAAAGAGGTTGCAGTTCTTAATGTCCCTGTTTTAAGTTATCCTGGCCCTTAGTTCGTCCAGCTTGTTTTCCAAAGACTGGACGTTCGTTAGAAGAATGCTGGGAAGCGGGGTGCCGTGTTGTCTGTTCCTCAGCCTGACCAGAATCCCAGCTCTTTTCCCCCTTTTCCTCTGGCATTTTTTCAGCCCAGGTAGCCAAGGTAAGTCACCTCCAAAAAAGTCGGTTTGTGAAGGTCCGGATTGCGAATTTTGTTGAATGTCCAGAAGAGTTTGTCTGCCATAGGAGATGAGAGCATTGCAAGTTGTAAGGAAACTAAAAAATAACACGGCAAACATAAGAAAAACGCAAAGTTGAGGAGGACACAGAGCGACCTTTGTTACAGTTACAGTAGTAGCCAGAATTGTGGAAAGACTTCCAGGTTTTAGAAATCACTGAACTTTATTCAGCTGTTGCACCAGTTACTTAATAAATCATCCAATTTAAGATTTTACGAATATCATACATTGGATGATTGTTGCAGGTTTGTCTCCTAAATTTATGCTTGATCTTTTCAACAATATGCACCTTCATAAACCTGTGTTTCCAAGCCAAAGGGTTGGAGTGGGTTTGCATGAACTTGCAAGTTACAGAACAGAGTGGTTGATTGAAGGTGCAGCTTAAGAATATTGGGATGTCTTTCTTTTACAAATGGTGTTCTGTCCTTGTCTGCAGGATGGGGTTATCTCTGTTCAGGACATTGACTTGGTGATGTCTGAAGGATTGGGCATGCGCTATGCTTTTAATGGTCCCCTGGAAACCATGCACCTCAATGCACCGGATGGTAGGTGATGACGACTGTGATCACAAAATACCAGTTTTTTTTCTGTGTAGTCTACTAAATTATTATTACCTACAATTTGGAGAGATTTAGTGAACATAAATTCATATATGTATTTTACTCCGCACCTATCCAGCTTTCACCCACCTGACTACTACAGGTTACATGGGGACACTGCATGGGAGCCGCTTGGCTCTTATACCAGTCCTTTGCAAGGCAAACACATTTCTTTGGATTGTGGGAAGAAAACTCGGCACATCCATCCATTTATAAATATTTATCCAGTGTGGGGTTGAGATGAGTACCATTTGCCATAGTTACAAATATACAGTTACCTTGCTTATGAGTAAAACAGCACTGTGCCTTAAATACTGTCGATCAGTTGTCACCATCAGTTATAAAACGGCGTATATGTGTCTGTGTGTCAGTCATACTACTTAAAACCTTTCTGTCTTGGTAGAGCATGTCACCTACAATGCTGCTCCATGTTTCCTGCTTTGGGCTGCCGTATCTGTTTCCTCTAAACTGTACCCTGCCTCTTTCAATTTGGCCTGCAGATATCTTTCTCAGCTGTTTTATAGGTCTCCCACCCCGGCCCCCTGCGGATTCCATTTAGGTGACTGTCTGGTCACCTGTACTAGCCTGTTATCTTCCACAGGTCTTCCACAGGTCTTCCACATGATTGTGTTTCTATTGTAGCCTCTCTTTGTTGAATTAGGACCATGGAACTTGTTGATGAAGGGCTGTAATCTGTTAAATCTCTTCTTGTTTTTCTCTAAACTTCTAATCGGTAGAGAAATACAGAGATTTCTGCTATTATGGGATAGATGTGCTCCAAAACCCTCTCATTATGCAGAATCACTCCGTAAGAATAACAGGGCTTATGAAAAGAGTTAGGGGCAGATCACACAAAGCAAACACTTTATAAGTAAGAGATGCACCGAGTTTTATTAACACCATGCTCACGTGCTGGGTGTACTCCACCACAATTTCCCAATACCTGAAACCAATAACACGTGGTAGATATGATGTTACATTAGATTACATTAAGTTAGCATGCAGAGGTTTTTACTGAAAAAT
>JAODKL010000001.1:30779950-30790700 GCA_026780765.1 Petrocephalus schoutedeni
TGCATGGGCTAACGAGGGGATTGTCACATTAGGCAAATACAATGAGGAACAGGTGAGGCTGGTTAAGCCCCACCTGAAGGGAAACACTGGGAAACAGACATGCAGGGCGGGGCTGATCGTGACAGAGAGAGTGCATATAAGAGTAATGGTTGTGCCCTTGTGGAATTAATTAGGGTAAATGTGACTGGCCGGTGTTGACTTTGATATGGGCAAAAGGCCATATCACCTCTTTAGTAACTCCTTAGTCCCATTCAAGCAGGTTATATTACTCCTGTGTAGTATTTGGGAATGGTAGTTTCCAATTGAAGGGGTGAAAATGATGGGATATAAAAATGGCAGTACGTTTGAGAGAGGCTGTTCCTTTTCTTTTGTCTTTCTACATATGAACTATGTAGAAAAACCTGCAGTCACTTTGTGAAGCATCGGTCTGCTAATTACCTCATCCTACTCATAGTCTACCTCATAATGACTCAGTCTGTTCAAGGCTGCTCTATCACTTATCATACTTACAAGCTCTATTTGTACTTGCATGTCTGCATTTGCATATGTCTGATTTGCACTCTCTGCCACGTGCCCTTATTTGTATATTGTATTTATTCATATTTTCTTACTTGTATTTTAAAATTATTTTTTTGTATTAATGTTTCCTGTTTAACAAGGGTTTGTGAGAAATGTAATTTCAATTCTCTGTGTGTTCTGTACATGTGGCAGAATTGACAAAGCTGACTGACTTGATGTGTTAGAGGTCCTCAGATGTATCAGGACTAGAGGCCACGGTTTGTTAGTTCGATGGTTGGATATGCTTCCATTTGTTTGCTGATATATTAGTTTCTCCTTTGTTGGGCCTTCATTCTTTTTCGTATGCATTTCATGGGAGGCACCAAACTGTAGGATGTTGTGTGAATGAACTACCAACCACTGAATTTTTGTCGACTCCTGCTGTTTTCTTGCCCGACCCTGAACCACCTTGACACTTCAACCTTCAACACTAAGAAACGTTTAATACTTGATATAACAAAACAGAATGAAGCAAGAAATGTCATACATAAATGCAAAGAAACATTTCTGAAAACAGGCTTTTGTATCACAAACGCTGAACAATTCTAGTTATACAATCATAATAAACTGCATGTTAAAGCCAGTCCTGGGGGTAAAGGGAAATCAGGTATAAATCTGTTACATTTTTTGCTATGGTGTGTCAGACAAATTATGACATCCTGCAGGCTTCAGTCTTCATCAGCTAGTCCTTTGTCTAGAAGTGGAAGGTGAACTAGATCTCCCGCCTCATTGTACAGCATCACAGCAATTTCGGGTTCTGTTGACTTCAGAAAGTTCTTATTTTTAGTCAAGTTGTGTATTACAGATCAGAGATTTTAGTAAAAATTGAAGCTACTTACTATGGACTGACAAACTCACCATGACACAAGCTGTAATTTTGCCATGCAGCAAGTCAATCATCTCAAGTACAGCCTTAATGCTCCATTCGGGGCAGTACGAAACCCTTTCCTTCTCCAGGCTGATACGAGGGGGCCTGAACCCAGTCACTTTTACCTTGATGGCTTTGCAGGGATACTGCAACAGCTCAGAAGGGATTTGACGTAGTCTTGGGGATCAGAAAATATCCCATTTACATCATTTAACTTACAATAAGTGGATTTCACAAAAACAAGTTTTTACTATGTACAGTACACTTACGATATTTTCTATGAAACGAGTGAATAGCACTACAGGGATGTATACTTTTTTAATAATCGCTGCATAATTTTCATAATTTCTAAACAAAATATCCTGGTGAATGCTCATTATCGAAATGTGTCCAGATCCATAATTCTATTTTTCTGTATATATATATATATAAAAAAAACATGCAGTGTCATGTAAAATGTGTATATTTATGATAGTGATATTTTTGATATTCAAAAAAAAATAAAAAATTAAGTCATTTAAAAATGTTATTAAAATTGAATGAAAACAGTCTACAGTACTGCATAGCCAAACTTAAATATCTTGACAGCACGACTGCAACGCAAATACATCTTAGAAGACATTAAAGTCACGCAATAATGTGAGATTAGCCTTAGATGTCCCCTTTAACGTCTTTCATCACTGGCAAATTATTTCGCTTTTAACATCCTGTATGTCACTGCTAAAACAAAGGTTCTCCATCGCTTACATAATTCACTTACATTTTACATAATATATTGCATAATAACCGATTAATATTTTTTTATTAATGTATGTTTTGAGTAGGGCAGAAGTATACTATAAAAAGTTCATATTGCATAACTTAGGAGTTGAAAATTAACTATATAGCCAAATAGAACTTATCAACAAAGTCTTTCAAATAAATTGGTGGTTTTGCCATGAGCTGTGTCAAAGCAGTGCCAACAAATTCGCTTTTGCTCAATACTGTCCCTACGGAATACAAGATATTTTAATTCAGTAGAATACAATGTTTTTGTGTGACCTGTTCACTTTTTCCCTCTTCACTCTTAACTGGTTTCCTGTGACTAAGTAAAAATGTTTTACAGTAGCACAATTTATTGATGGGTTGAACCCTGCAGACTATCATAGTCATAATAATGTGACATGTCCATGTGAATGAAATGCCATACCAATATTAACATCGTGCATGTGCACTAGGCATGTGATGCCTTGTGGTGCACTGGACAGCTCTGTTACCACATACATCTGACTTTGTGTGTGGCGTTTGCATGCTCACCCAATGTAAGCATGCATTACACTGTCCAGAAACATTCAACTGAAATGGAGTGCTTAGAATCGACCATATGTGTGAATGTGTATTTGCTCTGCAATGTGTTGTTGGTTCCTGCCAGATCATATTATATAATACATACTTACTCAAATCATCAGACTGGCAGATTATTCGACAATTGATATAATTGATAGGTGACAGCCATAGTGTGAGTTTTTTATATTATATTATATTATATTATATATATATATATATATATATATATAAATGGTACTTATGTATGATATTCTGCAAGGCGCTGTGGCTAAGTGATGGGGCTAGCCTTCGTTTTAGCAGCAATCACCTTGAGATACAGGAATCATAGAAAGCAAATTAAGCTAAATAATTTAAGTAAAAGTGATGAGCAAAGATAGCTTAGCCTACTCCACTTACATTTATAGCATTTGGCAGACGCAATTAGTGAATACTTTCTGATACTGGTTCAATAAAACTAAAACTAAGTAGAATTAGAATACTAAGAATACTGTCAAAACTATTGGAAAATACAGGATTTTGTTTTTAAAAGTACAATTCTGCAAGTGCTAAACAAAGTACTTCTGGACAAGGTATGTCTTTGGTGAATTTTAAAGACACCCAATGACTTAGTTGTTCGGAAATCTAGGGGGAATTCATTCCACCATGTAGGTGCCAAAACAGAGAAGAGCCTAAATGCATGTCTTCCTTATGCCTTGAAAGATGGTGGGACCAGTCAGGCAGTGCTGGAGGATCGGAGAGAGCGTGGTGCAGTGTAAGGTGTTATGAGTTCTTTTAGGTAGGAGTGTGCAGGACCATTTTTGGCTTTGTAGGCAAGCATCAGTGTTTTGAATCTGATGCGGGCAGCTACAAGAAGCCAGTGAAGGGAGCATAACAATGGAGTGGTGTGGGAGAATTTTGGAAGGTTGGAAACGAGTCAAGCAGCTGCAGAGGACGAATAGCACTCAGTGGCAGTCCTGCTAGAAGTGAGTCATAGTAGTCGAGGTGTGAGATGACGGGGGACTGAACAAGTATCTGAGTGGCCTGTGTGGAAAGAAATGGGCAAATCCTTCTGATACTGAAGAGTGAGCGGGAACAGGAAAAGGACAGGTGACTGTCCATGGTAACCCCAAGTATGGTCCATGGTACTCCAAGGATACATAGCTTACAGTTATCTTTGGCTAACATCCCATGAGTAAGCAAATCAGTGGATGTCTTCTTTTAAGTTACTGGATTTGCAGTCATGTTGCGATATTTAAGTTCTGAAAGAACTGCATTTGTATTCACTTAGAGTGAAAGTGTCAGTATTGTGAGAGAGAGAGCACTTATTTTCACCCTCATTTGCTATGCTCCACCTTCCTGCATATTACCAAATAATCGATCCATGTAAAAATGAATAAATAAATAAATCAAGTAATCATGGCAGCTACACAATGAATTATTGGGTTACCTTTGTGTGGACAAGGTGTCATCAGAGCCAAAATCCACATGTCTCACCAGGATTTGGACTGGGTTATAACTCTTAATGCTGAGTATCATGGCCCTGTAGTATAGCCCATCACTGTACTCTGCCAAGCAAGCGCTCCCTACACAGGCAGAAAGCAGTGTTTCCATGTTTCACATCAGCAGTAACAATTTAGTAACAAAGCCAATCCAGAGGAAATGAACAGCAGAGAAACATACCAATGGCAAAGTCAGTGAGAGGCAGGAGGCTGGCCACCTTCTCATTGACACATTTAAGGGCTTCCTCCAGGTTTCCCCCACTTTCCTCCACAAAATCATTCATGCCCAGCAGGGGAGAGAGAAAAACCTATAAAACAATCTAGTTTCAGTTTTTGTGCATAAATAAAATACACATTTAAAACAAAAATGAAACTAATGCGAGAAACACATAGAATGAAACATCTGACTAACATTTTAGCTGTAGACACTTAGCACAGCCTACATAACCAGAGGCTTTTAGGATACGTCTGTTTTGTTGTGCATAAAAGTTGTTCTTTTTGCAAGCTATGGTAACAATGGTCAAGACCCAGACTTAGCCAACTAGTAATGTTAGCCTTAGAGATGTACAACATAGTGGCTAACATAGGTATTGGCTGATATTCATTAAATTCATTCAACAACATCGATGCGATGTGTCAATCTCAGCCAATATTGCTGGCTGATATTCAAATCTTATCAATATTCAAAGTCAGTAGCGCCAGAGCTAAAGACAGCTATGAAAGTTATGGAGATGATTGCATTGATAGTCATTTTCCATTGTGGAGGACAAGGGATTATGTCAACTGACTTAGAAGAGGTCTCAAAGTACCAGGCCTCAACGTTTATAATTCATTATAAACGTGAAACTTCTCTCAGGACATTGCTCATGCTATACATTATCTGTGTTATTTTTTTGCCGTACATATGGATAAAAAAATAAAAAACTTTTGAGATAAGAATGACAACAGCAAAAGATGACAGTTCAAGTTAAAAAAAACACAAACCTCCCTACAACCACAAAGACAGACTAAACCAGAAGCAGGGAGTACCTCATTGGGAGTGCAGAGGTGTTTGATTTGGACTGGGAAACACTGTCCTTTCTCAGGCAGTCTTAGACAGGTATACCGTTGAAGCTGCAACACTGCATCCTCCAAGCCCTATAAGCACAGCAGGTCAATAAAAAGGTAACAACAAACACACCTGGCTCAGTTACTTGGGTGGGGAACTACCAAAGATGATTTGCTGGATTCCAAAAAAGCCAAGAGGAACACTTGAGTGTCTCTCAAGTAATCACACAGTTCACAACATTAAAAGACCTATGCAGAAAAATATGGCAAAAGCTGAAATCTTACGATTATGTCCCAGTCCCAGTCGTCGTGGTCGGTAAGACACATCTCCATATTTTCCTGGGAGAACAAACTTGATTTGATGCATTTCCTCCTCAAATGTGAGTAACAAACACACTGACAGGGGCATACTAAAGTAAGCCTTTAAGAGATGCCTTCTATGAAACACAGGTGTGTCATTTATACCGCCGTCATTTTCTCCCAGAATAACTGTACCCAAGGTTTTCCGGTTCTTTGCACACTTTTCTACTTCTGCAAATCACACCTTTTCTTTTGAGATGGTGGTCATGACAGCATGTTGGTGATGAACCATGATCTTGCTAAGGTCTACCCCATCTAGCACGATCTTTACTGTCAAATGACCCCTAGGATTCACAGGTACCTCCTGAAAGAAAGAACATGCATCATAGGATATAATGTATTAGCTGCAAGGAATTATTGGATTCCAATGTTTGACTTCTGCTGGGTTATGCACATGTGGTGGGTTATTTAACAAAAAGGAGGATTTACTGGTTCTTCTTATTTTACCATTATCTGCATGTCCACATAACGGCTATGGAGTATCTCCTTCAGCAATTCCACAGCATCCCTCTGCCAAACTCCCCCTACCTGCAGACAGAGGGTAGAACATTTCAAACTTTCATGTTTTCTAGTGAAGAAAAACAATGCATATGGCTGTTAAATATATTTATAAAAAAATCCTTAAATCAATCCATTCATTCATTTTCTAAAACCGCTTATCCAATGCAGGGCTCCAGTGAACCTAAAGCCTGAACTAGGAGGCATAGGTCGAAAGGCCATAGGCTCATTACAGGGCATAGATAGATGGATAGATACTTGTGATAGATACGTAATGGTCAATTTAGAGACAATTCACCTTAATTACAATTTTTTGTCAAGGATGTAAAACCAAACATTTAGCAACAGTAATAATGGTATAGCTAGATTATTACTTCCCATATTAGACATGTAAACTTACAGGAACGACTCCATGCAACTGGCAAGGTACACTCAATTGGGCCACTTCCTTAGACAGTAACATTGGGTAAACATAACATTCTGGAATGTTCTCCATGAAGCCCAGGTCCAAGTACCGCACCTAATAAACAGATGCAGAAACACTTAGGATGACATCAGAGACAGAAGTTAAAGTTTTTTTCCTCTAATGAAATAGAAAGTATTGTCTGATGGAAATGAATGGATCACTGTGAATGTTGCAATTGCACTTCTTTTCTTGAAAACTCGTTAGATTGGATATGGGGTTCAAGAACTAATAGGAAATAAACTCAGACCCTTGTAGGATTTGTACTACTGATCTTTATACTGACCTGAATGTGTCCCCCAATGACCTCAAGCACCTCTGCTCTGTACCACAGCAAATCAGAGCCCATGACAGCACAGCCTTGCCCATGCTTCCAGTTGTAGGGCTTCTGCCTGGGCAAGGATTTAATCTGCTGCAATGTCTGTTTCAGCTGCACAAAATGCTGCTCTATAGGCAGGAACAGCAATTAGATCAGCAGCAAGACAATATGAGGTTCAAAATCTTACACAACCAGAATTTAAACATCTGTGACTTGGGCAAGGCAGTATACTATATTTCTATGTTCTATGTTACTTTGAGACAAAATTGCAATAAAATTCTTATATACAGTCGGCCCTCATTTATCGCGGCTAATCAGTTCCAGACTACCGCGATAAGTGAATTTCCGTGAAGGAGGATTCCTTATTTATAAAGAGAATATTTTCATAGTGGGAGCATAGAAAACCTGTTTATGACCTTCTAAATACGGTTCTCCGCGTTCAGTGGAGAGTTGCCGCGCTAGATTGCCTTCTGCCGCACTGGCCCCTGAAGGCTATCCTGCAGCCCACAAGATCCAGTATGCGCTTATCAGGGGGGGGGCTCAGGGAGCATGCAGTAGGGGGGTGATGCGTAGCGATGTAGACGCGCGTATGAGAGAAGTGAACTTGCGTTAGGCTGAACCAATCAGTGGCCAGTATAGGAAGAGGATATAATGGACTCAGACAACCGAGCGCGTGCTGTATCATTTTCACTTCCTCAATCAACTATTTAATGAATATATTTGAAAAAAACTCGATAGAAGCCATGAAAGTCGAAGCGCGAAATGGCGAGGGACGACTGTATTCTGAATACAACACTTTTGACAACACTTTATTATCTAAAAGAGAAATTGTGTTTGATCCATATCGCCCAGCCCTATCGGTGACTAATATCTAATATGTATCTGTAAGAAAGGTTACCATAGAAGCTTTTGATATACATACCAGCTTCCTGAGTCATAGCATAGATAGCACCATCCTCACTGACAGTCGTGATGGTCATCTGCAAAGGGCCACATTGCGGCAGCTTTGGTGGAGCATAATGTTCGGTCTTTGGCTCTTCCAACAGACCATTTCCTTGTCGACGGTCAATCGCTTCAGGTGTTTTAATAGAGACCACGCTATATTCGCAGAACAAAACAAAAAACAAAAAAAAAAATATGTTGCATTACATGCAGGCATAGTATTCGTGCTCATTTAAATGCAGTTGTACCAGATGTTGCAGGTTTACTGGTGAAAGATTTATTTAATTATACATTATTATAATAATATATAAAAATAATACGTAATAGTATAATATAATTATTATAATTAATTATAATATTTTAATATAGTATTAAAACTACATTTGTACGGGGTAAATGCAAAACTGTATATTATGATATTCTTGGTGTTGGCATCATTATTTCTGTTAAAATGTCATTAACTGCACAAGATTCATAACTGGAACTCAACAGAGGTTCAAACTGGTTTTGGTGGACAAAAGGGACAATGGAAATATTTGTAACAGGGTCTTAGATTTCAGTGCTGGCAGAGTACTGCCTTTCATACTGATGGGTGCATCTATATGAATGAAAAAAAGTCATCACACAATTGATCATGCAATCATAGTCAAAACCATTACATTTAGGTATTTAATAATTACTCCATTTAAAAATAAACCTAATCAAAACAACTGATTAAACCAAAGTCATTATATATTTGCTACATTAAAAAAAAATAACCTTTAGGTGCTGCCCTAATTTAAACAGCTTTTCCCTCCCTCAAAAATGTTTGCTAATTTAAAGCTGAACTTACTCAGTTCTCCTCTCTTTAAGTGCCAGACCCGCACTGACCATGATGTTGGCAAAGCTGACCTCCTGGCCAGCCTTGTTGTAGCAGTATAAAGAAACAGAGACTGGCTGCTGGGCCAAGTTGCCCTAGAAATGGGGGGTAGAAATGACACTACTTTAAAATTCCTCATTTCACAGCCAACACATCAAAAAAAAAAAATCATCATCAGAATGTTCCAGCTTAAACTCCCTATTAAACAAACACACATCAGGATGAAAAACAAGGAAAACTACTTGCATAAAGAAATCAGTTAACTTTTAAAAGTTATCTGCGTTTGAAACAAGTACATAAGATGCTTTAGTATTTATGTATTCACCTTGCATATTTAATGCAAATAATGTTTCTTTATATTTTGAGCATTATACAAAACAAGCAGGTTACAAGTTATTTTAAAAGATAGCTACTATAAAGCTGTTTGTCTGCTTCCCTGCCAAATCACTGAATTCAGGTGTTCCAATCTCTTCCACGGCCACATGTATAAAAATGAAGCACCTAGGCATGCAGACTGCTTCTACAAACATTTGTGAAAGAATGGGCCGCTCTCAGGACCACCAACTTTCTGCACAGTCAATAGCCACAGACCTCCAAACATTGTGGCCTTCAGATTAACTGGAGAACAGTGCATAGAGAGCTTTATGGAATGGGTTTCCATGGCCAAGCAGCTGCATTCAAGCCTTACATCACCAAGTACAATGCAGCGTGTCAGATGCAATGTGGTAAAACACCCCGCCACTGGATCCTAGGGCAGTGGAGACGTGTCCTCTACAGTGACTAATTACACTTCTGTCTGGCAATCCAATGGATGATTCTGGCTTTAGCAATTGCCAGGAGAACAGAATTTGCTTGACTGCATTGTGCCTAGTATAAGGTTTGGTGGATGGGGGATTATGGTGTGGGGTCGTCTTTCAGAGATTGGGCTTGGCCCCTTAGTTCCAGTAAAAAGAACGCTTAATGCTTCAGCATACGAAGCCATTTTGGACAATTTCATGCTCCCAACTTTGTGAGAACAATTGGGGAATGGCACCTTCATGTTCTAACATGACTGTACACCAAACTCCAATGTCAGTTGTTGTTACTTTCAGGTCTGCTTATTAATAACTAAAACCTACTACACTGTATGCTTTTCAAGAAGAATGAGTAGATATCGCAGTCCACAGAAAACCGTGCATGTCTGCTTTATTGGGACTTTTTACTATAGAGACAGCAGTCCATTTTCCATTGTCTACTCGGGATACTTTGACTTCGTCATTGAAATGTGCAGTACAAAAATGTGGATCCATCGCGAGATTACCATAAGCCTGAGGCCTGTCCCATGAAGCACAAACATATTACCAGTCTGTCACAGAGCAGCCAACAGGAATGTATGTATTTATAAATTCATGCATGCACACAGACATGTACATGGAATCTTAGAGACTCCAGCCGCAAACCTCATGGCCTTTACACTGTAGGTGTAAACAGACAGTTCATAATTAGCTAAAAATTACTGTTCCTCAGGTCTGAAACATACTGTATTGGCAATCAGGGCACGTGCTTAGTCAAACAGTATTTTCATTAATTAGCACATTTCCTAAACTTTCAACCCGGTCAATGTTACCTTGACAGTCATGGTAGCCAGAGCACCTGTCAGGTAATGAGAGATGAATTCACACGCAGTGACTGTCCAAGTGGTGCCACCTCCTGCAGGTCTGACCAAAAACATTTAATTCAAACCCATATTCACTTACTGCCATTACCATGTGTAACAATGGAAAACATAAGGAACTCATTTAAAACTTAAGCTATGTAACCTTAAAAAAGAAGCATTCATGGAAAAAACTAGTAAGACATGGTCAAACGTTCTTAATGAGTATAAGGAACACTGCTTTTTAAATTACTGGTAAAATACAATATACTGCAGTATAACGTCTGCACGGTATGATATTGGGGTGCCGGGGGGCAATTGGGGTGGGGGTGCTGGCAGTAACATTTGGGGTGCCGGAGGGCAATTGGGGTGGGGGGGGCTGGCAGTAACATTTGGGGT
>JAODKL010000001.1:30805402-30815709 GCA_026780765.1 Petrocephalus schoutedeni
GTTTCTCCCATAAGTCACAACAGATGAGTGCTTGCTGAAACCCCAGCCTCTTTGTACCTCCTCTGTTTCTCCCATAAGTCACAACAGATGAGTGCTTGCTGAAACCCCAGCCTCTTTGTACCTCCTCTGTATTCCGTGTTGCTCCTCCAGTCTCCTAGGTCAATTTCTGCAGTTCCAGCAATTACCAGCTCCAGTTCCCGGGCATCAAAGACTGATACCAGTCTAGCATCAACTACCTAAGACCCAGACAGCATCTAATTTAGTATTATGACACAAAATGAAGTATGCTAAATCAGGTGCTAATATCTCGTCAGCACTTCAGTTGTGATCAGCACAGTTTACCATCAGCACTGTTAAAACAGTTATTTCTTTCAATCATGATTGTGACTCAGCAAAATGAATCACATCTGATCTCATTAGTAACACTATGGCTTACCTCATAGAAACCTCTCACGAGACTTTCAGTCTGCTGTACAACACCCCGCTCGATTCGCCACTTCACCATACGTTCAATGTATTCTTTCTTGTTCTTTTCGGATACGGGTATGTTGGCCCCACCAGGCTTTAGTTCCCGCTCTGTGATCTATCATCCAGCCACATGCGCACATTAGTGTGACGTTTACAGTGATGCACGCAAGAAAACATTACATAAAACAGTTTCTCTGCAAAGAAAAAAAACTTTTACTTAGAAAGCCAGTTACACAATGTAGATTAATGAGTAAATTTTATGTGTGTGTTAATGTATGTTTGTGTTAATTACCACAGTCACTATACAGCGCTCTAGACTTTTTCCATTAACAGCACTGTTGCTCCTTAATAAAAAAATTTATCGGTCACTTTCGTGGGTCGTTCTCCCACCGCACAACAGGAACTGGGACCTTCATGCTAAACTGGCTAGGGAGAGCTTGTAGTTTAACAATTAACAAGTAATTTTGTTAGTAATTTATTAATTATGAGGTGATTGTAAATCTCACTGCAGTAGTGCCTCTGAGGAACTACGATCGGAGGTGGAAAAGTGCCATATCTCACACCAGTTCTTGCTCTCTCTGGGAGTTTCAGGTATATATATGATAATGTGGGGTATATTTGCAAGTCAAACTGGTGTATTTAGTTATAAAAATGTGTCACTGTCTCCAAAAATTGCAAAATGCAAATAAATGGTCTGGAGCCCTACTAGATGTCATATGATCTACATCTTCTTGGAAATGTAGAGGCCCATTCTGCATTCTTTTATTAGATAACAGCGCAGCTTATGTTTTTTTCTTCTATACCACTTTTTCCAACCATTTCATCATAAAAACATCAACAAATATGACCTGTCCAAAGACTTCTTCGTTGACAGTGAACGTAAGATCCAGCATGTCATTAATGTCATTATCCTTCATCCACTGCAGACTCTGGTGAAATTCTTCATCCAGGTATTCCAAGTCACTGAGGTCACAAGGACTGAGGGGGGCAAGGAGAGAGGATAGATGAGTTACAATAATTAAGAATCACACCTGGGCCAATGATTGATTCTTTACAAATATCAGATTATGCACCAGCAGACTTACATGCGCAGCAGTCCTTTGTAGAAGGGTCGGGTAAAGAAGGCATCAAGCAGGTACTGATGAATTAGTGCTAAGCCCAGAATACGTCCACTGAATCGAAACCTAGGGGGTAACATTACATTTTCAGCAAAAAATATATAATACCATGCATATGTACATACAGACTGACTTCCATCAGAACTCACCACTCATGATGATTGTCCACGAAGGCAGACATTGGGCTGATTTGGACTGTGTAAGTATCATTGGCTGAGTACTCAAACAGGCCATAGTAAGGGTTGAAAAGCTCCCGAGACACTAAGAAGAAGAACTCCCTGGAAGGGCCACTATAATCCAATCTGGTTCAGAAGTACACAAGGGAAACGTTTCAATGAGGCCTTAATGAACTTTAACATGTTTTGTTCATAACACTTTCAACTATTTCTTATCTAATTTTATTTTATAGTTCCCAATCCCTCAGTTAAGCAAAGACAAAAATATCAAATCTTTTTCAAACTTTCAGCAGGCCTTAGCTGCTTACTTAAGAGGCTGTTCTCCAATAATTAGAATGCGAGTGTGATGACATGGAAACCCACCCTTCTTCTCCCACAAAGCTGACATAGAGTTTGCTTCTCTGCAGGTCCTTCCGGGAGTAGCACATGATCTGATTGAAGGCATCCTCCAGAAGGTGGTCCCTCCGGATGATCAGCCTAGGTACAGAAAATGGAAACACATAATGAGGTTAGATGTTATCAATCTATCGCGAGAAGAACTTCTGAAATTAAACATGCATTATTATTGTGCTAACGACAAATTGGAAAACGACAATGGAAAACAAGTACAGTAACAGCTAAAGGACAGTTGGGTAAATGGGTAAACTGAACTAACCTTTCTTACTATTACCTAATCTTACTATTATTAATCTAAAATTATTTAATTTGAATTATTAAATTAAAAGAAATTATTCTAAAATTTAGAGAATAGGACAAATAATAACTTTCTTTGGGAAAGTGTGTCTAAACTTTTGATTGGTAATGCATATCGGTCTCTATGGGACAAATATGCAAACTGTAGTGGCTCTTTAATACTGAATCAACATGCCGTATGTCAAATGACATTTAAGGTGTAAGAGCTTCTACATACTCAAACATTGTTCAGCTTGTTGCAAAGAAAATAAGACAATACATTAAACTGATTTCTCATATCATATCAGTCACGTGAGCTTTTAGCATGTTTTTTAGCATAATGGCAACTAGCATATGTTCAATTATCATCATTTAGGTCAATTCTCGCCAAGAAACAATCTGTCCATTCATTAATGCTTTAGTGCTAAACTATTTCACATTTTTCCATCCATCCATCGACCCACCCAGTTTTCTATAGGGTTATCTACCCCAATCTAAGTATAATTTCCTATTTTCCATGTTAAATAATTTTTCAGTATTCAAGTTTGATGTTGACATCCTCACACTAATACATATCAGACTTACTTTAGCTTGCCTGGTCCCTGACCATAGCCTTTGGTTTCTAACTTGCGATAGAAGTTTCTGAGTTTGGCTTCAAAATCACGCTTGTAGGGTGCAGGGGCCCGGGCATTTGCTCGCTGGGTTCCTATGAGAGATGGAGATGTGAATCGGCAAATAGTGAGCTAGTTAGAAATAAATGTAGAAAAGGAATTATAGCACATTAATTCAATTAAGCATTCATACCCATCTTCTACAGCAAAAGAACCATCTGTCATCTGTTAATGTGTGGGAATAAATTATATGGTTTATGTCAAGCGTGTCCAATCCTGATCCCGGACAGCCACATTGTGTGCAGGGTTTCCAGCTGTATTTAAACAACCAAAAACCTACAAATTGAGGGAAAAGGCTAAATCAGTAACATTAAGAAAAATGTTTTTTTGTAGTAGTAGTTAAATGCTCTGCTGGAGGGAAAATCTGGAAGTAGATCAGTCCTTGAAGACCAGTAATAAATTCCCCTGGATTATGTGAAATACAGTAGACTTGTGAAACCTCGCTCTGGGTGAGCCCCTGACAAAGTACAAAGCAAAAATAAAATAAGCAGCTAGGGTGATTATTAGCAGCTTATCCATTCCATTCGGGACTGTTGTCTCCAGCAGCCATAGCCTACCATCCCAGTATGCCCAGTACCTGTTAAAATGTTTGAAATGGTTTGAAATGTCATACATTTTTGTCCAATTAAAAAAATATAGCATGGCCCCGCAGAACAACTTGCACGCTCAGCGCTGCCAGAAATACTTTGGATAGTTAGCTGCTCTAGTACTGAGTGTAGGGGAACAAATGGCCTTGTAGTATGTGGGCATGCAAGCTCACCAGGGGAGCTCTGTGGGGAAGAAACCGGTGAGCCACGGCCAGACGGACAATAGTTGGGGTGCAATAAGGCATGCGGTGGAATGTACGACATCACATCCTCTTCAAACAAGCTGCAGGAGACAAAGAACAGACATTGCAGGGAGTAAGGTGCCGCATTACCTGTGAGGCCTTAAGGGTAACGTCACGCTTATGCACAGCAATGAACTGGTATAAAATGCCAGAAAACAATAACAGTTCACCTGAGCAAGATGACTAGGTCAGCATCACTAGAAAGACGAGCCAAACCAGAAGCTCCTTCACTGCGAATAAACTGTACCTTCTCCCTGTAGAAAGAAACACTGCTTTACTATGAAGTCCAAGTGGGCTTACGATAACCTATCCAGAACACTGAGTTTAGCTTAAGACCTTTAAAAATTGTCAGTGTGGAAAAGTAGTGAAATATTATCTATGTAGTGAAATACTTCTTACTATTTTTTTGCCTATAAAAATATAAATGGGAACTGAAAAATGGAAATTATCGCTGGGTGCAAAAAAACAGCAGCAGCTACTCGGCCCAACAGTCAACCTACCTGAGTGAATGATTTCTGATCAACTCTGGCTGTCTTTCTTGCAAGATCTCAAAGATGTTAGGTTGCCGTAGAAATGCCACAATTTTGTCATTGTAGGCTACAAGAAAAGCCAGTCTTCATCAGTCAAGTAACACTGAAAAGTTGAGGTATGCCCTGTGAATGATCTCTTTTCATTGGCTTCCCCACGAGACCCATATTGGTCTATGTTGTATCACCAAATAGTGTTCTTCAGTGCTCCAGTTTTAACCTCATAGCATTGGTGTTCATACTCACCCACAGGTACCACATCCTGATACTGGGTGCGACTGATTGTGTTAAAGGTATTGGAGGGGCGGGGCAGGACAGGTGGATTGGCATGTCGAGGGTCATCACCCACCTAAAGTACAGCAGAATAACAGCATCAGTGGACATCTGGTTCTCTTTACTGTACTCATCACATCCCACACTGCACCATGCTCTCTCTGATCCTCCAGCACTGCTCCACTGGTCCCACCATCTCTCAAGGCGCAAGGAAGACATGCATCTAGGCTCTTCTCCATTTTGGCACCATGTGGTGGGGTGAACTCCTCCTAGATGTCCGAACAGCTCAGTCACTCGGTGTCTTCAAACAATGTCTAAAAACATACTTTTTCCAGAAGTACTCGATTTAGCAGTTCAGCATCATAAAGTCTTCACTAATGGAGTTTTTAAGCACTTATGTAAGTCGCTCTGGCTAAGAGCATTTACCAAATGCTGTAAATGTAAATGTTTTAGGCCAGCCGTGCATGCATCCATCCATCCTTCCATCCATTTCCTGAACCCTCTTGTGTTATGAAAGGTTTGGAGCCTAACATAGAAACTATGGGTGCCAAGCACAGAATAACCGAAGACAGGGTGCCAACCCATCGCAGGACACTAACACCATTCACACCTATGGATAATCTGGCAATTCCAATTCACCTTAGTATGTTTTTGGACTGTAGAGAGAAACCAGAGCACCCAACAGAGAGTACAGTACATGCAAACTCTGCACACACATAGCCAGGGTGACAACTCGAACCCTGGTCCCAAAGGTGTGAGGCAAGTGTGCTAACCAGGGCACAGTCTGCTAGACAGCCTACTTTAATTGGGGATGGTTTCAGCAAATTATGCAAATATTTAGGGCCTTGTAATCTAGTCTTCCTGTGATGTGCTTTATTATATATGCATCCACATGTATACATTTTTTTTAACATTAATGGAAGTGGAGCTTATAAAATATTTGAGTCTAACACCAGTGTATTATACAGAAAGGGTGAGTGCATGAATTCTTTATCTGTAGTTTCTACAGTCAAGACAGAGGGAGATATTGTTGTGCTGTTGGATGTGAGAGATCCATGTCAACTATCATCATTTTAATATCACACAAAAAGTATGCCATTGCACCAGTATGGTTGGTCCAGAATGATTCCAGGTGTACTCTGAGCTAAACGGCTCTCGTAGTCAGGTGTGCTTTGCATCCTGGGATACAGCAAAGCGTGCAAACCAGCAACAGCAGCAAGGTCTTACTTGGTCCAACAGCCAGGTACCTTCCCCTCTCCTGAACAGGTTTAGTCACCATAGTACCAGTGAACAGGGGTGGGTGAAAGTAAAAAAAAAAACTACAGAAAATTGTGAGACACATCTGACCAATAAGCAGAATGAACGTAGCTTGTAGGGGTGCATTTTTGCTTTGCTTGGATTTTTCTCTGTGTGAAAACAAGCCTAATGCTATAAGTTTACAAACTGATTTGAGAGACACTGAACTATTGATCTTAAAACACCCTAAGTATATATGGTCAGATTTCAGGAAGTCTTATTGTGTTGTGGTTGGTAGGGGTTTCACTGATACTTTTCCCTTTACATTCCAATATATTCCAAGTTGGGGCGGCATGGTGGTGCAGTGGTTTGCACTGTTGCTAATTTTGGACCACCCCCACAGTCCAAAAACATGCTAAGGCTAATTGGAGTTACTAGATTGCCCATAGGTGTGCATGTGTGAGTGAATGGTGTGCGAGTGTGCTCAGCGATGGGCTGGCCACCCATCCTGGGTTGTTCCCCGCCATGTGCCCGTAGCATCCGGGATAGGCTCCAGACCCGTGACCCAGAAAGGATAAGTGGGTTGGAAAATGGATGGATATTACAAGTTCCAAGTGCTTGTGGTCAACCAATCAGAAAGTTATCCATGTAAGTGCCTCCCCTGCAGTTCGTGTTTGGACAAAAATGACCTAATCTGGAGTAGGTACTAAAAAAGGCTTCTGGGGAAATACAATTCGGCCGAGTTCTAGTGGTATGAACACAATAAAAGTTCCTGGTTCTGGAAAAGTTCCTGCAGTGTGAAAGCACCTATTGGCAGGCACTGGGTGCTCACCTCACCGGCGCTGTGGCTGCGCTGGCGATTTAGGTGCTGACGATGGGCTAGCAGGCTGCTGGGCCTTGCACTTTGCAGGGGAAGTCGAGGGTCTATAAAGGTGGTGGTCCGACTGTTGTGGTCCACAAAGAACGCCTGTAAAAAAGAAAAAATAAATACAGATGAAAAGTACAGCATTATAATCAAACCCAACAAAAAAGTACAAAAAACACAAAGTAGGCCAATGGGTCATTGATAAATCATTTGCCATTACAATCATTCAGGCTTTAATTTTTACACCCAGATTTAAAGAACTGATAAAGAATATATTATACTTAGACAAAGTTACTGATAACTAATAACCATCTAAGGTGCATCAGGTAGCAATATCTTGCTGGAAAGTCAAATCGTGTGGTTTTGGCCAGATATTTCAAGTTTTCAGATTGTATACCTCAATATTAAGAGCTAGTCTAAGGCTACCTGATGTAGCATTGTGCCACTCACAATATGGATGCGTACTACAGACCCCCTGAAAGGACCTGTGCGAAAACCTTAAATGCTCAAAGTTTCACTCCTGATCATTTCTGATGGCCAGTACACTCTAGTCATTACTTCTGGTACCCAGTGGTACTATGGTGACTAAACCTGGTGTTTTTATTAATAATTTATTGATAATTGTGTCCATTCACTATCAATGACTATAAGAGAGTGACGGCAATTTAATTTTATAGTTATTAGTCCATTAATTCTGCCCTTTAATTATCAGATTTTGTATAGTGTAATCCAAGTAGTGTGGAAGAGTACAAGTGGTTTAAAAATATATTTGAAAATGCAGATTAAAAAGAGAAACAACTGAATTCACAAATTCAATTACGAATACAGATCTTAATACAGATTATTTGTAAGATGCTTTAGTTTGAGATTTTTTTTTTTAACACATGGTGACGTCACCGTCGGTCCAATTTAGACAAAACCAGTCTCAATTGTTTGTGCTATGTTTGTGCCGCTTAAAAATGTGAATTCCATTCTCTCTTTGTATTCCTTATCTTGTTTTATGTTGTTTTTGTAAATACCTTTGTAATATGAAGTATTTACTGATGGATTCATATTTTATTTATAAATTGTTTTTGATAATTCCTCTCTTTATTACACAATTAGTTATTGATTAATGGAATGCGTTATTACCATTTCCGTGACACCTGTGATCCTTCATAACAGAGTACTTAATTGGTTGGTTGAAAAAAATTTTGGTGTGTATTTTTACTTTCTGAACCTGAACTATCTACCTCTGCTAACCACCTGCAGATTGGCCAGGTATGAAAATACACTGAATGAAGTGAGCTGGTGACCTGCTGACAGAAGCAAAGGAAATGAAAAATGGATGGTGCAGATATATTACCCCTAACCTTTCCAGTGTGGTCATGCTTCATTTCCCAGCCACGGGGCAGCTCCAGTTGCTTGTTGGCAAACATATTGAGGAAGGCCACCAGGTCACGATTGTGCTGGTAGCGTTCAAAATGGTGCGTGTCACGCCTCACCTTGCTTATCATGTGCTTCAGACAGGTATTACTTGTAAACATGCGATAGGCACTCTGGGGAATAAATGGAAGGGAAAACTGCGTAAACGCTGAGTTATTGAGCTGTTATGCAAATCAGGAATTAAACTGCTGCTATAATTATGACTACAAATTCCTATCCTAGGTCGCATACTGTACTAACACTTGCCATTTTGTATTTCAGTGAACCCCCTGAGGAAATTTCAATAGTCAAGCTGCATGGCTTAGCATACATCTGCCTAGCTAAAAGAATAACGTTTTATATTTTACTATTGCAGAGGTAATAAGATGGACTCACAGGGTTGGAATGCAATACGGTGAAGAAGTCGGGGCTGGTGAGAAATTTGGCGCAAGGGGACTGAAGGAGTTGCGCGAGTCGCGTGCGAGAGCTAGAGTGGGGGACACTGCCGTCCCGTCGGTATTCTGCAATGAAACATAACAGCTCGACATACTGTGCAGGAACCTAGCATGGGCAGGGGTATACATACTGGTGATGTATTGCTACAGGAGTACTGACAGCCACATTAGCATACCAGGGATGGAGTGATACATCAGGTCGCTGTCTTCCGGAGGAGTTTCAGAGAACTGCTCATCTGGCTGCTCATTAGTCATGGTTCTGCGAATACTCTGGTACCTGGGGAGGAGATGTTGAAGTTGAATTGTAAAAATAAGAAGAGTTTACTTTAGCTATTTTCCTGGGGAAAAAAAACAAGGGAATAAAATGTTTATATTGTTCCTCGCAACTCTGAGCAGGATAAATGGTTTGTTAGGCTGAATGGTTGTCTGACCTGCGGTTCAATTGCTCCATTTGCTGGATGGAGTTAGACCTCTGCAGCACCTGGGGGGCAGGGGGGGCAGTGGGACGTTGCCACGTAGTGGTGCGGTTCACATGATCAACGTAAAATATGCGTCCATGACTGTCAATCCGGGCTTCCCAATCTGATACGCAAGAAAAGTATCTGTGTATTTATTTAGTAACCCCCACTCTCCAAATCACCATCTCTCTCACTCCCCCTCCCTCCTACACACACACATAAATACACATATTTGTATTCAATTATCTTTGAGGGGGGCCATCCATTCATATCTACAGGGACTTTTGGAATTTTTAGTTTTAAGATTTAAGTCACTTTTCTTTATAAAATGAGTTTCTCTTTGTGGGGACCAAAAAAGGTTGCCACAATGTCAAAATAACTAGTTTTTAATCACACAGAATGGCAGCTCCAACTCCATATTGATGCCTAAAGATTTAGAATGGGATGTCATAAAGGTTCCTGTAGGTGTAATGGCCAGGTGTGCCAATACTTTTGTTGAATACAGTGCATTTTTATAAAATTGATGTTTGTTGATGTGGTAAATACAAACTCACACACACATGTGCACACACACCATGACTTACTGGGGGGCAGGGGCTCATCCACTCTCTGGTAGCGACTAACATCGTGTCGTACTGCGGGAAGGGACCGCACTGGCTGATGTCCATTGAACCGGGAACCTACTCACACATCGGATGGAAAGAACATCACCAGACTTGCATAGTAACTGGTTACAAAAAATGTACATCTCAGTGTTTCCTGGTCCATCCAGCATAAAAGATAAATAAATCTTAATAAAAATAAAAAATAAAAATCAGTATTTAACAAAAAAGTTATTACTAACAAATTAATCAGTGGGTCTATATACTCACATTAAAATGCAAATCTGCATGTGTCTCTATTAGGACAGGATTAGTTTTACATACGGCAGTTTGGTAGTTTGTAAAAAGTGATTTGAATCCTGGCTGATTCAGACAGGATAAAAATCTATGTAATTTCTCCAAATTCTGAGAGAGAGCAAAAAAGTTGAAGACTAGGGCTGAATAATTTGGGGAAAATATCAAACTGTGATTTTTCTGCCTATCCCGGAAGCTACGGGCACGAGGCAGGGAACAACCCAGGATGGGGGGCCAGCCCATCGCAGGGCACACTCAC
>JAODKL010000001.1:30893943-30904944 GCA_026780765.1 Petrocephalus schoutedeni
GTGACGTGACAGTCAGACGAACTATGTGGCAATGAGGTTTGAGAGAACTGAGCCAGGCACCTTCATGAAGTTCTCAGTTTTATTAAGTGCCATCAGGGTAGAAGCTGTGTGGCCTGGTCTGAGTTGTCCTTGCAAAACCTGGAGTGGGTCATGTCCTGATTTTGTCCTGTTCAAGTCCTGCATTCGGAGCTTACCCTATGCATTTTCTGGTGTCAGATTTTCACTGACATTCCAGAAGCTCTCCTGCAACACAGGCAGTTTGGTATATGTCACATGCTCAGAAAGGTGAATGACACTTTGAGATCCTGAAAACTTCAGAGCAGCCTGGTTACCTGACGCTCAGAGAGGTCCCAGGGCTTTGACTAGCCGGTATCCTACCTCTGCCATTCTCAGACCCTACGCCACACTCTGTCTCTATCCTCGCTCAAAGAGGTCCCAGGGCTTTGACTAGCCGGTATCCTACCTCTGCCTCTCAGACTCTACGCCACACTCTGTCTCTATCCTGTCATCTTCTCAGTGTGACAGGGGTTTGTGACCCCTTGCACAAGGACCAGAGAGGATGGTCCCCTACTGAGACCTGAGGAGGTTTTCTTACGTCCCTTACTGAGAACAAGGGTGGTTAAAGTCCTGAGTTTCTGTGTTTTTTGTTATTACTATAGTTATTATTTTTTAAACTGGTTATATTTCCACTTAGTTTTGCTGTGCTTATTGTTATGCTTATTTGAATTCCTTTCTCTTAAATGTTTGTAAAGAACTTTGTAAACCCCGGGGTTAAAACAGTGATTTCTAAATAAAGATTGATTGACTGATCAGGACATTTACAGTGTTAAACCTCTCAACAATAATTGGCCAGGTTTAGGTTCTTTGTCAGATGGTGGATGGCGTTGTGTTCCATGCATCACACTGCATCTACAATAACAGACTAAGTCATGGTGATACATTGATTGAAAAAACCGTGGTGACAAGAGTTGTACAGGGTCCACAAACACCCGCAGACATATGTACCAAAACCAAACAGCCTCATAACTTACAAACTGACACCATCCTTCAGCCCAATTGTTGTATCAAATCCTATATCGGTATCGCAAATAATCAATTTAGCTTTACATTCAAAGTTTTATTTCCGGCTGTGATGTCTTTCAACAAAAGCAAGCCAAGCAATTTTTAATCACAAGACTTTGATGTCCAGTGCACAGGCAGAGATACACACTGATCACTTTTGCATTTCAAGCTCTTTGCTGTGTGCTAAATCGTGTTAATATGAAATTAGAGAGAGATGAAATTATCTGTGATAGTGGTTAAGCTTTGGCAACTCCTGAACACGCCTTGGCTTCCCAGAACCCTTTACAGGCCAATTTTAATTAATATTTGAGTGTCTGCATGCGTGTTTTATGTCCAGGAATTGTTGGCACAACTATAGGCAACACGTGTAAGAGAATCTGATTATGCTGCTGTTAATTTCATATGTTCATTTAGATTGTTATTTAGATTGCCAATAAAATGTTGAAATTCATTCCTAATAAAATTTTAAATGAGTGTTTTGTCAATGCACCAGAAGAGACTTTCATGAGTTAACCAGAATGTGAACAACTGATCTTCAGTACAGACAAACTACTTGGCTATAGTTTACCTGGTAACACTTTCCCTAAGGGGCTGTATGACAGCTACATCGCACCAGCATAAGCTCTCCATGACAGCCTACATAAACATTTATAAAGATTTATAAAAAACGTCTGTGGCTGTCATATGCTGACACAGGGAACTCCTGTGTCAAGTTCATTCCCCTAACCATGTTCTTCCCATTGGATATGTGTATTTCAATAGAGGACCTTAGTGGATGTGAGGATTTTTAGGAACACAGACACATTCGCAAAAAAATGTGGTATACCACCCGCCCCTACTTGTAAGTAAGCAGAATAATTTTAATGTTCATCCTCTGCTTAACCAGAAACCAGCAGATATGCGTGTAGAAAAAGTACAATTATGTTGTATTCAGTCTTTTTAGTCACAATTTCTCCTGCTGAGGTCAGAGAACATGATTTAAAGTCACAACCTTAAATTTATCATGAAATAAAGTTTTTACATTTGTGTACACCGTTTACAACTGATATGAATGCAGAGATTTCAGCATGTGTTGCAAATCCAAATATTTACAAACAGCCATTCATAATTCACATTCAGTGAAAAATGTTATTTATTCACAAGGGTTGGAATATATTTTACTCTCTGCTAAAAGTGGTATGTCTGGTACCTTGATCATCACTGATTAAAAACACGGAAAGGTCAGCTATTTCTGACCAAAAAGCTAGAAACAGTCCAAATGACAAATTGTATAATATATATTTAAAATCTCTTTGCAGATGAGAACGGAGATACTAAAAATGTATTCCTTCCAGGTACTACGAAATCGTCATGTCACTGCATTACTGCAATAAAAAAATAGGAATAGTTAATGTTGTACAATAAAAAATTTCAATTTCATTTTTCTGGCACCAGAATGTGGATTGTCATCAATTCAGAATACTCACATATACACAGCATATATCACAGCAGGTTTTAGACTGTACTTTAAAAACATATTTAAGATATTTAACTCACAAGGCATGTAGGTAAAATCTAACCATTCACCTTGAATTAATTAATGAAATTAAATAATGTATCTTCAAAGCAGATACATCACCACTCAGTAGATACCATTCAGTAGCCTGTGAACCCTTTGGAATTATCTGGAAAACTGCATGATGTGGCCTGTATCATAAAGCCACATCCAGCTTAGCTGGATAACCTGTCAGATTTAAGGCAGTATGAGCTAAATGTAAGTGAACAGGAATGTATCAATTAGGGCTGAACGATTTTAAGAAAATATCAAAGTCCTTGGGAGCTGTAAGATTTTCCCCAGAATGCTGCTGTGCTGTTCTTGTTGTGTGTAGTATGCTGTACAACATAGCATTAATTATTCATTAAAATATATTTTTGGTCACCTCCTCAATGAGTCGTTTTAAGGCTTTGTTTTAGAAGTGTTACTTCCTTTTCCATCTAATCCGTTCCCATTGCTGCTCGCCTTTATTCTTTTTTTTTTCCAAGAAAGTAAAATCACATTCTGAGCCAAATGTTTAACAAATATTTTGTTGCTTCTGTGTGTTTTTATTCATTTCCTAATTTGTTTATATAATTTTACATTTTCATATGTCTGGTGTGACAATCATATAACATATTTCATCAATGAAGTATGTGGGATGGATGTTCCCGTTATCGATATTCTGTGCTTTTCTCACATGTAGGCTGGGGAGGAGCCAACAAAGTATTACTTAAAGTTCGTCCATTAATTCTGGAATAATGGAGGGTTTTGGGAAATGCTTGCAGCCCTCACTCTCTTTACTTTTGAGATTCGTTATCTTTTTTCTTATTCGCCAAGATCTATCACTTTCTGGAAACCCACCCCTGAGTTTCATCATGCTAAAATCCAAAAAATTCAAAAGGGTTCATAAACTATTTTCTCACAACTGTATATCATTCTATAGGACAACAGTTTTTTTTTATTAAAGCATATTATAAAACTGATAAAATTCTTGAATGTACTTAAAACAGTTACGGATAACCTAGTGACATAAATACCGATGCACTTAAATTCTGAAGTTCCACAGAGATTTAGAAGTGCAATGATAACTCATGATTAAAGCCACCAATGGACATTTCCCCTCTTTTTAGAAAGAGGCATATACTATAAAAACTGAAGGGAACAAACCATAAAAAGACTTTTCCTACCTAATCATTAGCCATCAGCTCATGGTCTCTCTCATCTTTGAAGACAGAATGTAAAGGGATTAGGCTCTCACACTGCTCACTGTTCTCTGGAAGCCTGCAGGATGCATAAGCATTTCAGGTTAGTATTATCTCCCCGTTTTCTGTTCCCACCTCACTATAGTCAAACAGATGAATAGTGACATTGTGGATGTGACTTATGAACTGTAACATTATGGATGCAGCCTTCAATCTGCCACCCTACACAGGCTAGCGTGGGGAAATAACACCTTGGTGCACTTTGGCTTTGACCTTGACCACAGCTTACACCTTTGTTTTAGCATGATGCCCACTCTCTGTTTTCAATAATGTTAGCAGTTTCAGGGCTTTTCACGCTCGATTCATGTCTCTAGCTGTATGTGCAGTTTGCATGGTTTACAAAGGTTTTTTTGGTACTCTAAATTCCTCTTGTAGTTCTTCCACAGTTAAGCGAACTGGTGTCTCTAAATTGCCTTTAATGTGTATGAGTGTGTGCGCCCTGGGGCAAGTTCACCATTCAGAAAAGAGCTTTTAACACTGACCAAACCTAGTTGCTGTTGTTTTCATTATACTATCACAACAAAACAGAAATGGTCAGAAAGGGCAGCAGGACGGTGACCATATCACATTAATTTGCTTGCCTTTGTGTGCGGTGTTTTCGGCAGAGGAAAGCAAATACCCGACGCAGTCCGATCATCACTGGATCCCAGTTGTTGTAGTTGTTTAAAAGAGTTGCAATAAAGAATGACAGAAAGACTGGGATGGCTCCAGCAAAAAACAGCCAGGAAAATTGTACCTGGGCGAAAAAAGAAGTAATAACTGATAGCTAATGACATGACATACAGAGGAGTTCCATCAATTGCAAAGCGCTTACCTTCTGAATACACATATCAGCTATAATTGACAAGGGTATTGTAAGGCTCAGTGCAAGGGTGCCTATCAGGGATGAGGTGAGAAAACAACCCCTGTGGGAAGAAAAAAAATCACTTTACATTATTTAACTACAAAAGTACCTGGAAACAAATCACTGTGGTTCATTATCTGAGCAGAGCCAGGAGAGATGATCACTCTCCATTTATAAAGCCAAAACTTTTAAAAGCTAATCAGTAGTGTGGGTACAAATGCATCAGAAGGGCTACACTGAGTAAAAAACAGACAGATTGAAGCTTGTTTACAGACAGTTTTAGTTTGTAAATGCTTAGCATGTATTATAAAGACAGTAATGAAATAAGTCCTAGGGTCCACGGTTACCCCAATGAGGGAAATGCAAAGGAGGCTTTTTAGACAGCCATACTTATCAAAGTTATTTGTATTATTTCTTATGTAAAAATGATCATCCCAAGTTCTGATCTAAATACAGCACCATCCTATAACTCATCATTATACAAGGTGCGTTCCAGTGGCCGAGTTACAATAACCCAGTGACCCAGTGAGTAACCGTATCCTGTACATACCATAGCCACAGAAACTCAGAGAGCACTGTTCCAATCAGTCCGTTGATGGTGATATACAAACACACCAGCTTGCTGGGTAACTCAAAGGGTTCGAGGCCTGCATAGTGCAGCAGAAGGAAACCCGGCCAGAGAAGGAACAGGTTGAAGAGCCCCACGAAGCCTAGGTTGGGAAACAATGCAACATATTTTCAACAAAACAAAATCCTTACAGGAGGGATGCACAGCTCACAGCAAAAAAAAAAGCTCACAGCAGTATATTCTAGTTCATGTACAGACGGACTAGTGCAGTAACAGAATATTTTATATCATGCATTAAACTGCATTGTTCCTTGAAACCGTTCCTAGAGGCTGGTGCATGTTGTTTGCATGTTGTTAATTTGAACCAAACTACTAACCTGCAGAAGTATTTGGATCATCATCCAACACACCAAGTTTCAACATGCTGAACTTTCATTCACATTACTTGTATGTATAGCAAAAAATGTTTTGTCTTTGAACTCTGACAGACAACCAGTATACTCCGTGAAACTGTATTATGCAAAGAGGAAACCATACATAAATTTTAAGCAGAAACACCAGAGAGTTCTCTGGGCCCAAGCTAATCTGAGATAGACCGAAAGACAATGTAAACGTGTTCTGTTGTCAAATGAGTCCACATTTCGGCTTGTTTTTGGGAAAAACAGAAGTTGGATTCTGCGTGCCTAAGATGAAAAATACCATCCATACTGTTATCAACAAAAGGTGAAAAAAACAGCATCTGTGATGGTATGGGAGCACCAGTGCCCATGGCATGGGTGATCTGTATATATGTGCTGTGATGGTATGGGAGCACCAGTGCCCATGGCATGGGTGATCTGTATATATGTGCTGTGATGGTATGGGAGCACCAGTGCCCATGGCATGGGTGATCTGTATATATGTGAAGGCACCATTGACGAGGAGGCTTACATTGGAATGTTAGAGAGACATAAGGTCCCATCAAGATGATGCCTTTCCCCAGGAACCCCAAGTATATTTCAGCGGGACAATGCCAGGCCTGCATAAATTACAAAAGTGTGGCTTTGTAGACATAGGGTCTGTGTGCTTGACTGGCCTGCCTGCAGTCCAAATCTGTCTCCCATCGAAAATGACAACGGCAACCACGGACTGTTGAGCAAATCAAGTACTGTATACAGCAAGAAAGGGTAAAAATTCCACCTGCAAAACTGCAACAATTAGCTAAGTATAATTAAAAGAAATGTGACACAGTGGAAAACTTGCCTCTGTCCCAACTTTTTTGGAGTCTGTTGCAGGCATCAATTTCTAAATTTGTTTATGGTTAACAACTAGAATTAAGTTTGTCTGTGAAAACACTGAAAATCTTTTCTTTGTCCCTTTGCCTGTTAAATAAAGGTTAAAGTGAAATACAGATTTTAGTTATCATTGCATTTTCAGAAAGTGCTCCAACCTTTTCTGGAAATGGGGTTAGTACACTGGATTTTTATATGCATTATAACATTCAATAACACTCCTTTTCATTCATTTCATTTGATGCCTTTGGACCTTAAGTGGAAATGAGAGTACAGGGGGGGCTTGAATGTAACTGGCACTTCATAAAGACACATTCAATACCTTCTGGTCCACTTACCAAAGAACATGGGTATGTCCAATCTATCCTCCCGCTCAACTTTCCGTTTGATCACCACAATATAAACAGCATAGAGAATGGCTCCAGCCAGAGACCAAATAATTCCTGCACATAAATGGGAAGTCAGTAGGCCAGAGTATTAGTGCAAGCACAAAGCAAGGAGGAATCAGGGGCGGGCAATCTTACCCAGAAAGGACCGTTGTGTGTGCAGGTTTTCACTCCAAATCCCTAATTAGATTACTAATTAGAGGACTGATTGGCTGAAGAGTTGCCACACCCAAGTTTGAACAGCTGACCTAAAGGTTATCCCAAAAACCTGCATACACACCGGCCCGTTCTGGGTAAGATTGCCCACCCTTGATCTGGAGCAGGGGTCTCCAACTCCGGTCCTGGAGAGCTCAGAAGCCAGGTAGGACAGAAAACCTCCTGGGTAGTAGCTCTCCAGGACCGGAGTTGGAGACCCCTGATCTAGAGCCTTCAAATTGCATGACATAACTCCATGTCAAGTAAAGGAAGTAATCCTTCCCTTTGTTGTCACTTCTGATCTTTGCTTTATTTTTGGTCTTTGAACTTCACCCATACAAAGTCTGCGAAGTCTGGAAAAGATCTGTGAAATTCTTTTTGAGTTATTATCTAAATGGGATGAAGTGTATGAAACTGCCCCTTTTTTTGCTATAACTATGTGGTGCTACTTCAACTTCGGGCCAATCTCAAATTTTAACCCGCTCCAGATCATCACCCATACATCTTCTGCGTATGAAAAAGTCTGTCAAAAACTTTTAGAATAAAATGCCGATAGTGGCAATGGAACACTAATTATCTATTACTGAACTCATGTACACCTATACATTTTTGGATAACTTCAGCATGGATTTAAAAATCTCTCCTCATTTAAAAATCATTCAAATTTAACAAACATAACCCCAATATAACCCCCATATAAGACCACAGGCCACGTTGTAATTCACAGAATAACTCGCTTATGGCAGTAAAGCCTACAGCTATCGGGCTCCTCTGTTTACAGAACAAAGACCCGGCTCACGGAGCTACAGAGCGGCATGTCTGACTAACCCACTAATCACTCCATTCTGACACCACTTATTTCTGACTGCAGAAGGTTAGCACAGCCAGGAGATTAGGCAGCCAGACCACCTTTTTATAATGCAGATTTTATTTCTCCAGTAACTAGAACAGGATGTTTAAAATTATTTTGCTATATTACCTTTTGGATTTGTTTTCCTTAAGTAAGTATAACAAATTATTAAATTATTAAAAGTATTAAATTATTAAACGTATTAAATTATTAAAATCTAATTATTAGAAATTCTAAATATTTACAGTAATAATGAGCATTTAATAATGATATGGAACATACCAACGCAATTTGCAGTAGAGTAAAGGAGCCATTTACCTAAAGCACCACCTCCGTCAGAGCTGTCAAATGTGGAGAAGCTCACCAGAGTCACACCACCGATGCTTATAAAGGGACGACAAACATAAATCAAGCCTGCAGACTAACTGCACAGTTTCAAAGTATAGAACATATGATGAGGCTAAATGAATTCATGTGGCCAAAAGAGCAGGACCCAACCCAAATTTGTCTTTTGGACTGCAAAAATATAGTTTCAAATTGAACCATCAAAATAAATTAACTGTATCGATCAAAATGCAAGGAACTTACCTAGGATAATTTTCTATAAAACCATCACTTTCAACAAACTTGCCATAAATAATTCAGAATGCATACCGTGTAATTCAGAAGTATTTGTAAAATAACATTTTTTTCTTGTTTTGGTTTTATACACCGACAACTTCATTACTGATTAAACTTTATGTTTGTACAAATTGTTTTACTTACCTCAGTACAACTGCTAAAAACTTCGACAATGTAAACCTGTCACTGCTGTTGCTTGGAAATATGGCAGCCAAAACCAGTGTGAAAAGGCCTAGGAAAGATGACAAAAGCAGTCACATGACTTGGTCATTCAATGGCTGTTTTAGCTGTGATGTAATACAATCATCATATGGATGCAGATATTTGGTTGAAAGGAAGACGCTGCATGTTAGAAAATGAGTAATTTTCAGAAGAAGTTTTATGTGCATAAGGTTTGCAAAATGTCATGGGGTTTGATTTAATACAGCATGCCCTGTATTATAGAAAACTGACTAAATAAATGAATCATGCAAGTACATTAATCATGCGTTATTGATTATACAGAACCCATATTATTTTAAATATTATGTTATAGTGAAGTACATGATGTTTTTCTATGTACTTTTATTATTTTTTTCCCCAGAGGGCAGCCATCTGCTTAGATAGAAAGCGAACTTTATGATGAACTAAATTGTACCTCATCAGTAAAATGTTTATGTCTTTTTTTCTTACCTGAAGTTGACGATAAAATGTTCACTATGGCTACCTGTGTATCAGATAGAGCTTCTTGGTAGGACAGGTTAGCCAGGAACCACTGTGAAGGGGAAATATAAACACATTAGTACACAATGTGCAATACCTATATATACTCTTTCACTTTTACCACTGCATAGCTGATTGTTACCAAACAAGTCATAAAATGTGCCTTTGGGTTTTGAAAAGCACTGTATAAATTCAGATATTAATTATTATAATAATAATAATAATAATAATTAATTAATAATCCAGATACTTACAACAAGGAAGAATAAAAAACTAATTTTGGCAACCTCAATCACAGTAAGCTTGTCAACCGTTTTCAGTATGGTCTCGTGGTCTTTGGCGGCTGGGTAGGACATCCGAGATAGTTTCGCTTCAAGAGCTTGTGTGGAGGGCAATTGCCGAACCTCCATAATATTGCTAAATCGAACGCGGTGCTTTTTAGTGGCTGTAGAAGGATTAAAATGGGACATGTGATTGGTGCAGAAAGTTTTATATTTTTATTTATGAATACTGTAAAAACTGTACATCTAGACAATAGAGTGTTTAACAATACAAGAAACAACTTTACATGCAATTTTTCAAAATGACAAATCTTATGAAGATATTCTGCACACATGCTTAAATCGGTCACTTACCAGTGGAATTGCTAGTCGGTTCTGCTGAGACATCTTGAAACTTCAGAGGAACATAGACTGGATCACTCTGAAAGACAACAGAATTGCCACATTATAAAAACCATGTACAATAACTCATGATTACTATTCCTTTCTATAAATGTGTCATACAGACGTCAATGCCAACAAACAACATGGCAAAGCATAGCACAATACATGATAATGGAAAACCAAAATATAACAGCCTTATGTTGTCATTATGAGAAAACAAAAAACTGCACTATAAAACTCCACAACAAGCCTGCGCCCGTGGACTTATCCCTTAAGTAAAACATAATGAGTTTTATGAGTTCAGATTCCTGTCATCAATGATGAGGCCCCCAACGATACTTATATTGTTACGGTCTGATGAAAACCGTGTATGTCCACTTTTGACGATTTTTACCATTTAGTATACAGTGAGGAACATTAGTATTTGAACGCCCTGCAATTTTGCAAGTTCTCCCACTTAGAAATCATGGAGGGGTCTGAATTTCACATTGTAAGTGCATTCCCACTGTGAGAGACAGCATTAAAAAAAATTCAGGAAATCACATTGTATGATTTGTAAAGAATTTATTTGTATTGTACTGCTGCACATAAGTATGTGAACACCTGAGAAAATCAGCGTTAATATTTGGTACAGAAGCCTTTACTTGCAATTACAGAGGTCAATCATTTCCTGTAGCTCGTGACCAGGTTTGCACACACTGCAACAGGGATTTTGGCCCACTCCTCCACACAGATCTCCTCTAGATGCAGTCGTCCTGTCCCCTTCGCAAAAAAGTACCCCCAAAGCATGATGTTTCCACCTCCATGCTTCACAGTAGGGAATGGTGTTGGTCTCATCTGACCAGATGACTTTCTCTCATGTTTCCTCTGGATCATCCAGATGGTCACTGGCAAACTTCAGACGGGCCTGGATATGTGATGACTTGAGCAGGGGAACCTTCCATGCAATGCGTGATTTGAAACCATGACGGCGTAGTGTTCTACCGACAGTGACCTGTGGTCCCAGCTCTCTTCATGTCATTGACCAGCTCCTCCCGTGTAGTTCTGGGCTGATTCCTC
>JAODKL010000001.1:30908904-30919149 GCA_026780765.1 Petrocephalus schoutedeni
CATCCCCCACACCATTACACCACCACCACCAGCCTGCACAGTGGTAACAAGGCATGATGGATCCATGTTCTCATTCTCATACACGGACCCGGTGGAGACGGTAAACACCAACACATAACGACTATGTAAAGTTAAGATCAATGGACAACTATATAAGACAGAACTGCACTAAGACTGTATATAGTCCACACTACGAGGCAAACGAAATAGCTGGGTATGCAGTTCTCATCAGAGCACGTTGTTCAGAGCGCCATCTTGGCTCCCTTTGCTCACAGCAATATCTGGCGTTCATGCCACATGTACATAACTGCTTCCGCCTACGTCATCTAGTACGGATACCTTCATGGCTCAAAATCCTATTACGTTACAACTACTTAGCGCTACGATGCTTTTGGGCAACCCGCCCCTGTTCGGTATTCTTCTTTCTAGTAAATTTTTGTTAATATTTTTTGTATAATATGCTCCTTATTTTGTCGTTTTGTAATGTTAATTCTTTGGACAGACCCTTCGTATGGACATTTGTTTAAAAATAAAATTAAATAAAAAAGTCCATAATTCCTGACCGGCAATCCCTTGGGCACCTATACGGCGTCCTCTTTCGGTTACGTAAATAGTATACACTGGCACGTGGGTACCTAAATGAGCACGCGTGCATCTTCTTGCAAGCATGGCGGACCTGCAGATGAAACTTTTAAGGAAGAAGATTCAAAAAAGAAGTGAAAAAAATAAAAAAAGGAGTTTATTAAAGAAACAGCCAAAAGAAGAGAATGAGGACACTGGTAATTCGTTTTTGATTGTCAGTCTGGGTTTTAAGTCTATTAACATGATGGGTTGAAGGAATGTGCGATGTCTTATGAGTATTTCGCTGTTACTCTAGTTTTTAACTCTTCGGCTTTAAAAATTAGAATTTGCCGAAAACTAAACATGCTTTATTTTACATATACCCTTTGTCAAGTGTTTTCGCAAGTTTATGCTTAACCGATTTTTGATGATGATGATGATGATGATTTTTTTTCCCTAAATACCTCGTTTCAGAATGTCCCGGGAATGTAACAGATGAAATCCCAGCTGAAAACATTCCGGAAAATGAAGATATTACAAACAAAGAGTATTTTAAGACAATGGCGAAATTTAGAAAGTCTCAACTTCCATCTCAGGATGAAAGTAAAGAAACTGATAGTCCTGTGAAAAAGAAAAGAAAACAAGCCAACAGTGCTAGTGGTCCAGGTATTTCGCTTTTATGATTACTTATGGTAAAACGTGCTTAAATGTAGATTTTAAAATTGGCAGTACATTGTGCTGAGAATTACATGCTACGTTTGCTGCACACTTTATGCAAGTATGCCTAAGTTCATAGGCCAGAATGAAAATGTGTCTGAAGGGGGGTCGGGACACAATTTAATAATTTTATATTTATATTAATGTGCATTTGTGTGTGTGTGTTACTTTTTGATAAGGTGTAAAAAAGGCCAAAAAACAGGATGAAGTCACTGAGCAGGAGTTGGACTGCAGAGAGAGTACAGAGGGCACTGAGAAAGCTAAAGAAGTGGACAGTGAAAATGAGTCTGAAGAAGAGGGGACACCAGATGAAAAGGATGAAGATAATGGACCAGAGCTTCCTTTGGGGCTGACAGGTATAAAATTAAAGAACTGGCAAAAATAGAATTGTTAAAAAAAATAAATAAATAAAAGCTGGTATGATTTGTGAATTTTTAGCAGTTAATAATAATGGTATACACTAGGCATGTTCTCATCTGAAAGACTAGATTCTGAGCTGCTATCAGCTACTTTGTCAAATTAAATTAAGATTTTTTAATTTGTTAGTTTTCACAGTTTCTCGATTTATGCTGTCGCATAGATGCAGGGTAAATATCCAGTTTTTTTCCAGTTTATGTTAGG
The DNA here is from genome assembly GCA_026780765.1 of Petrocephalus schoutedeni. Taxonomy (NCBI): domain Eukaryota; kingdom Metazoa; phylum Chordata; class Actinopteri; order Osteoglossiformes; family Mormyridae; genus Petrocephalus; species Petrocephalus schoutedeni. Next base: position 30,910,804 of record JAODKL010000001.1, read on the forward strand.
GAATGTAGTCTTCCCCAGACTTCGGGAGCTTTGGATATGTCTTTGTGAATGTCAAAGGTACTGCTTATATCACTTCTAAGTGGAACTGTGATTTTGAAATGATGTTCTTTGTAGAGTTACCTCTTTCGTCACCATTTTCTTTTATTTGTGAAAGCTATTATTAAAGTCTAGCTTCCTTCAGTTTTGTTAAATGATAAAAGTAATGCTGTTATGCAGGCTGTTTTCCTAATAGAACTGATCAGTTGTCAAGCATATCTTAAAGTAGTTGTTGGTCTTACTAAAGTTGTCCAGAGGAAAAAAAAAATACCATGCACTACCGTCCCAGGTAATTGTTACCATCGGTTTGTCAACGGCAAATATCAGGTCCGAACTCAAATGGCTTGCATTCTTTCAACATTTCAGCACTAGGCCTTCATTAGGGTATTTTGGTTTTACTGATGTTAAATCTTAAATGCCTCATATTGGAATCTGAAGCAAAAAGAATCTTAATCAGAGCGCAACTTGTATGAATGTATAGTTAATTTGTAGCAGAGTGACTGATGCCATTGCACTGTATATCTGTTTAATATTGTTTCTGCTGTGATGCACAGGTTCTTTTGAAGACACATCCTTTGCGTCTTTGGTCGGGTTGGTGAGTGAGAACACCCTGAAGGGAGTGAAGGACATGGGCTTTGAGCATATGACAGAAATCCAGCATAAGACCATTCGACCTTTGCTGGAGGGCAGGTAAGAAGATGTGGGTGATTTGATGAAAGTTAAGTGACGTCTTATGTAGGTCTTATGTATGGACCTTATGTAACAATAACTTGTTAGATATTTTTGAAACATGAAAGTGTTAACTTCTGGACAAATGTGCAAATTATAAATGAGACTATGGAATTATGTGAACCATACGGTCAGTTACATGTGTATGTTATGAGTCTGTTACAGTTATGGACATTAACAAGCTGTATATTGGCAAGAGAGAATGTTGTGGTTTAATCTCATAGTTCTATATTGGTTGTATTATGCAGAGATGTCTTGGCAGCTGCTAAAACAGGAAGTGGAAAAACTCTGGCTTTCCTGATTCCATCCATTGAGCTGATCAACAAGCTTAAATTCATGCCTAGAAACGGTGAGATTCTGCTAGTCTTCTAGTCTCATTTTGACATGCCTTTGTAGTTTTAAACCTACAGGGCTGTGGGATTCATTTCTCACATGGCACGTTTTGCCAGTTCTCCTGGAGTTCAAATAGGTTTTTCTAAGTTTCCTTAAGTTACATTTGTGTACCTGCTTGCATGCCCTATGATGCAGTGAGATCCCATTGAGCATTTACCCAGCCTTGGCACAGAAAGAATGGCTTCAAACTCACTGCTGGGCTGTGCTGGATTAGGTGTTGTGAGGACATAAATAAGTGGCGGCCTAATGGTTAGGAAGCGCACTTGTAACCAAAAGGTTGCTGGTTTGATTCCCCACGCACTGCTCCCTGGGCAATGAATTAGCTGTCCACTGCTATGTCACATATGGCTTAAATGCAGAAGACACATTTCGTTGTTGTGCACTGCGTGCTGTGGTGTGTCAACAATGACAATCACTTCATTTTCACTAAAGTAAATTTCTTTGTACTGTGACTATGAAAATCCTTTGCACTCAGTATTTAAATTAATGAACATCAGAGTGTTTCTGGTATGAAAAGTCAGCAAGATGTGCATTTGATACTCCTGCCCTCAGGCACCGGTGTCGTCATCCTGTCACCCACCCGGGAGCTGGCCATGCAGACATATGGCGTGATGAAAGAACTGATGGCCCAGCATGTGCACACCTTTGGGCTGATCATGGGCGGCAGCAATCGCTCTGCTGAGGCACAGAGACTGACTAATGGAGTCAACATTCTGGTTGCCACCCCTGGAAGACTGTTGGACCACTTGCAGGTACCCTGACTCTATTGCTCATTGAGTATTTATCTGGAATTTTACATTTATTTACAAGGCATTGTCCAAATTGACATTCAGGTGAAGATCACAGCACTATGTCAGACATTGTCCCTAGAGTCATTGTTTTTTTTTTTTTTATTACTGAAAGGTGACAAATGCTTATATGTGAGACTGAATGTGCCGTTTTTAGAACACTCCTGGATTTATGTACAAGAATCTTCAGTGCCTGATCATCGACGAAGCTGACCGCATTCTTGAAGTGGGATTTGAAGAAGAGCTAAAGCAGATAATTAAGCTTTTGCCAAGTATGTATTAATAAGAATAAGTCATTAGTAAATGTTTGTTTTTCAACTTAAGGCATGCTCTGACGTCTAGGCCATGTTATACTGGAAAATGATTGTATAAGCCTCTAAACATTTTGGCCCTCATTTAACCAAACGAGCATAGATTCAGGTGCAAAAAATCGGCGTACGACAAGTTTCACGCGTGATTTATGAAACGGCGTGTACCTGGCCAATTTCGGCATACGCATTAACCCCCCACCCCCTGATAAATCTGGCGGCTGGAAAGAAGCATAATCCATGTGCCGGACCCCTTCATGGTTTACGTGGCTGCGCCCACGGAATTTGCGACATGGAGGAAAAAAAGAGAAACTTCACTCAACTGGAAACCGATGTCATTAGAAGCGAGATGGAGTTTGACTGCTTTGCGTGATCACGCATGGGGCATCGCACCGTATTACACTGACTGTGCGTGCAGGTTGTCATGATCTTGTGGTGCTTAATATTCAGTACAAATGGTCAGCAGTTAAAGACGGTTCAAAATTTTATTTAAAAATGTATGCACGGTAACATTGTTTTAAGTAAATCTGCCATATTCCTGAGAAATCCTGAGCTCCAGCACAGAGGTAAATAATGGCCAACCAGCGGCGTTTATGCAGGGATAATTATCATTTTCATCAAGTTTCATTGGGCGAAAGTGCTGTACAGAGGAAGACATTGCGGCTCTCACAAGGCATAAAATACACATAAAATTCAATTTAAGTAAATAACAGACATAAGACAACAGCCATAAGAATAAAATAAAATCAAATAGAAGAGTGAAATGCAAAATAATAAAAATAATGGTAGCTGCAGGCATGACTGCCGTAACATACCTTAATGTCTATAACCTTACCTTATGAATCAATAAAGAAAATTCATTGATGAAATATAACCCGCATTTCACTTGATGAACTCTTGATAATTATCTGCTTAACGTCATTTTAGCACAACTCTGATGCACTGACAGGAAATTGTGTACACCACCTGAGAGCTGGTGTGGGATTTGGGGGTATCCTACGCTCCCATCCAGATTAATAAATCCCGAGATTTGCATTGGAATGTCCTTACACCCATTTTCCTGCCATATGCATACTTGATAAATGAGGGCCATTGTATATGGGGATCATTGAACAGGTTACTGTATTCCATAAATTAGATGAATGAATAGTCAGTACGTCATCACCCTTCACACCATGATTTAATTGCTAAAGACAAAGCTCACCTTTGATTTTTGTTGAACAATATTCGATTTGAAGTACCTGCATTGATATGAGTGGATTAGCCTGAGGGAGGGTTTTTAGTGGTGTGACATGTACAGTAATGCATTTATTTTTCTTTTCATGTTAAGGTTTAGAAAGGCCTTTATGCTGTACGTAGTCTGTCTTATGTTCTGATTCTGTGAATATAGAAATAAAAGCTAACTGGCTCCTGTTTCCATCCATTCAGAGCGGAGGCAGACGATGCTTTTTTCTGCTACACAGACCCGCAAGGTGGAAGATCTAGCCAGGATTTCTCTTAAGAAACAGCCCTTGTATGTGGGGGTTGATGACAACAAAGACACGGCAACAGTGGATGGACTGGAGCAGGTAAATCTGTTTGAAGCACTTGGTTCCATGTCGTCACTTAAGGATCTAACTTGGTTCTGATTGCATTCTGAAATGGGTCGCGTTACATGCAATTACGTTTAGAATCTGAAAGTGATGGAGATTGTTGTTTCAGGGCTTTGTGGTTTGTCCTTCTGAGAAGAGGTTCCTGCTACTCTTCACTTTCCTGAAAAAGAACCGCAAGAAGAAACTCATGGTGTTCTTCTCCTCGTGCATGTCGGTCAAGTTCCACTATGAGCTGCTTAACTACATCGATCTTCCTGTCATGGCTATTCATGTAAGTATACAAAGCACAATTGTAAAGGATTCACACAGATCTGATGGCAATATGCTTACCATTTTGTTTTGGATGTCCCTTACATGACCTCTTTATCACGTCATGGTGTTGAATAGGGCAAGCAGAAGCAGACCAAGCGGACTACCACCTTCTTCCAGTTCTGCAATGCCGACTCGGGCATCCTGCTCTGTACAGATGTTGCTGCAAGGGGCCTGGATATTCCAGAGGTGGATTGGATCATCCAGTATGATCCACCGGATGACCCAAAGGTGATCGTTGATGGTTTTGTGTGGTGTGTGCCATGAAATGGTGTAACGGTACCTCAGCCGCAATAGAAATGTTCGCGATTTCAGAACCACGATATCCCTCCAACTGCTCCCCCCCCCCCCGCTGCTGCAGGTACAGCGTGTTGAGCTCTCATTATATCACTAATATTACAAAAGTCATTTTTCTTTTCACAGTTAACACCATAACACGTTAACCACAAAATTATTACTCTAATGTTAGGGCAAGGTGTGTATTTTGTAGATTTTGCACATATCAGCTAGTGTCTTCAAATGGCAGGCCACATGACTGTTTGGGTCCAATCATAATTGAGTGATCATGCCTGTGGCAAAAGCTAGCTCTAACCCATGGGTCAAAAAATGAGGTTTGAACTGAATTGTGGATTTTGAGACTCATTACACCCCTAGTGCCATTCTTCATTTTAAGGAGTAGTGTCAGTTAAATATGTTTGCTATATGTGTGCGCCTTACTGAAAGTTTGGGCATGGCCTTATAAACGATGACATGTAAAACGAGAAATGATACACTGTCAGTGTACAATACTTGAGCACATCATCCTATCACACCACAGAAATGAACACAGTCTTTTAAGAACCTCTATATGGACAGCAAGGTTAATTTATAGTAGAGCACAGCATGTCTTACTGTTGGGAATGTTTGCAAGTCATGTAAGCAGTCCCTCAGAGGAAACACTTAACGGGTCGGTGAATAAAGGAACAGCTCAGATAAGTAAAGTAAAAATACTATGGCGTTAGCAGTATTTTGGCAATTTAAAATCTGACATGCAACCCACTGGTGCTGTGTATTGTAATCTATGCTAAGAACTTGTGATAACTACACAAACTACTACAAACTTATTTCACCACTTAGAGCATTGCCATCCAGTAGAATATACAGAGTGCAAGTGCTTACGGTCACAAACGCCAGCACCAAGGGTTTCCAATTTCAATCTGAAGAAATGTGGGACAAAATGCATCTCGTATTTGATCCAAACCAGACACGGCGTTTTATTTTTCAATAAGGGACAAGTCAAATCCAATACAGCAACAGTCTATACTGTCAGTGTTTTCTAGTGTTATGCCCTACAATAATTTTTTTGTATTGTATTAAAATCAGATTTAAGTTTCTAGTCCATCCAGTTTGTTGTGTTTTTCATGTTCTGAAGCTGCGTAAGGGAAATCCTCAGGGGAATTTATGCAAGAATTAAGCTTGAAATAAAGAACTAATGCCTCTTATGATAATGATTTGAATTGTATCATGATTGATAGATATACCTGTGATCTGATAAAGCTTAATTGTAGTATTATAATGAGTATCTTTCTCCATCAGGAATACATCCACCGTGTTGGCAGGACCGCACGTGGCATTAATGGAAGAGGCCATGCCCTTCTGATACTTCGGCCTGAAGAACTGGGATTTTTGAGGTTTTTGAAGCAAGCAAAGGTATGCTTTCATAACCATAGCATTGTCTGATTGTGATATTAATGCGTTTGGCTTTATACGATATCTATGACAAATATTGTTTCTGTCCGATAAACATGTTTGACTCTCTTTTGTTTTGCATTATGTTTTTGTGGATGAGATTTTGACTTAAGCTCAATTTCAGGTACCACTGAGTGAGTTTGAATTCTCATGGAGTAAGATATCTGATATCCAGAACCAGGTAAAAACTTTTAAAAGTATACAAGTTAGCAGCAAAAATAAACCAACATTTTTGTAATTTTTTTTATTTATTTTTTTGATGGGACAGTCTTGAATATCTGTCTTTTTTGATCCTATCGCTGGAAAAATCTCGTGAGCTGTGTAATATGGTGGGATTCTGCTGAGACTGTGTACTGACATCCTATCCAGGGTATTCCCTTGCCTGGTGTCATATGCCGTCATGAAAATCCTTGTAGCACTGAAAGAAAGTACCCACACTAAGCTCGTTCAAATTTATTGTAATTTCAAAATGGCAATAATTTTCAGGTAAAAAAAAATGGATTGATCTTGGCAACTCTTCTGTTTCTACTATAGCTGGAGAAGCTTATTGAGAAGAACTACTACCTGCACAAGTCAGCCCAGGAGGCCTACAAGTCTTATGTGCGAGCCTATGACTCTCACTCCCTGAAGCAGATCTACAATGTCAACAGCCTCGACCTCCCCAAGGTGGCATCGTCCTTTGGCTTCAAAGTGCCACCCTATGTTGACCTCAGTATCCTTTCTATCCACCAAACCCAGGTTATAAGTTACATTGTAATACAAAGGTATGTTGATATCATTCCTAAGCATTTCCTTGTTTGTTCAGAATTTTTTTGCTTAAAGAAAGTTTTATATATAAATATTGTGTGTGCGTGCGCGTGTGTGTGCGTGTGTGTGAGCGAGCGAGCGAGAGAACACACATACACACTGAGAAGGTGCCATCTTTTCAGCCATCTTAGAATTCTTACTATTTTGGGGCATCCAGATCCTTTCCAAACTTTGTGAATAATTTACCTTATTTCTGCTGCCTGTCATGGTTAATTGCTTGCATTTTGTTTTTAAAGGCAACATTTTACACGTGTTTCCTTAACCAGTATTCTCACCCAGATGTGCATAGTAGCAAAGGGGCCAAGATGCAGAAGAGAGGAGGTGGGGGCGGCTTTGGTTATCAAAAATCGAAGAATGTGCAGAAGTCTCGGATCTTCAAACATGTTGCTAAAGGGAAGAGTGACAAGAGGCAGTTTTCCCGCTAAAACAAATTTAGGAATTTTAGTCTTATATTTACCCTGCCGATAAGAGACCTACCTGCCAGTTTCATGAAGTGACCCGAGTATAATTTTAGATGTCACCATTCCTTTTGTGTCTGTGAGCAGACTGCATTGATACTTTCTGTCCTAAGTATTTTCGTACAAAAATACCTTTTGTACTGTGTTTTGATTATTTGAGAAAATGTTCATCTTTTTCCCTCCCTTTTGCCATCTTGAATTCTGCTGGAATTCATTTGTTCATGGATGTAAGAATCAAGACTAATTGGTGATGCTTATCATGTATTAAAAAAGCATTTAAATAATTTATATGTATAAAGAAGAAGCTCATTAACATTCTTCACTCTTCAAATTGTATAATCTCACTGAAAGCTTAAAACTAAACTAAGAACTAGAGAAAATAAGCATAGTTTCTGTACTTTTATAGTGTTCTCATTTCATTTGAAACTCCCTATTGGTGTGATCCTTTACCAAGTCGTCCATTAACATTGGGTAAACAAAAGGGAAATATGGGGAATAATGAGCAGATTATACGAGAAGAAAGCACGACCCAGAGAAACTGGAGGGGGCATGTGAATGAGTTACAATAACCAGGTAAATGGCTACTGTGAATCATGCATATACAAAGTTTACGTGCTGAAATCCACATAGACAATAATTCAACTGATGGCGTAAAACTGAGGTAGTTTTTTTCTGTTCGTCCAATTTAGCCTGTTTTTTGAATAATGGATTATGGGGATATATCATTGCAGCCTTATGGAGGTACCAACACTGATGTCGGCATATTCTGAGCCGTGGGGGCTTTATTCGTATCTTATTTTGGCATTATGGTCAGAAAATTAAGTTCCCTCTGGGGATCAAAGTTTTTCTGATTCTGAAATGACTTAATGATAGAAACTTTTAAAATTAATGTTAAAAAAAACATTATGATCAACTTCCAGAACTGCAGACAGGCCTTAGAACATTCATATTTAGAAAGCAACATACCTAATAAACTAACTATAAAGAGTATTTGAATAGCAGTAACAGCAGGATAAAGTAATTAGCAAAAACACAAAAAAAGGCGATATTACCATACACTCACTGGCCACTTTATTAGGTTCACCTTGCTAGTACCGGTTTGGACCCCCTTTTGCCTTAATCCTTCATGGCATAGATTCAGCAAGGTACTGGAAACATTCCTCAGAGATACTGGTCCATATTGACATGATAGCATCAC
>JAODKL010000001.1:30919249-30940147 GCA_026780765.1 Petrocephalus schoutedeni
ATTGCAACCGTATCTCACTCAGTTGCAACCGTTTTCAACTGTTTCATTTTTGTCAACTTCCCCCTCTCCCCTCCCCCCACCAGCGGTTCATCCAGTACTTGGCGTCGAGGAACACCCTGTTTAACCTGAACAACTTCCTGGATAAAGGGGCATTACAAGGTGGGCAAAATGAGATTCGGCAAAGAAATAAGATGCCAGCACCCATAGGCATGGCATATGCTTAGGTGGCGCTCTGCTGTTTCGCAGGCTACGACATGTCGACGTTCATCAGACGCTACAGCAGATACCTGAATGAGAAGGCCCTGTCCTACCGACTGGTCGCGGTGGACTTCACCAAGATGAAGAGGGGGTGAGGGAGCTCTCCGCAAGGTCATCTTGCAGCCTTTTCGTTGAATGTTTTTGCTCATGGGAGCAAAAACAGTTATGCGGGCAGAACTAAAAATTATTGGTTCAGAGTGATAACCAGTCCGATCTTCTCAAAGACATCTACCAAAGAGATGTCTTAGTCCTGCCACCTCTAGTGGCTTGGACCTGCCTCCTCTACAATATGATCATTTTTCATTATGCCCTCAGAACACCTTTGTGTTAGTAAGACTCCCACAAGCAATATTTTTGCTGTGGTAACAGAATTTGGCCATTTAGCTCATAATCACAGCAGTTGAGCCTCGGGCTGTGACGATCATCAACCAGTTGGAAGGTGCTGGAATCCCTCTGTCCTTTCATCTGTCCACTCTTCCCAACAGTACCGATGGAGTGATGCGAACCATGAACACTGAGAAACTCATCAAGACCCTTCCGATCATCCAGAACCAGCTGGACGCGCTGCTGGACTTTGAGGTATGTCCCGGGTCTCCTTAGCTCACTGGAGGTCGTCCACGCCGTCCGGCCGTCTCACGGCTGCCGCTCCTCTCCCGTCGCCAGGCCAACCCAAACGAGCTGACCAACGGCGTCATCAACGCCGCCTTCATGCTGCTCTTCAAGGATTCCATCCGTCTGTTTGCCGCCTACAACGAGGGCGTCATTAACTTACTGGGTGAGTGAGCGGCCCGACCGACGCTCGGCGCCGTTCTCAGAGGGAAATTCCCCGACCCGAGCGGCGCCGGCAGGTCCAGCATCGCGCCTTTCCCGAGGTGTCATCGCGTGCGCGTCTTTCAGAGCTGGCCTCCTTACCCAAAGCGTGTTACTGCAGATCGCCCTTTTTCTTTCTTTGAGTTCCTTCACGAATCTTTCTCGGCATAACGGGCCGTGTTTGTGCTGTAATTATCATGGCTGGGGGAATTTACTGAGCTCTGCTATTATCATGCTCTCTGTCGCTGGGGCGACGACAACTTCACGGCGGCCATACGAGTAAATTACGGTGCTCCTGTCCGTAAACAAGCTCCCTACTAATTACTTTAATATTGCAAATAGTAGGCTGTGGTCGCAGTGTGTAGCAAAAGCTGCAGCTAAGATCCTCTTTCCTTTTTTGTCCTTCCAGAGAAGTACTTTGATATGAAGAAGAGCCAGTGCAAAGAAGCCTTGGATATTTATAAGAAATTTCTCTATAGGATGACCAAGCTGTCCGAGTTTCTCAAAGTGGCCGAGGTACAGTCTCACTTCCTTTTTCCTGGGGGCGCGGTGGGCGGGGCCTCTAGTCACGTGACAGGTGCTTGACTCTTATTTGTCTGGTTCTGCTACCCCTTTCGCAGTCTCTGTAATAAAGGCTGGCTTTAGGGAGTGCTGCGTAAGCCGGACCCCGTGTAATTTGAAGATTGGGTCCAGCTAAGCCCACGCTCAGACCTCTCGGGGTCCGCAGTGCAGTCCTTGGCACCGCCGGGCCGGAGGTGTAGCCTAGCTGTATGGTCACTGCTGTGTGACGTATTCTCAGTAACGGTTTGGTGCTGGAGTACAGTACAGTACAGCTTTTCCCACAATTCCCGGTGCTGTCTGTCTGTCTCTAAATCCTTGGTGGGCGCCATAATGATTGATTTGCTGTTACTACAGACGAGCGCATTGCCCTTCCCTGGGGTGCAGTTAATCCCCTCAGGGTTCACGCAGGCTCAAATGCCACAAATTTCCTTGCGAAATGTAACTGGGAGAAGGTGCACCCGGTGCTGCTACACTGTGTCACTGAGGAGGACGGTCACACTGAGCTCAGCCCTGAGGACCCACCCTCCTCCCCACCACGCTGCCACCGACCCCCAACCCCTGCAGCCTGTTTAATGCCTGACGCCCTGCATTGCATGGACTAGTGAGAGACTTGTTCCTCTTTCTCACGCAGCGACCCGCCGGCTGCCTGGACCCAAGGGCAGGAGGGTGCTGTGGCCTTGTTTTTGTTGAAATACTCTACCTGGCCTTACCTGCATGTTCAGCCACATGGCTAATTCCCCCCCCCCCCCATGTCCCCTTTAGGCTTCGCAGATGGGGTCAGTGGTGCTCCCATGATGACCTTCAAAACCCTACTTCCTTGTTTTTTTTTTATTCCTGCCCTGTAGCCTGATCTCACTCCCCCCCGCTTTTATACAGACTTAGAATTTAAGGCATCAGAGGGCACCAGTGCACTCCTCCCGTCCAGTAGGGGGCAAACTTGTATATGACACCAAGGCAATTATCTACCTCCCATTGCCTGTCCCTGCTCACTCAAAAACTGAAATGTACTCTCTCCAAGGATGCTTTTCGGCCCTGCTTGATAGCAAGTGTCTCTGAATGTCTCAGAATGGAGCACCAGCTTAGTATTTACGGGTGCGGTACGATGGGGTTTCTGTAGTGCAGGCTGCACTATTGACCATTGATTATTATAAGGGCGCATCTGTTACTCGTAGAGGTATAAAATGTCTTTCTCCATCTGTCTGTGTAGTTTCTCCAAAGTCAGCATCTGCTCACTGTTCTCTTTGGATGTTGCTCACCTTCCGGTTACATGAGTTACCACATCCCACTACACCAGCCCCAGAGTTGAGCACCGTCCGCGGCATTTGCGTGTGCAAACTCATTCCAGCGCCGTCCTCTGTGCGTGTGCGCATGCCACGTCCCTTTTTTCTGTTGTTTACCAGTCACTGCATGGAGTAATGGCTCCTTTTGTTATATTTTTTCTTTTCTTATCCCCCTCTTTTTTTTTTACTGTTGTTGTTGTTGTTTTTTCTTTTCTGTTTTGGTTCCGTTCGCCCCCTTTTGTGACACAGCAAGTTGGGATTGATCAGGGTGACATCCCAGATCTAACACAGGTCAGTGTACATTTCATCTCGATATCTACACGTGGCTCCATCCGAACGCTGTCATTCCCTACTCACCCTACAGGCCACCTCTCTCTCTCTCCTGCTCTCGCTCTGTGATTAACCCCCCCTCCCCCCACCCCCTGAGGGCCGGGGGCCCAAGCCTCTATCACTCGCTCTCTTCTCCACTAGTGTGTCTCCCTGGGTGCAGTCAGTCTGATCTGCTTTTAGCTTGAGAGCTTTCAGGCAGGCAAACTTCAAATTAAGCTACGTTTGCAATTCTGGAAGGTTTTGTATCAGTTACGTAAGTTGTATCACTGTCTGAGTTTTGTTTGATATTACACGGTTTGAGCTTTTTATGCTGTCATGCAGTTCTCTTGTGGTGTAATAAATCGTATTTGTCATATAAAAAAATCTTAGTATGTTAAGGCATTTTCTTTGAATAAAGCATACTTTACCTTAAAGACAGTGCGAAAGAAACAGGTCACAGTAAGAGGTAAACATCTGTTAAACATTAGTAGAATTTCATGTGGCAAACGGTGGGTGTTGCATGACATTCATACTGGAAAGTATAAATTTGGTCTCTACTTTTAAAATTTGCATCTTGCCAGTGAGACGTGATGCTTTGGGGGGATTCGGGTGCAGTTTGAAGATTGCATTTGAAGATCAGCAGCTTCCAAAATATTTGACTTTTTATTTCCTCCTACCACCCCATCCCCCCACCCCACCCCCTTGCCTATTTTGCGTTGTTGATCTTGACCCTGTGCATGCTAGCTGTAGCAGCCAGGTATAGAGGTGTAGCTCCAGTTGAGCCTGATCCTCCAAGGAGCCCTTTTTGGAAAAGCCGTGGGGAGAGCAGTGAATGCTTTACACCCTTTATCTCTTCCCCCCCCACCCCCTTTGGTTCACCTGTTTCTTCCTTTGCGAAGTTCCACTTTTCTTTTTCACCTTTCTGGATTACTCAATACCCCTGTTCTTTTGCCCCCCCCCCCCCCTTCAACATGAGCGTGTGAGGAATCCATCCTTTCCTCCGTCAACGGCTTTGGCTTCCAAGCCCTCTGAAGTCCTGATGGTCACATCTGGCAATTTTATACATAAAGCGACATGGAGAGAACCCTCTTTCATCTTAACACCTCATTTAATTTCAGGCCCATCATGTTAAAGTGACATCAACATGGGAGGGGATGGAAGCCAAAGTGTGTGTGTGTGCGTGCGCCCTTAGTGTGGACGTGTCTGTGTCTAAGCATATATGCAGTCCTGTGTGATCCAGCAGGGGGCAGCGTGGAGCCCCGAGGCGGGGCCCAGCACAAGCCTGTGTATATGCTCGCATGGGCCACTGCGCTGTGCATGACAGCCTGAGTGCCGTCCCCTTCCCCTTTCTTTTTCTGAACCCCCCTGCGTTTTGTCCCTGAAGCTTGATAAGCTAATAGCTGAGGCATGTAACCATATTTTGGGATGGTAGTGCATCGTGTGAGACCTGCAAGGAGCAGGTGGGGGTAGGGGGTGGGTATGACTGCGTGCCTTTACCTTGCCACCTTCTCAGCCACGTCCCCCCTCCCCCCTCCCTGATTCCCTCTCCCACAGGCCCCCAGCAGCCTCCTGGAAGCCTTGGAGCAGCACCTGGCTTCCCTGGAGGGCAGGAAAACCAAGGAGCTGTCAGCAGCCAGCAGGTAAGTAAGGGAGATGGCGTGTATCCATCGGGCGCCGGCCGCTCAATAGCCCCGTCTGTCCATAATGTCCCTTTATGCCCACAGAGCCAGTACCCTGTCCAGCGCTGTATCCTCGCTGTCCACCACGGGCATGTCCTTCAGCCGCATGGATGAGAAGGAGAAGCAGCAGGCCCTGGAGGAGGAGCAGACCAGGATGCAGTCCCTCAAGGTCAGGATGGGTTAGGGTTACTCCGGGAGGAGTGACAGGCCAGGATGCAGTCCCTTAAGGTCAGGATGGGTTAGGGTTACCCCGGGAGGAGTGACAGGCCAGGATGCAGTCCCTCAAGGTGAGGATGGGTTAGGGTTACCCCGGGAGGAGTGACAGGCCAGGATACAGTCCCTCAAGGTGAGGATGGGTCTGGGCTACCCCAGGAGGAGTGACAGGCCAGGATGCAGTCCCCTAATCCGGGCTGTTGGGTTTGTCTGTTGGGTTTGTCTGTTGGGTGTATGCACGCCCTGCTCTCCTTCACCCTGGTTTTGTCTACACTATTGTGATAGACTTGGACGTCTGTTTTAATTATCTCCCTGGCGCCAGACCCTCTGGTCCCTTTTTGGCCCAGTCCCAGGCCCCTGTCCGCAAGTGTCCCCACAACCAGCAGACAGTAGCAGTGCCCCCCAGGGGTTCCTTCCTCTGTGCTGTGCATATAGGTAAAGACTCCTTTCGGACAGGACCAGCGACTGAAAGAGGTCGGCATGCAGACCCCGTCAGCTTCCCCCAGCACTCACTCAATGGGTAGTGCCAACGGCAACTCCGTGGGGGTGGACCCCTTCGCCAACCCGGCCGCGGCCCCCGCCGCCAACAGGTAAAAAGGGGGCAGCATGAGCAGCAAGGGCTTCCTCAAAGTGGCGTGGGATAATCGGCTCGCAGTAAGAGCCATGTCCCCTTCTGTCTCCCCCCGGGCCCTGTGCCGCTCACTGCCGCCACTCCGTCCTCCCGCAGTGTGCCCAACCTCAGCAGCGACCTGTTTGAGCTGCAGCATACATTCGTCCCCACTGTGCAGAGCACGCCTGCCATCTCCACTGTCAGCAGTGCCTGGGGAGGTAGGTTGTGTGCTGTCAGATGGGAGTGTCAGGGTGACGCTGTGCTCTCACACCACTGTGCTCCTGTCTCTGTGCTGTAAGCTAAGCATGTTGTGTGTATGTAGGCACTGTGAGCTAAGTGTTTGTGTATGTGTGTGTGTGAAAACTATTGTTTTGTGTGTGCACTGTATGCTAAGCATATTGTGTGTGTGTGTGTGTGTGTGTGAGCGCGCGCACGGGTATGCGTTTGCGCTATAAGATAAGCGTGTCATGTGACTGTGTCCGCATGTGATCTGCAGTGGCTGCATTGCTGCTATCATGATAAATGACAGCATGCGCCTGGTGTCTGCGAGGTGTGAGTACGTCAGTGTGTGGCCTCGGCCTCCAGGGGCCCCTCTGCAGGGGGACACTCCTCATGTCTCTCTATAGCAAATGGCCCTGTGGCTCTGTGTGTCAGGTGGGCCGCACGCCCCCCCCCGGGGGTTCTGCTTAATGTAGGTTTCTTCATGCTTACGGGTTCGTCTCCTGCGAGTTTCTGACCTTATTTGCGTCCCAGTTCCTCTCTGTGTCCTAATCTCTTTGGCTTGAGGACACTATCAGTGCCATCCTGTGTGGCATTCCGGTACTTAGGACAGAAGCCAAGGAACTGCCATCTCTCCACAGATGTTTCCTCATAGGCTTTGAACAGTTTCCACTGCTGAGACTGCCCCATTTCTGAGCGCTATATGAGCTGCACTTCCCCACTAGGGAGTCCTGTGACATGCAGAGCCTTTTTCTGTCATTTCTCTTCATATAAAGACCGGGGAGAATTAAAGGGATTCTGCAGCAACTTTAAGGTCATGCGTCTGTCAATTTCTGTGTTCCTGGGGAATATTTTGTCACCCTCAAGGCCATAACTTAGCATCAAGGATTTAGGGGAGAAAGAATCAGGACTTGGAAGAGGCGTGCAGGGGAAGTTGCTGTTTAATTGCGATATGGCATCTGATGATTTTTTTTTCTCATTTGTTTGCTGAGGCACGCTGACTCAGCAGTCGTTCAGGAAAACTAGCAGCAGGTGTTGGCAGACATCAGAAATGCAGTCATAATTTTCAGATGGCGGGACGGGTCTCTCCTGGGGACGCCAGCGGCTGGCCGTTTTCTGCCTTGTGACGTTTTCTGCATTGGTGCCAAGGATGAAAATTCTAGATGGTCACGCTCGACGGAGGTGCGGCTGTGATGTCAGAGCCCGCGTTTCGGGACGCATTGCCCAGGCGCCCACGTCTGCGTCGGGGGGGGGGGGGGATCCCTCTGGGGGGTGGTGTGTGGGAACGGCGCGTTCTCAGCTGCGCGGGTCGACGCACTAATGTTTACCGTCTGTGGCTGCCGGAATGCAGGTAGAGAGACGGAGGTGTGTAGTGGGGGCTACTGGGGGGGGTCCACGGGTTGCCGCCAGTGTGCTGAGACCTTGCTCTGTGCCTGCTTTGTCCCCCAGGTCTGGAAATTCGTCCCGTCCAGCAGGCCGCCCCGTTGGCCACGCCGTTGGCCCCAATGAATGTAGATTTTGACGCTGTGTTCGGCGGTAAAGTTTCCAGTAACGATGTGAAGCCTGCACTGGGTAAACGGCGCCGCGAAGCTCGAGCTAAATGTGGAAGCCGAGCTCGCCGGCCTCCTCCGTCTGAGCGCCTCTGCTGCTGCCTGCTTCCGCTGGGTCTTCCCCTGACTGCAGCCCCCCTCCCCTCCACTCTGCCTGTTGCAGTCTGACAGCTCTTGTTGCGCTTGCCGGTTTCTTAATGATGCCCCTGTTGCGGCTGGGGAGGGGGAGGGTGTTCCCGAAGGGGAGAAGCCATTCTCCCGGGGTGTTCTCTCTGCTGACGAGCCCCTCGCCTGGCCTCGCTCTTCCTCCAGCTAACCTTAACCCCGTCTTGCTTTCCGGGGGCGCTGGTCTAACGTGATCCGTCTCTCTCTGTCTCCCGCCCTCCCACCCCGCTGTGTCGTCCGGACGCCCCGCTGACCGCTGTTCTGTCGGTGAGTACGTCTGTTTCTATCCCATGTGGGTCTTTTTGCTGGGTAAGCAGGGAATGCTCTCTTTCAATGCCGCCTGTCGGTCAGTAGCTGCTGCTGTTTCCTGCTGCTGTGCTGTCCCGTGTCCCACCCCACCCCCTCCAGCCTGCCGCTCAGAGGCGGCAGGTTCACCCTGCTGACCTTCACCGGCTTCCCTGTGCTGGCATGCTGACAGTGACCGACAGGCGGTTTCTATAGAAACGCCTTCAATGCATCTGACAGAAGAGCCTCTTTGTATGATCTGTGAATTGGCTCCCACCAGTCGGGGCCTTTAGGATATCGGCTCTGTCGTGCCGCTGATCGGCTCCCCCCTCTCCCTCCTGCCGCAGGTCGGCATGCAGCGGGAGACCTTCTGAAGCCCGGTCACGGTCTGGCCCCCGGAATGGCCCTGCACCCCGCAGGGAAGCTTCTTGCCAACGACCTCGACTCGTCCTTGGCCAACCTCGTGGGCAGTAAGTGGGCCGTCGGGTTGCCGAGGATCTGTGATGTCACGCCGCCGTGCCGCTGTCCGCGCTGGCTCGCGGTGCCGTTCCGCCGAGTGTGACCCGGTCCGGCACGACTAGCGGCTTCCCGGAAGTAGCCGCTCGCAAACGAGGTGGCGCATCAGAAGATGGCCTCCGGAGCGAGGCCGTTCAATCATTGGCTGTTGCCTGTCTCTGTTCTCCTTTACAGACCTGCATTTCGGAGGGACGCCAGCCAAAAAGTAAGTGTTTCCATTTTTAAACTGCCGTTCCGTTGACTGTGTGCCCTGAAGGCATCTTTGTCCATGTGTCCTAAATGTTCTGGCTGGCCTCAGGCCGGACATGCAATGGAACCAGACTGGTGAGAAGAAGCTGACCGGCGGCACCAACTGGCAGTCCAAGACCATGAGCACCACCACCGCCTGGGGCCCTGCACCCATGGCCCCCGCCCCCATGCCCGTACCGCAGATGGTGAGTGTATCCGCCTTCCGTCTCCCCGTCGCCTCCAACACCCCACCTCCCATCTTCCTGTCTCCCCTGACACCCTGCCTCCCGTCTCCCCATCTCCCTGACATCCCGTCTCCCCCGAGACCCTGCCTCCCTTCTCCCAGTCTCCCCTGACATCCCGCCTCCCCTGACATCCCGCCTCCCCTGACATCCCACCTCCCGTCTCCCCGTCGCCTCCAACATCCTGCCTCCTGTCTCCCAGTCTCCCTGACATTTCGTCTCCCCAACTCCCAATCTCCCTGACATCCCGTCTCCCTGTCGCCTCCAACACCCTGCCTCCCGTCTCCCCCGACACCCTGCCTCCCGTCTCCCTGACATCCCGTAGCCCCCGACACCCCACCTCCCGTCTCCCTGTTGCCCCTGACACCCCGCCTCCCGTCTCCCCGTCGCCTCCGACACCCCGTCTCCCTGACATCCCATCTCCCCTGACACCCTGCCACCCGTCTCCCCGTCTCCCCAACACCTTGCCTTCCCGTATCCCTGCCTCCCGCCCTCCCGTCTTCCCGCCCGTTGCTCCATTCTCAGACAGAGTCCTTGTTGCTTCCCATTTCTCACGGTCTCCTCTCTGGTGTTTCCCTAACGCTGCAGAATGGCATGATTTACACTGGTTATGTAAGTACTCCCTCAGACCGCCTCTGTCCGCCGCACGCGCCTCTCGGCGGATCTCAGTGCGTCTCAGGGATTCCACTTTTGTAAAATGGGCCCCATTCCGTCTTCCTCTCGTGTTCGTCTCGAAGTAATGTGCGCACTTTGTGTGGGGAGCCGGAATACTGCTCTGAAGAGGCTGGGGTTCCTACGTCTTCCCTGCGGTTTTTGCATTAAACGATTGTGCCTTTCCTAATTAAATCTCGGTATTTTTATAATTAAATCTCGAAGTTATTTTTTATCAGTCGTCATTGTCTGAAATTCCTCAGTTCGGTTCTCTTGTGTTGAAACAGTGTCCAGCCCTACGTAATTAAGTCTGATTAAACAGAGTGGAACTAGATGCGTGACACTGAAAGGCATAGTTGCACTGCTGAGTGAGTGTGAGACTAAGAGAATAAGAGCTTGTAGCTCCACCCAGGCAGCGGTGCTGACCATCACCCAATCAGAGGCTGAATTCAGCACAAAATCACCCCCATTACTGCTGACGGGCGGCTGCACATTTTCCTGTTAATAATCGTGGTCTTCCTCAAGGATGTTTGTTTTCAGTGTTTAATCAGCACGACAAAATTGATTTCTAAAAACACCAATAAATCAGACCCGCCTTCAGTCTGTACATTTCCCAAATTACATTCCGTATCTCAGAAGTGTGATTGCTAGACATCTTAAAATCAGATTGGGTGAGTGTAAACATGCAGTCATATGGAGGAGACAAGCTTCCTGTTTTTGCCTGAGCCTTAAAACCTGTGCTGAAAGCACTTCCGCTTTGACCCGATGATGTGCCACTGAAGTCCCTGCGCTCTCCCCTTGTAGACCCCGGCCCCGATGCCGTTTCCCATGACGACACCTCAAGTGCCTGTGTATGGAATGGTGAGTCCCCCCCCCCGGCCCATGGCCTGTGTGTCATTGTCACTAACCCGTGTGGTTTACGGTTGGGGTAGATTCAGAATCAGCAGGTCTGACAGACACCACTGGCGGCACCGTGTGATTGGCTATCTTCCTCTGACAGATCCCCCCGCAGATGGGTCAGATGGGCGGAGTCCAAGTGATGGCCCCTCAGCCCGTGATGTACAACCAGCCTGTTCTCAGACCCACCAACCCCTTTGCTCCCATCCCTGGAGCTCAGGTAACTTCAATTCCCAAATATGGGGGGCAGATGGCAGATCAGGCAGTATGTTGCCTAAGGGTTCAGGTACAAAAGTGAAAACCGGGCTTCCAGCTGGAGGGTTTATCTGCAAACAGCCTTTGTTCAAAAATCAGCGTTATGTTCTGCCCTCCTGACCAGCTGGCCCTCCTTCCTTCATTCCTCACTCCATCCCTCCCTCCTTGCTGCACGAGAGAGAGATGTCGTGAACAGTGCCCAGCCAGGGGTGTGTGGTTAACTCTTTTTAGCCTTTATCTCAGCTTGGCCTGTTTCCCTATCTGCCCTTGGCATTTATTCAGAGTGAGCTGCTGGCAAGGCATTTTATTCGGATGATAACAGGAAACGGCATGGTGTATCTATGGAGCTGTGCCTCTCGGGGCCTCTCTGTGTACCTCAGTGTCCCTTGGCTTCCCTCAGGGCCTCTGTGTGTCCCTCGGGGGCCTTTCTGTTTCCCTCTGTGTCCCTTGGTTTCCTTTGGGGCCTCTCAATGTCCCTCGGTGTCCCTTGGTTTCCCTCTGGGCCTCTCTGTATCCCTCAGGGTCTCCAGACCTACCGACCTGCCCGCATTTTGCGTAGCAGGCACGCATTTTTACACCAAAGTACGCTGGTATGATTCATTTCTTTAAAGTATGTGAAAAGCAGCTGGTCTCACTGAAGCTTCTTGCTGGCTGCTGTTTCAGTCTGCAGCAGGAGGGGCGGGGCTGCGTACACAGCTCAGGGCACCTTGTGAATGTCTCTCACACACACACACACACACACACACACACACACACACGTAAACGATTGGAGGTGAGGAGAAATATGCACATTACTCGCAACTGACACGTTAGGCGCGGTAATCCGCAGGGCACTCGTGAAAGCCGCTGGGCGGGTAAATTATTATATTTAAAGTTATATTGCCCCTTTCTCAGATTAAAAAGATACTGAAATATATACTGCTATGGGTACAAGTGCGAACAGAATTGTAGCCCTGATCTGGAAGGGAAAAAACACACGCGGACTACACACAAAGGTCCATTAGTAGCTTAAGAAGTCATTATTTTGTTATATGTTGTTGAAATGCAAATAAAAAGACAAATTTGTCTTAACTGCTATCTTCACTTGTTTTTTAATAAGGAATATATAAACGCCCAGTGTAGATTATAGAATATAGAACTATTTAACTTATTTTAATACAAAATTATCACTTACTTCAAAATCATGATTCTTTAATTTATCACATACATAGGTATAGAAGTACAACATGTAGTGAAATGTACTCTGATCGCTCCTAAAGTAATAAAAAATAGATGCAGAAGTATATAAAATACAAATGCTTTAATAAGATGATAGCACACAAAAAGGTGAGAAATCCACAGGGTATAGAAACTCTCATATGGTTCTGACCAATAATTTTATTCGGATGAAATGAAAAGATTGGCCAAGCGTCCTGCCAGTCATCAATTGCTGCCCCTCCAGCTAAAGTCACTGCTTGCGCACTCCGGTCATACTCAAAAAATTGGCAGGTCTGGCCCTCTCTGTATCCCTCGGGGGCCTCTCTGTATCCCTCGGGGGCCTCTCGGCACTTCTCTGTGTCCCTCGATGCTGCCCTATGACAGTGCGGCTCTGCGTGTCAGTGTGCTGTCTGACTGATGTCCCTGCCCCCTTCCTTTCCAGATGCAGTTCATGTAGCGTCACGGCTGGGTGTCGTACCGAAGGCAGGAAGAGAAAGAGGATGGAAAAAGGCGGAGCGAGCGTGACAGGGAAAACACCAACGGTGAACGCAGGAGAGGGTGAAGCGAAGGGGCCCGGTGGCGCGTGCGTGCGCGCAGGCTGGGGGCGTGTGTAAGTCTGCGGGGCCCCCCTGCCCGGAGCAGGGCCTGGATGCGCACACCGCGGACCCTCCATCCCAGCGCTTCGCTCCATCCATTTCTGTCCTGCAGAATGACTCTTGATTGCCATGCACTGGATCACCGCTTCTGTTCCTGTTTTGCCTCTTACAGCCCATATTTTTAACTGTCTAAGGCAGGTCCATAGTCAATTTCCTTAACTTGAGTGTTTGTAAAGCATCTGTTACTGAAATGATTTCTGTGTCTCTGGTTTGATTTGAAGACTGTGTACGGAAAGCAGCAATCCCAGAATGCTGTGGGTGGCTGTGACCCAGTGTCACGCTCTCTGTGAGGCCTGGGAGCTGTCCTACTGGCATGTCTGTGATGCCGCTTGTTTGCCGGGGCGAGGCCCTGGGGACACACCTGAGCACGAGCTTGCCTGTTCGTTACCCTCTGTGTTTTTGTAGAGGTGCTTTGTAAAGGGGTGGCCATAAGTGTGTGTGTGTGTGTATGTGTGTGTGTGCGCGATCATGGGCTGAGAGGTCCTGCCGCCCTTGTGGGTGGGGCAGACCAGGCTCGCAGCCGTCTTGTTTACCTGGGCTGCACTTGGCCAGTCTAAGCAAGCCGGTGTTAGTGTTTTCCACATTTAATGATTCACAGATTTAGGGTGAGTGTGTGAGTGAGTGTGTGTGGACAGGTTTCCGGACCAGCTGTGCCGACGTGGGATGGGCTGCTCCCGTACCTACCTGGGTGACGTTGTCAGCGTCTCTCGAGGGCCGCTGTGTGTTCGGGGGCCCCCGGGCTGGGCCCCGGGCCCCCTGGGGTGGCTCGTCATCGTCGTCGTCGTCATTTGTGTCCCTTACTGTACACCTCTCAGCACAAAACTCAGAAGCTACCAAGTAATAAGTGAATAAGTGCACAAAACTCAATGCCAGTCGCTGGAATGTGGTGAGCGGAATCGTTTACCTGTATCTCCCCGACACAAAATAAAGATTCAAAACTCTGTAGTGTTTTCAGTGAGAATTAAGGACTAATAATATAAGAAACTTAACCGATTTTCTTATGTTGCTTCAATAAGCAAAAACAGGGTAACCTCCCCAGATGAACCTCGGTGCCCCAAAGCCTAACAGACTGGTTGTTCCTCCCCATAGTCGTAGCCTTGTGTTTTCATGCCAGTTGTAGTGTAGAGTGAGTAGTCCAGTGCAGTACTCTGTCTAAGCCGTCTCCTGTCTGGTACATAGTTTTAGGCCCTCCTGGGCTGCTGCTCGCCATCTGATAGGGAACGTCATCTCTTTAGGTGACCATGTCTGTAGGCTGTTCCACTAATATCTCCACGCCAAGATCGTGTCCATCTCAGTGTCTTTATGGATTCCCAGATCTATCCTGTGTGCTCCCCCCTCCTCACGTTAGAACCTAGAAATCTCACACGGGATCATTTGTACAATTTTTCTTAAAAATCTGTATAGTGGTAGTGGCTTGGGTATCTGGAAGAAGCTTCTCCTGTCTGGTTTGGAAAACCAGCTCTCTTGTGGTGAAGAAATGCGATGTGATCGTTTGGTGCTGGTGGTTGGGCACGGCTTGCCGGTTCCCTCTTCTGTCTGTTCTCCGTCTTCATCATGCACGTGTTGAGGGCTCGTCTGCGTTCTAGGTGTTGCACGGAACTTGTTCGGCAAGCATTAGGTAGAGAGAGACATTGCTTTGAAGGAACCGTCTGTCTGAATGCACATTCAGTGTTTAGTTTATTTCCTGTTTAATTGCACCCTCAGAAGCATGAACTTGTATGCAATGAATTTTATATCATGGATCATTTGTCACAGGTCTGCCTCGGGGATGCAGGCCTGCCTGTACTTATCTAGTTAAAACTCCCACGGCTCACAGGTGGATCTTGGAAAATGTCTCATAGGTAAAACTAAATGTCATGTAGCCCAACCATACAAATCCTTGTGCGTCTCACACTAGTTTTCTGAAACTGTTTGTAGCATAGTGATTTGAAATAGTGCTCTGTTAGCCCGTATCGCGTTAGCATCCGTAGTGCCCTCTGGTGGCCGAGTGTCCTTCAGCACCCCCCGTCGTGATGTCTTGGGTCCTATCGCTGACGCTCCTGTGATTCCACTGCTGGGTGTTTACCGGCATCTCCCAGGAGTAAATTTCAGCGTAACTCGGGGCAGATCCTGGGTGGAATCACAGGGGGGGGGGGTGGTCCTCCTCAGCGATTCGTCATCAGGGAATAAGAGTATCTATTTTTGCTTTGTTTTTTTAAAGGTCAGTGTCAAACAGCAGACAGCTGCCTCACCTGCTCTGTGTGTGTGCGTATATATACATATATATACTCATACACACCATATTTTTATCTTTATTTTTGCAACATGATATACAGTATATTTGCATTCTGTAAGTGAAGAGTATAGAGACACGTATGGTTTGTATTTGAGACCAGGGGAAGGGGAAACCTTCACGTTCCTTCAGGTCCTCCTTAAAGCCAAATGTTCACTCTTTTCAGAGAGCCCTCGTCATCTTTGAATGTTTTTTTTTTTCTTCTCTCTGTTTTGTAAATTTTTTTTAATTTATAAATGCATATCAGGAATTAGACTTGTACAAGGGGGGAATTAAAACAAAATATTATTTTTTCTGCATAATTTCATAGGGTATTATGCTTTGTTTTGCCATAAAGAAATAAAATGTCGTGCAGCACTCTCTGACCGTTGTATATATTTATTTGCCTGTAGTTATACTTTTTTTTTTTGTCACATGATGCTTTTGTAGCCAATGAGAAGCAGAAGGGACAGTTTGCGGTCACATGGTCCCGGCACCGTTTGCTAGTTGAGGTGAGGTGTATGCAAAAATCCTGCTTTCCCTCGAATTGCACTTAGTATCCTTACTGTACATACTGGGGTGGGCTGTCCTGCATGCTTTTGAAAAACCTGTTTAAGGAAGTGATGTCATTTCTAGATGTACTGTCATGAGAATTTCTGTGTGTGATATTTCTGTGTATTGCACGAGGAATGCAGGGTAGATTTTCATTCCTATCTTATGGTTTGTGTTGATGGGAAGGTCTGGCCCGGCCGACCTTCTCATGAGAGGGCTGCTCGAAATTGGCGTTTAAAAACCAGCTGTAAAAGTGAAACGTTTGCAGGTGTCTGTGGTAGGTCTGGATCTCAGATCCTTCTCGGTGCACCCAAGCTGCTGCGTAGTGTGGCCACGAGCTCGCCCATGTGAGTGGTGGTGTAACACGGCCACTGGTGTCCGCATCGTCCTTTCTGCTTCTGCTCCTGATATCTCTGTGCAATAAAAGAATGTAGCTCCTTCTGAAGGTTCCTGTGATCATCGTGACTCAGGATCTGCTGTGCCCCAACCCTTCCGTTTAACCGAGCTCATCTTGGAACATGGACTTTCATTTTTGAACCTTGACCCTTAGATTTTGGTAAACAATGCTGCTTTTTCATGATTAAAGGAAGGGTTAACGTGGTCAGTATTGGAAGGAATGCCTCACAGACCACGTTTGTGACCGAAACCTGTTTTCACCTTGATAATTATCTTAACTAATTTTCTCTTAATCCTTTTAGTGTCCTGTAACAAAATGCAAAAGTAACTATTTGGATACCACGAAAGGTTTGCTCTTTGTGAATTTGAAATGTGGAAATAAGTGTTGTCGACAGTGTAAGATGTGAAAAGCTCTCACGTGATCTTTTAGGATCTGGTGTCCTGTGTCCAGCTTCAGTTGTCCTTGTTCCTTGACCTCTGTTTCCTACCCGTCAGCCTGGTCCGTTTCTAGTTTTTAATCTCCGTTTCCCCTTGGTATATGCAGCTTTGTCAATTTTAAAATGCTCTTCCCTTCCCAGGGCCTTTTTGAAACATTTTCTGCATGTATTGATTTCCTCATGACTTGCTCGTGAATGAAGAACACAAATTGCATTGTAATGTTTGCGATTTGATGAAATTTGAATTTGGTGCTTTCCTTGGTGAATAGTCGTCTTCGTCAGTCTGGGGAATGTGTATCGCGGCTGAAGGCGATTTTATTTTTTATTTTTTATTTTCTTTTCTGCTTGTTCCCGTTCAAATACCGGGTGCCGATCTTAAGTCTCTTACCTTGGTGTCGTGTATTCATTTCCGTGTGGGTGCCAATACTAACGTCATCTGGTGAACTCAAAGTCTAAGTCCTCTAACTCCCACCTACTGCAGAAAGCTGTCCTAACCCTATTGCAGCACATGGATTCTGTACTATGGCTCTGTACTGTGGCCTGTTAGTCAGTTTCCCCCCATCTCAGCCGGTTGTAATTGCAGCCCTGGGCCCTGTGACGCTACAGGATGGTTGCGGCGACCGTCCACGCAGCGGAAGGCTTACGTTAACCCGCTCCGGGGGGGGGCAGCAAACATCTGAGGGTCTGAGGGGGTCTCAGCTACCCAAGCTCCTCGTGCTTTAAAGGGCACTGAGCCGTTTTCTGACGGAGCTCTGATCTGGGATGTTTTGCCCTCCTTGCCCTTCACACAATTTAAATGGATGCACCCCCCCACACACACCTGTCAAACCCCTGGCAGTCTTTTTCTGCAAGTGTATATTTCTGTTAGACCGGCTGAGTCCTGCACTAAATGCTGATCTATGGAATCCCCTGCCCAGTTATATGTGGCTGAACTGGAGCAATTGTAACCTTTGATGCAGTGGTGTCAGCTGGCAGAAAGCCTCGGCCTGCATCGCAGGGCTGCTTCCACGGGCTGCGAGCCCGGAGCTGGGAGCCCGGCACCGCCTCTGGCTGTCGGAAGTGGGGAAACGGGACCAGCAGAGCATGACGACGTTGCACATTGACATATCTCTCGTTCTCACAGATTCTATTTTTTGATCGAGAAGTAAGCTTGTACGTACGTTACCATTTTTACATTTAACAACAATGAGCTATATTCCGATATTTTTCGAGATCTTTTATGTGATTTAGGTATTGGTTGTATTAGGTTCTGATATGATTTTGTTCGTTGGTCAGTTATTTGCTGTTTATCATTGCATTAATAAAACATTTTTGATAATGATTTTGTTGTTGTATGTTGATGCTGGTGCACTCCTTATTCTGGTCTGTGACTCTCGGTGAGCTGGATGGAGTGGGCGAGCTCCTCCCCGAACTCAGGGCATTGTCTTCAGAAACCTGCCCGTGTCTGAATAGTCGATGGATTCGAGGATTGAGCTGGTTTTTCTGTTTACTCAACTCGCTTAGCTCTTAGGCTCGTCTTTGCAGCTTTCCTGGGTTAAGGGCAATTTCTGCTGAATAACCTGATCACACCACACTGGAAAAACTGGAAGATGTTCTTCTGGTGAGGCTGAGCAGCCACTCATTTGACTGACATCTCAAGTCTTCTGGAAAATGTCACTTGCCCGTCATGAAAGACCTTTATCGTAACTACTGTTTAGTGGAAAGGGAAGAAGCACCTTTTACCTGCCAGCAGAGGGATTTTGAATTTTATTTTGCAAGTTTGGTCCTATTTAAAATTCTGTTGAAGGGAAATCTTGTAGCATCTCTTCCTGTTATGTCATTGGCTTTTGTGGGGTTGCGAAATCTGACACAAAAGCAGTTTTTGCTGCCGTGCTATTATGCACGATGACGGTAGTTGTTAGGATTATGGGTTAAGAATGCGAGTGTGTCTGTGTGGGCATCGCTCGTAGCTATGGAGACTACGTGACTGATAATGTGCTTCTCTCTGCTTCACTGCCATGGAGATTTCGACATCATGTTATGCAGCTGCTATGCTCTAATAGCAAGTGATGGCCTGAAATAGTGAAAGCAAGTTTCGTAACTGATGGCCGTTGGATTATATTTGCATCTTTTTTTGTTTTTGTTTTGCGGGATCAGAAAACCGCCAGGAGCATTTGGGGATTACGAGCCTTACTCACTACGCCGCCCTTGGGATTCTAATTTATGACCTGGTTAAAGGCACAGAAACCAACCCGCTGATTTTTAAACCATTATCTGCTTATGTAATCTTTTACCAAAGAGTGTTTTACAAATATGTCTGTGTGCAAAGATTAGCTTTAAGGAACCGACTGACCTTCAAATGCCCTTTTTTGTACTATGATAAATGCAGATTATGCAAGGTTTATTCAAGGTACTCTGCTGCCACCTGCTGGTGAGTGTTTTTCACACTCATCTTAGGGACCACAGTCATGAGAGAAAATTCAACAGGCCTAGAATAAAGACTGTCCACTTTATTATACCTGCAAAAGTCAGTTATTTTATTTGCGGAAATGGCAGTAAGCTAATGTCTTTAAAAGGGTCCTGTCAGTGGTATCACTTTGCTTGAAGCTCTCGTCTATAATGCACTGTACATACCTTCATAATGCATTGCAGCACCTTCAGTTGACAGTCAAATGGCATTATAGTGTTGATTATAATACTTCATAAGCTCCAATGATGCTCTCATCTACAATTCACTATAAATACCTTCATAATGCCTTATAAAATGCAGTAAAAGAATTAAGGATGCTTTATTCTGCATTGTGAAGGTGTTTATAGTACTGTATAGATGCAAGCTTTATAAAGCATTAATAATGCATAATGTCTATGATGTGTTATGGCTTTCAATAAATAGTTATATCCATGTTTAAAATGCGTTATGAATGTGGCAGGGTGTCTGTTATACCCCGCGATCCTCTGCAGACCCTGCGTCCGCGTAAAAGCACCGACGTTTGCCGGGTGTCTTTGTGCGTGCCTGGCGCCTTCCTCAATTTCATGCAGAAGTACACAGGATTTAGCACCAGGGGAAATTAAACACCCGGAGCTACTGGGACGTCTGCTCTTTTACTGGAACTGCATTAATTTTTGCAGTTTTTTTTTTTTTTTTTTGGCAAACGGTTACCATAACAACACACCTTGAGCTACATGGTTGGCTGTATTTTGAAAATGGGGAGAAAAAAAGTCTTGAAATGCTTCATTTTTCTGCCGTTTATTGTCTTTCTCGTGACGTTATTTTTAAGCGCTGCCGTCCGGCTTGATACCGAGGCTGTATTTCAGAGAAAAAAAAGAATCCCATTACACTGTATTTTCCATCATGTTTCCTAGTAACACTGATGAATGTCCTGGTGACTTCATAACACACCCAGGAAGGCAGATCTCTAAAAATAACACCATAAATAAATATGTTTAAACTGCTATTCCAGCACAGTCATGGCATTGCTATTGAAATATATAAACGTGTGTGTATTATATATATATAATATATATGTGTGTATATATTTTTATGTATATGTACATACACATATATACACACATAGTCATTATATATATATATATATATATATATATATATATGATGACTTTCTGCCTTAATGGCAACTCACACTCTGCTTCAACATACAGTTCAGGCAGTGGCTCCATAAAGCACCATAGCGCACTCCACCTGCCTGACATTTAGACAATGCTTTGCTTTTAATATGTTTGACCTGGAGCTATGTACCACACTTTAAAAAATGGCTATGGTTTAACAGTAGTCACCGCAGAGACGCCGGCGGTGAGGGTTTCCCAAAGGCTCCCTCCGCCTTGCCTACACTTAGGGCCGTCTCTGATCAGGATCTCAGAGAGGCGTCGCCTAACCTGCCTCCCAGTCCCACTCTTTACATTCGAGGCATCAGTGTTTAACTTTGCAATTTTGTTCGAGCTTTTTGAGATTAGAAGCACTTCTGTTTTAGCGAAAAAAATATTGCCATATCTGGCTTAAAACCTAGTTTCTTCAAAGCTGACTGTCGAATTAGCTTTTCGATCTAGTCTGTAATACCTGCTTGAGCGCAAAATGAAACTGTATACTGTACACGCCTTCTACACAACTTTAAATCACAAATATATATATTCACTACGTTCACTTGTCAAGCATGGTAATAACACGGGTTAACATCTGCGTTTCAGAAACAAAGTGCAAGGTGACGTGAGCTCAGCTGAAAATGGCCGCACTTGTGTAACTTTCCTGCAGGGCCCTTGGCACCAGTGTGTCGCGAGCAGATCCACTCCCATTGGCCAGGCGAAGGAACACGTGTCTCACTTCCTGTCTCCCAGAATGCACGGCACTCGGCGGGCTTCTGTTCTCGCATTAATAAGCACGCGGCCGACGCGGTGCCGTACAAGAGGCCAGTCTGGGCGTGAGACTCCTGTTCTCAGCCACACTAATACTAGTAATCTCCCTTCACTAGTGACTGATCCCTTTAAACTTAGTGGCTTCTTGTTCCAGAAAAATCTTCCGTTTCATTCTGTGACTGTCACTGAAAAAGAAGAAAGGTGAAAGTCTGACCCAGAAATGCTCCTGGATTCTGCTCCTTTCGGGAGTGTAATTTTTTGTGCTAAATACTGGATCTTTGATGCAGGGGGGGTGTGGGGTGGGAGCCGTGCTGCGGGGGGGGGGGGGGGGGGG
>JAODKL010000001.1:30981724-30999313 GCA_026780765.1 Petrocephalus schoutedeni
CCAAACATGAACTCAGTACTGAGTAGCTCCACTGTTATTGTTGATCACTTCAAAAATTCGTTGCGGCATGCTTGATGTTTTGTAGAATAGAAGAAATTCATCTGACTTTTTATTGGCATTACTGGTCATTTGTGTATATTGTAAAGTTAAATTGTTTCTTTTTTTCTGAGCAAATAAAAAAGCTTATATATAGTCTATATATATAGTCACGCTCAGCCCCACCCTGCGTGTTTATTCCCTCATTTTGCCCTCAGGCGTGGCTTAATTCGCCGCACCTGTCCCTCGTTTAACCTTGCACGCCGGCCTTGTGTTTACTCCTTGATGTCCTGCCCTATTTAGTTAGTCTGTGTCCTGTTCGTCCGGAAGAAGCATGGAACTTCTCTGGTGGGCGATCAGTTGCTGACCAAGGAGGAATGGCTGTGGCAGCAAACGCTGGAGGAGGCGGAAGAGGAAGCCCACTACCCTGTTCGGCACCTCACCTCTCCGCAGATGCTGCCGCCGACCCGTGCACCCTTGGAGATCTTCGTAGGCTCCGTCTCTCTCTCCGTGGTTGGCACCACTACGTGCCAGGGGGACCCACTTCCGAGCCAGAGCCGGGCAGTGAGGGAAAATTACGGCAGGTGCTCGAGCGGGTCGAGGGAACTGCATTGCACTCCTCCCCAGAGTGGTCTTTCCCGCTACCAGACACCGCCTCACCCGCTGGTCCATTCGGCCACAAGCCGCTACCGGGGACCGACTTATCCGCAGACCCTGCCGTCCGGCGGAGGCACGGGCATACGCCTAACACCGCCAGGCTACCACCGCGGGTGGCTTACCCCTTCCGGGGAACGCGCCTGGTCCTAATAGGTGCTAGATCCGTGGAGGACACCATTCCACAGGTTCCCAGTATCCCCAGGAAGCCTGTGCCTGTCCCAACTGCACCTGGCCCCATGCTGGAGTTCTCCCTAGAGGCCGTCTCTCTCTCCGCGGTCTGCACAACTGTGTGCCAGGAGGAGCCCCTCCCAAGGCAGGGCCCACCGGTGTTCCCCCCGGACACCGCCCTTGCTTCTCCACACCTCCCTGTAGTGTGTGAACTCCCTTCAAGTCCAAGTGATGGCGCTGCTGTGCTCCCCTCCAGTCCTGGTGATGGCCCCACAGTGCTCCAGGTCGAACCAGGCAAAGATGTCGTAGAGTGCCAGTCCGTGCCCCAGTCCGGTCCAGGCTCCATTGCACTCCCCTCCGTTCCTGGTGAGGTCACCGCCATTATGCCCTGTCTGCCTGCAGAGGTTCCTGTTGCATCCACCGTGTGCCCAGAGGCATTGCCCGATGCACCCGTCGGTCCCTGCCAGTAGCCCGGTGCTCTCCCAGAGGCGTCTCCCATTGCGCACGGTGCGCTCCATGAAGCCGCGCTCCAGTCCAATGCAGGTGAAGGTGCCACCACACCCGGTGCGCCCCGGGAGGCTGTGAGGGCACCGCCATGTTCCAGTTCGTGCCCCCAATGGATTCGGGAGATGACGCCGCTGCGGCAGCTCCTGCTTCTGTGCTGCCGGTTTCTGTGCTTCCTGCTCCTGCGCCACCTGCTCCTGTTCCGGCGCCTCCTGTTCCTGTGCCGCCTGCTCCAGTTCCCGTGCTTCCTGTTCCTGTGCTGCCTGCTCCTGAGGCACCTGCTCCTGAGTCTCTCCGTCCGGTGTCTGTAGATACCGCTCCGACGCCAGTCCCAGCTGCCCCCGAGGTTCCTGCTTTGGGCCCCAGGGTACCTGTTTTGGTGGTGCCCGCCGGACCCTGCCTGTCACCCAGCATGCCCGGCACGCTCCCTGAGGCGTCGCCCGATGCGGCCAGTGCGCTCCCCGAGGCGCCACCCGACCCGGCCAGCGCACTCCCCGAGCTCCCGTCCACTCCCAGAATGCTCCCAGAGAGGTCGTCCATGCCCTGTGAGCTCCCCGTTGTCCAGTCTGCCCCCTTCACGCTCTCCGACGTCCAGTCCGCCCCCTGCGTGCTCTCCGACGTTCAGCGCGCTCCCAGACGTCCAGTACGCGCACCTGGCCGGTACAAAGGAGGGCACCTCAGCGCTCCAAACTAGTTCAGGCGAGGGTGCTGCCATGCTCCCCTATGGTCCAGGTGAGGGCGCCGCTCATGACTGTGCCAAATTCTTGGGGTTCTCCATGGGGTCCGGTTCCCCCCCCCCGGGCTCTCCACGTCACCCAGGTCCTCCTCCTCTCTGGGGCCTGCCACGTCACTTGGCTCCTTTCCAGGGTCTGCCACGTCACCTGGATCCTCGTCGGAACCCGCCACGTTGTCCGGACCCTTGCCTCGGCCTGCTACGCCTCGCCTACAGCCTCACCAGTCCTGGCCCAGTGTACCATCTCACCTGGGACCGGGCCCTCTGCTGGCCCCCTGCCTAGAGGAGGGGGTCCCGAACGAGCACCCTCAGGAGGACCTTGAATCCTGTGGGGTTGTCCCTGAGCACAGGAGCAGGGACCCCGTACCCCATCTGAAGCCCGGAACTGGTGTGTTCCCAGTCCCTGGGGGGTCCACTACCCCAGCAGGGAGGCAGAAGGAGGAGAGCCAGAGTCTCCGTCTCCCGCCGAGGAAGGCGGGGACATGCCCGGAGGAGCGGGTCTCTTCCCTGCAGGTCCCACGGTCCCCACCACACCTGCTGATCCGTCTGTCCCTGAGGCATCACCCGCAATTCCCACGGTGTCTGGAACCCCTGCAGCTTCCGGGAGGCCAGGCGCCCCTGCAGCTCTCACGAGGACCGCCATCCCTACAGTTCCCATCGCGCTTGCTAGTCCTGGAGGCCCTGTGGCTTCTGCACGGCCCTCCAGTCCGGGTACCACTGGGCCTTGTGGGTCTGGAGAGAAGGTCCCTGAAGGGGTCTCAAGCCGGGGTTCCTGCGCTGCTGGCCCCTGGGGAGCCCCTGAGCCCGGAAGACACCGGCTCCCAAAGCAGCCACCCAAGGCTTAATCAGCCTCACTTGATCCTTGTTGAGCTTGCCTTATGTTTCAATCCCCTTGTTAGCCTAAGCACACCTGCCTTGTGTTTCCTCCTTGATGTCCTGCCCTATTTAGTCAGTCTGCGTCCTGTTCCCCTTGTTGGATATTGTTCATGTTACCAGTGGCTTGCGTTCCTGTTTTTCCACGTGTCCAATGAATAAACAGCCCTTTGAGGGGCTTCATACCTGCAGCCTGCATTATGGATCGTTCATCCCGTCACCGCCACAACACATGTATTCCATTACTCCCCAACACTGGTTATAATATAAAAAAATTGATGTAGTGCATAGTATGTATAGATTTTAAAACATGTGGATTAACAACGTGTTATTATTTAGCCCCTATAAGTTTGCTTAATTTTATTATGTATACTTGACCATGGCTTTGACCTTTAAAACTGTGAACACTTTAGAAGAGATGAAGGTCAGACATGGTCAGATGAAGGAATTCTGCCAAAAAATGTCAAAAGATTTGCTTTTCAAATGCAACTTTTTATTGATTTGTCTCCCGAAAGCAGTATGCGCAACCATATAATCCAGCCAGCTATGTACTGATTACTAGAGTTACTGTATAATACATGATTAAACAACAACAAGGATTTAAAGAAACATATCACTGTTCCATTTATAGCAAACCTCAGCAACCACTGTTCACTGCAGTATCATAGTTTAGTTTCTGTCCCATTAATTTTTCTTCATTCTTAATTTTCTTTTTAAGTTTTCTTTATCACATAAACATAAATCAAGGGAAATCTGAAAATGCACACAGTAGATCTGTTGCAATGGAGAGGAAGCCCCAACCCAGCGAATGAAACAAATTTATACTCTTGTTCAATGAATTTCCTTAAACCAAAGTCTCAAAAATGACATTTTACAAAAAGAATTACTTTAAAAGCCTGTAGTACATTTCAGTTGCTTGTAACACACATATCACTATATTATTAAGTCTGAATCAATTTGAGGTCTTCAATATTCTGTATAACTGCTGGTATCAGGATCTCATTAAGCTTTGCAGTGGTGAGATAGGCAGTCTGTTCTCTTGGGTAAAAGGGGCTCTGCCAGCACTTCCGGGGATGTGTGTCTGGCCCAGGGAGAAACAGGCTGGATCCAAACAAACATATTCATAAATAAATTTCATCCTGTAGTGTTTCTGGGTCTCATCTAATGCAGATGGCTCTGCTGTAATGAGAGTGAAAGGGCCTGTATCATGACTACTGGCTTGTAAGATCATGGTCTCTCTGGTAGAAATGATTAGGAGGCAAGAGGGTATTATTAGGAAGCCTCTCCAATTGTGTCTTGTGTAATGAATATTAAGGTACTTGGAGCACTTTAAGGATTTAACACCATACTAATCCCTTAATCCTTAGAAAAACCAATTTTGTACACATGAAAGGGGGTCATTTAACTTCTCCTCATTAATTTTCTGCCTTGAAAATGTGGTGATGGAAGAGATTAGACTCATTAAAGGGCTTTATTGTCTGCACTCGGCAGGCTGTGTCATGGATACCAAGACACTGGGGCCTTCTGCCCCTCTGCTGTTCAGGTTAACTCCTTGGGTCGACTGCAGAACCTCACACAGCCCCCTGCAGCTCCAGTCAACACAATTTGCAGCCACTTAACCCTTAAGAAGTGCAACCCCGGTGTTCTCTCCCCATCCCCACATAAAGAATGACACCCTGGAAAAGCTGGCTGCACTCAGATTTGTGTTCAGCTTCTTAATGTGTATAAACAGCCAGCCAGTGACTTTACGCATGTGCTTATAGATATTTTTTGTGCATAAGTTTTGTGTACACACAAAAAATGGGTATATTGGTTGGTTACTATAAATACTGGTGTTTAAATGGCTAATCTGGCACAATTTGACAGGCATAATATTATAGTTTTTACACCAAAGTGAAGGTAAACTTTGCCTACGACTTTTGCACCCTACAGTGCAATACAGTAGATTGTGCATATATGCAAAAACATTACAATACCGTATGTCATTTCCTATGATGACTAAGTCTGAAGCTTTTTTACATTTTACTGTTTTTTAATAAGCAAAATATTTTTTGGAGAAAAAATATTTTAAATTATATCTGTGCATCAAGGGTAAACTACAGCATTCAGCAGCTTGTTTCATTCATACTTTTCTTTTTTGGAAGATATCCTTGCTGAGAGAGAATTTTACAGTACCACACTCATCAAAGCAGACTTCCATTCCAGAAAATGGTATATCCCCAGATGCCTCATTAACCTTACAATGGAAGATGACCAGAGCTGCAATGAGAGAGCTCAGACCTCTGCCTGCTCCTCAAATAAGAAAAAGCAAGAACTGGAAAAGGAAAATCAACTGAAAAATGTAACATACAAAAGAAGAGCTTGTTCTTACTGTGCACATATAAATAATTAATAGGGGTAACACATCTACCCCAAAATTGGCAGGACCCCCCCCATTCAAGTCAGGTCAGTTGGGGAGCTTGCACCAGTGCAGTGCGTTAACTCGCCCACCACACAACGAAACATCTCAGGATCCCAGTTGATAACCCCCAAGGCTGACACGCGGTCCAGTCCCACAAACTGGAAATGGTCATCTATCTACCGCAGCCAGGTATAACGTGGGCGTGCATTCAGCCCGATCCAGCCACACAGGTCCTCACGAATGAGGATCCTGCGAGCCAGATCACCCTCAGTACCCAAGTGTTCTCCAAAGAGAAACAGTACCAAAGGAGTCCAGTCTTCTTCTCAGGTCACTGGACTGCGTCTATGTTGAAACCATACAGCACGACAGGGCGCACCAGGAATCGGACCTTTGTCCTCTTGCAAAGATATTGGGAGTGCCACATGCTCTGACCCTCATACTCTTCCATACTAATTTCATAGGGAGAGTCACCAGAGACATGAATGTCGCTGCCCAAGTAAGTGAACCTTTCAATGAGGTCGACATTCTCAGACAGACACACTACTAATGGCTGTGCCTAAGAGGTCATTAAAGGCCTGGATCTTGGTTTTTACCCAGGACACCCGCAAACCCAGACACTCAGACTTCTTGCTCAGTCTCTCAAGAGCCCCGATCAGAGTCTCCATTGGCTCTGAGAATATCACAGCATTGTTGGCAAAGTAAGATCAGATCAGATCTTTCTTCACCAACATGCCCCATAACCGTTGGACCCCATGACCCTGCCCAACGGGTCTCAGGATGTCCCACATTGTGTCTCAATCAACAGGGTCAGACGAAAATCGACAAAGGCTGCAAAGAAACTCTGCCGATGTTCACGTTTTCGCTCGACGAGGACCCTCACTGCCAGGATACGGTCAATGGTAGACTTCTTAGGTATAAAACCAGACTACTCTGGTCTCTGGTAGCAGTGCTTCCCAATAAATAAAGAGTACAGTCCTTAAATTCCATTGTGAATCTGCCACTTCACTGTGCATTCAGAGAGCAAGGACAAAGCCTAACAAGGACTGTAATTATGTATCAGACAAAGTCATTTTATCATATGGATTAGTTAATTAAGTTATGTTTAGATGTGATACTGTCCCCTTAACAACATTAGTCTTATTTTAAATGCAAAAAAATGACACGACTATCTTTATTACACGACATCCATTGACGATGTGTTGGATGTGTGCCCATTCCGATTTCACAATATACACACCCCATATCCTCAAAACTACTGAATGATTACAGTGCATATTGCTTAACAGCATTTTGCTAATTTTAGAGGTGTGTGAGCCAAACAGTGGGGGCCACTAATAACATCGATAAGAGACAGCTAAGAGTGGTTCACACCAACCTTAACGAAAGTATGTCTTACAGCAGGTAAACTTGACTAAGGATGTTTTGGACGTATGTCAGAGTCTAAAGGTACAACTTAAGCTAGAACTTACAAATGATGCAATATTAAGAAGGCTTCAAGAAATGCACCCCTGATCTTTGGAATCTTTAAACACTGCAGGTTGCAAATGTTAATTTAAGATAAGACCTTTTCTTAACTACACTATTATTAATGAACAAATATTTGCACATTGGTGCTAAGAATCAAAATGTCCTTTTCCTATTCAGACAAATGTTTTAAAAACCCGTTGTGTACATGGCTACTCCTGAGTGTTCTTCTCTAAAAGCGAAAAACATCCAACATTACCTCACACAATTAGTTAGTGGTTAAATCCTCAGAATTTCCAGAATAAGCCTATAAATCTGAAATCTGTTACTTTCCCTGCAGTGTTATCTGAACCAACTATAACTACAATAAGTGTGTGTACAATCCATTTTCTGAAACCGCTTGTCTATTCAGGTTCATGGGGGGATCCGGAGCCTGTCCCGGAGGCTACAGGCACAAGGCAGGGAACAACCCAGTATGGGGCATCATCCATCACATATTTCATATAAAATAATTACCCATGTGAGAGGAGAATTATGCAGAAGTATTAAACCAGAACCAATCCAAACTGGTGTACTAAAAATAAATAAATTGATTAAAACCAGGAAAACAGAAACAACCCAAGCTCCCACACTGCAGTGAATAAGTAGGTGAAACACAAAACAGAGCAAAGAGGTGTTGACTAGAGTGAGCCTAAACAGGTTAATAGATTGCTAAATTAACCACTGGTGTGTGATTCTGGAGTGAAAACATCTGGAAGTGGGTGCAGTCTTCAGGCATGCCTTCAGCAGGCAATCTGTGAAAAGGGATCTGAGCTGGGTATAATAATACCTCACACTGACACTGTTTTGTTTAATTAAAATCAATCAAGGAAATCCATCAGTTTATGAAGTATCCAGGTCCTGCAATACACTTCATAGACATTCACCACATTGTATCACAGTGATTGGTATAGTATTGTTGAATTGATACAAACACATACATTTAATTCACAACTGTTATTATGGACGTATTGGAATATAGTTGTTATACTCAGTGCTTTTCATTGTCTCTGGTATGCATTGCATGGTCCTGTTAAACCACAGCAAATCTTGTCTTCTGTCTATGTATATATGCTGCTTTTGTAGTGTCACCCTGGACTAGACAGGACTACAGATATTACTGACAATTGCAAGTAGTAGACAGTTGATAATCCCCCAGTCATTCTGGTAAAGTATTTCTGAACATAGAAAACATGGTGCAGTGAATCTAAAAAATCAGTTTCAGACTTACTGTACTGTCCAAAACCAAGAGCGATACTAGAGGCTCGAGTTTGTCAGTACTATACTTATATATGACTTGAGGAAGAGCTGTGGCAGTTATGGTTGACACCTTGGGTGTAAAAGGCCAGCAGATGGAGTCTGACCCAGATGTCTGTGGGTCGTATATTTCTGTTAACAAAACCACAAACCTGAGCACCTATAGTGCCATGCTGTTTTCTGTTGAAGTCATCCAGGCTCAGATGCTGAAGTTGTGTGAAGTTGTGTGAAGGCTTCCCGTGGTATACACTGTGTCAGTATCTAATCTAATGGGCACTTGCCATTTTATTCACGTCAGTAATAGAAACAAACATTGTAGATCTTTATAGTATTCAGTGCATCAGTCTTTGCACTTCAGAAATCCAGCCCATTGATTTAGGAATCAAATGTAGCGTACAATAGTAAAATATACATATTTGTTTGAAATTGGGGGTCTCAGTAGACAGCATTATGTCCTCACAGCTTCTGGGTCCGCTCATCGGTTCTGTGTGTGCACGCGCGATTTTTCATGCTATCCTAGTGTTTGTGCCGATTTCATCCGTGTACTCTGCTTTTTGTTCATATATCAAGAAGTGAACTGGCATCTTTTGACCACAGATTATGTTTCAGTGTACCTTATAATGGATTGCCATACATGAGTGTTCTCATGCTTTGTGTCTTGTGCCAGCATGGATTTAGGAGAGGTAGATCCTGAGCAGCGTGTTCGTGTGTTTGCAGCGCGTTTCTGTGTTTGGTTGTGTTGGGAGAATTTGCAGCGCGTTTCCGTATTTGCAGCGCCTGTGTTGTCAAACTGATGGAGACATTTTCTTAATTTGTTGTGGTTTTTTTCTGTTTGCATGTGTGTCCATATTATACTCTTCTCCATCCTTTTCGCTCAACCATGTTTCAGTTATTCCTATAATGTCATAAGCGTCCGATGAGATAAAAGCTTCTAAATCATGAATTTTGTTCCTAATTCACCTGGCGTTTAAATACAGACAACAAAGGGTAGGCCTATTAAGGTGCCCACTTATAATATGATTGTTAGGAGCTTTCCGTTTCCTCCCACTTATATTCTTAACTAACCTCCCTGCCCCCCCAGTCCTTACTTTAAACATTCCTCAACTATTCTACACATACGCCTCCCCAATACACTGGTTCCCCTTCGGTTCAGGTGCAACCCATCCGGCTTGAATAGGTCCCACCTGTTCCAGAAGGTCCTCCAGTGCCCCGTAAACCTAAACCCCTCTTTCCTACTCCACCCTTTTAGCCACGCGTTTAACCTCCTTATCTCAGCTAACTTAGTCAGACTTGCGCATGTCTAATTAAACTAACTGAATTGGATGCTAGACTGCATAACATTATTTATCAGGGCTGAGAAGGTGGGAGCTCCTCTACTGGTTATAGGAGTGCATTTTCTCTGGAGCAGATATAATGGGTGGAGGCCTCATTGCTTTTAAAACTTGACTTGGGACAAAACAAATCAAATCATTTTGCTCATTTAAATTCAAATATTTACTTTTCATTTTTTTAAGCTCACCGTTATTGTGTCAATAACGTAGGCTTGTAACGTTATTGTGTATCAAGAAACATTACATCATCAGCAACTTTTGAAGGGGAATTTGCAGAAAATTCTAAGTGACAGTCTTATAATGAGGCTTTTGGTGCACTAGACTTGTAGTGGTGGTCTAATGGTTAAGGAAGTGTCTTTGTGACTGAAAGGTTGTTGGTTTAAATCCCTGGCTGGTAAGGTCCTACCAAAGTATTCTGTGTTAGCCCCATGCTCCACTTCATGAATACTGAATAACGGCTAGAGAATTTTATGGAAATAATTGGTTTAATAGCATAACTCTAACTAGCATAACTTGTATACCGTAAAATGTACACATTGTTCCGTAATGATGGTTACGATGATTTGCTGTATTTTTTACGGAATTATTCTGGCAACCACAACTGCCGTTTTTTTACTGTAAAAACAACTTTTTTTTTTTACAGTGTACAACAATACGTAATATTTTCTTGTCCTGGCATGCCAATAGAACCAGATCAAATGTTCTCTCAAGAACTCATCTGTGCCAATTCTCAAAGAGCACAAAACCAAAAAGAAATAAATAAAATGTTAAATGTACAAGGCCTTGACAAGGCAATGACAAGGCATTTAATTCAATTATTATGAAAATTCCATCCATCCATCAATTTTCCCACCCGCTTATCCTTTCTGGGTTACAGGGGGTCTGGAGCCTATCCCGGAAGCTACGGGCACAAGGCAGGGAACAACTCAGGACAGGGGTCCAGCATTATGAATTGTTATTTGAATAATATCAGTTTTGAAAATTTGAATCTATATGTCATAACAAAACTTTATTTACTGTAAATGTACCTTTTATGGTGAAACTTTTTCCACATTCTGTTATAATCAAAGAAATGTACCAACATAGATCAAATTGGGAAAAAAAAGCAAAAGACAAAAACAGGAATAACAGTATTAATGAAAAGCACCGACCCACCTCTTAACAACCCACTACAAGCATGATAAAAAGACTCTTGTTGTATTTAAAATGGTATAAGCTTGAATATCCTAAATGTATGTGTTGCTTTCCAATCCCTTTGGTGATAACACCACTTAAACATTTCTCTTTCATACTTCAAAGAGAGGAGGGGAAGAGTTTTAT
Organism: Petrocephalus schoutedeni; assembly: GCA_026780765.1. Taxonomy (NCBI): domain Eukaryota; kingdom Metazoa; phylum Chordata; class Actinopteri; order Osteoglossiformes; family Mormyridae; genus Petrocephalus; species Petrocephalus schoutedeni. The sequence goes on from JAODKL010000001.1 coordinate 30,992,508, forward strand.
ATAGGCCTCTGCATGACCAGCCCTATTAGACATGCGTATATATGTAACTGGTGTAGAAATACTTCTGATTAAAAACATGATTAGGTGAAATGTTGACTGTAATTGACCACAGTGTGTGTGTATGTACAAGGACATGGGCTGTGATGGCTGACATCTTATTCAGACTGTCTTCTGTCTTGTGCATTATGCTTCTGGGGATAGTCCAGGCCAAATAACCCAACCCATATTGATGAATCACATTTGGTATTTATTGACTGAGGAGAAATAGTACAGCTAGGGGTGGCAGCATATCTTGGAATCCTGGCTTTACTCTGTGTGTGTGGAGATTGCACATTGCATGGGCTTCAACCAGGTGCTCTGGGGTGTGTTTCCCAAAAGCACATTTGCTAATTATGTTAGCAACTCGCATAATCAGAACTATGAAGTTGTGATGCAAGTCTTTCCTGAAACCATAGTTCGAACAATGGAGGTACCTACATTGACAACTTACATAGTATGAACCATTGTTAAATGACACAGGCAATGAACATCTGTACAATGAACAAAAACACTGTCATTAACTTGTGTGTTGGAACTACAGCTCTGAGCTGTGGTTAGAAGCTTAGTTCCAGGTGACTATGTGATTGATCAAGGTGGGATGCAATTAAAAGGGGTAGTCACCATGTACGTAAGGTGAAAATATTAAATCATCTACAATGTAAATTGCTTTGGAAATGTAGTTGTAAGAGAACTTTTTATGTACTTCTCTTGTCATGAGTATGATTGGAGAGAATGTTGTTTATCCATGTGGTTTGTGCTGTATGGTAGAATTTATTATAAATTCATATAAATATATTTTTAGGGTTGTTCCATGATAACATTGAAATATCACATTGAGTAATGTTGTAACATTTATAAAATGAAAAAGGAGATATAATTATCTGGATAAACTACTGCCAAATAGAACTTACCTAACAATACAGTGTGTCAAGTGTGCATTTTTATTATTATTATTGTTATCATATGATAAAAATAATAAATTAATAATATAATATCATCACGACTGTCATATTTAGGAATAATATTTTGGTTGCTTCCTTTTGCGAAAGTCAGACCAAACACTTCTGGAACCATTTTACTTTGAACTATGGTCTTTCAAACCAACATGGATCAAACTCAAACTATTGTAGTATTAACAGAGTGCAGTTGTTTTGGGAAACAATCATACTTCAGATGGTAGTTAGTTTAACTTTGCATTGTAACATGTTACAATGCATGTAACATGCTAACCTCTGTCATTATATGGGAAGCGTACACCAGATTTCCACCTGTAGTCCAAAGACATGCAGCTAGTCTGTGGTCTTTCCAAATTGCCCATAGAGGGTGGTAATGAGTTTGTGTGCATGTATGTTCCCTGTAATGGACTGGCATCCCATCCAGGGTGTACCCTAGCCCTGAGCCCTATGCCGTCTGGGACAGGCTCCAGGGTCACTGCGACCCTGACCAGGATAAGCAATTAGAAAATGGATGGTACAGTCAGAAATAGGATGGAAAATGACACCCCTGTAGTTCCAACTTGGAGGCTCAGCATTTGGTTTTATTTTTTAGTTCATGTGTAGCTATGCCTTTGAAGAGAGAATATGAAATGCAGAAAATCATTTCTTGTTATGAAACTAATTCTTGTTATAAAAAATCTGGGAGTGGATTTTAAAAAATTACATGTAATATAGGTATACTGTATATAGAGATATAAATTCATGTAGTATATGTCATACACAGACACACATATGCGTACATGCTGTGAATTAAACTGCAAATAAACTGAAATTGAATGCATTAAGCAAAACAATTTACCATTCAAAAGACCTGACAATTGAAGAAATATATTTTCCTGACCCCTTCACTTTTTCAACTTGTACATTGTAGAAACTACTGCAACTACAGTGTTGTTTTGTCAGCCTTAGTATTTCAACAACTAAGTCAAATCTGTCCTTTCAAGCTACTCCTACCGAATAAACTAGATTCATATTTTGTGACCTGTTGTTTTTGCGCTGGCACCTTGGGGCCTGCCGTGTTATGGCATGCCTGACTGAGGGTGGCAGATGGTTGCCAGGGAGACAGCGTTGGAAAATGCCTGGTCTGCGCTGCCTCGCGGCACCAAGTTGTGCTGCAATAATGTGATTGCTGCTGGGGGTTGTGACCTGGAAGCAGGAACAACTGAGAGAACAGCTTGGCGGACTGGCGGGGGCGCACAGCAGAGCCCGAATACAGCCCATGAATGTCACTTCCTATTTCTCTTTGGAAAATACAAAATGTGTCATAATTCATATCTTTCCAAAATGATGCATTTCTGGCTCATTACAACAGGAACATTTTTTATCTTGTGTCAGGTAAAATCATATTAGACAAACAATAGTTAAATACTTTTATTAGTGAGGGGAAGCTGACAAGTTATTCATATGATCTTGTAGTAGTATCATTTAGCACAGAAAACAGTGCCTGTTACAAAATCTGATAGAGAAAACATCAACACAATTTTATTTCATCTGCTGCTAATACGTTTTTCTGTTTTCTCTTCTTCTTTTCTAGTTATATATAGTATATTATTCTTGTTTAGTATATTATTATTCCTTATTATTTCTTCTCTGTAATACAAATATAGTACAGTGTAACAGTGTTTTTTTATAGCTTGTAGTGTATTTTAACAGATTATACATGTTAAGAACCTTGCTCAAGGTATGGTTGTCTGTTTTGGGAATGAATTTAGCACTTTTGTCAAAAGTGCAATTCCTAAATCTAGAACATTTACTGCGGTCAGACATATAGATACTCAACTTTATGTTTATATAGAATCCTTATCTCCTAAAATGTAACAATGTATGTAATATGTGGAAGGATCTGTGTCATTAATTTCGTGGGATATTCTGTATTGTATAAGGCAGCTGCTTTGGGAGGCTCTTTGCCAAGTCATTCAGCCTATGATTGATAGGTTCTATTAAGCCTCCTCCTGTGGCACCTAACACCACAAGACAAAAACATTCTAATTGCCCAATGAGATGGGACCTTGTCAGGCCAAGTAGCTCCACCAGTTCTTTCGTGGTGGGAGGAAAAGCAGATAAAAGGAGCCACATTCATGACAGATGTGGGACACCAGTGGCTCAGAATGGACACATAGAACAAATTGATTTGTTTCTCTTGTCCTGGATTTTTGGAAGGTCAGTTCCTGCTGTCAAAAATGTAAGCTAATCAATATCAAAATATTTTATTAGCTTACATGCACATTGGTTTGTGTATCTCTGTAAATTTTGAGATTTAAAATTTCTAAACTTTAGTGAAACATACTTGTATTTGATACATATCTTAAAGTTAAGGAAACATAGCATTACCATGGATAGTAGAAGTGAAGTTTATGAATAGCAAAAATGGGTGTATGTTATTGCTTTGCCCAAATTGAGCTCATAGTAGCGCAAAACTACATGGGAATTTCAACATGATGCCCTGTAACCACTGGCCACCTGACAGCTTTCATAAGCTAAAAAGAAAGGTCTATTATAGAACAAATATTTGTTTTTACACAGTAATATAACAAATGTCATGTATATATGCTTTTCTGATATAGGAGTGTATTCTAGTAGGGACAGGGCAGGGGGAGGTAGAAGCTGTAAAATAATTATTATCGTTAAATTTAAACATTGAGGCGCTCCTATGGTGATGCCTAGGCTAAGAAATTAACTAGGAATTTAAATTCTTAACATTTTAATTAGGTATACAATCCTCTTAAAATGGAAAAGAACACATTTTGAAGACAAAAGCTTGTTACAGTTTTCCTCCCAGCCACTAGAATGTGCTGTTTCATTGATTTTCTCTTTTTACGGGAAGAATACTGTACTGATAGTAATGCAATACACAATTGTGAATGCTTTGTACCACCAACACAGCTAAACTTTTCGAGGACTATAACTCTCAGTGAATTTTCCCGTGATTTTGTGGTTTTTCACATACATTTTTAGTAAATTCATTAACCATGAGTTCTAAGAAACTTAAACCCCTGGGTCTAGGCTCTCTGGTAAAAACAAAATAAATCAATGCATGGACCTCTTTGAAAATAAAGGTGAGGTGGGGGTTGGGGACTGAGGAGTTCTTTTAAAAAGAAGTACAATACAAAGGCAAAGCAAACTCACACTTTAAAGTGAGCATCAGTGCAAATGTGAAATGAATGACACTTTTAGGGGGTCTGATTAAGAGTGGTGTATGGCTCTGGGGAATACGATCCCTGTGTGTCCATGATCAGAACGTTGCCAGTTCAAATCCTGTGGCCAGCAGAATGATTTCACAGTTGAGCCCTTGAGTAAAACCGTTAACCCCAATTGCTCCAGGGACACTGTATGACCCTGCTCTGTAATCCTCACTTGTATGTCACTTTGGACAAAAATATCTGCTAAATAAATAAATGCAAAAAGGCCAAAGAGAACATGGCAGTGCCTCGTACCTTCTCAAGTGGCTGTAGAGAATGCTGTTGTACATAGAATTCTGGGCTCCTAAAGCCTAGACAGACTGCGGGTACTATCAGGTAAGGTTACTATGACTGATATGCTGTGCCTATGGATTTCATGCAGGAGGAGGGATTGGTTTATTTTAGTGACAGGCAAGAGGGGGGAGTTTCACAAAGGGGGTATAGTTAAAAGAGAGAAACATTATCTATAAATGTCATTTAGAAAGAAAGGAACCTGTGCTTAGGGTTTAAGGTATTTTGTACAATTTATTGTAAATGGTCTCTTTTATGAAACAATGAGCAGAGACTAATAGAGTTTCTCCAGCTTGGATCTAAGGTACCTGGTACATTTGTCTACTGCTTCAGTGCTTGGAAATACTTTAGAAATGTGCTGCCACCTATTAAGGGTCTGTTTCAGAAAAACACGCTTCATAGTCACACTCTTTTGCCTTTATATTAACAGCTTATAAATATGCCAGAATAGAAAACGTTTGGCTACAGTTACAGAAGAAAAGGCCACATGCGGCTAATCTCATGGCTGCACTTCCAGCCTGTCATCAGCCACACCACCTCAGGACAATCAAAACTATTCAAGCCTGATATAGACCAGAATATCCTTTTTAATACACCAGCCATTCAATTAACCTCTAACTCTGTACCTGTAGAAATCTGTATCTTAGGTATGTTATATCTGCTATCTAGACTTACAGTAACCACCCATAGATCTGAAAAAATATATATTTTCTGTATTTAGTTTTCTTTTCTATTATAGGCTAAACAGCAAACTGCACATCAGAATCAAGTACTATTTCCGTATATTAAACAAAAAAAAAACGAATGTACTGATTTGAAATGGTGCTTCAAATTTTATTTAGATAGTTCCTTCAACTTTCTCCGTAGCTCCTTAATAATTTACGATTAAGAAACTAATATAATTGTAATATTTTTGGGAAGACTTATGAATTTTATGAATATGAAATCATGAAAATAATCCATCTGTAATACTTATGTGTATTTATGATACTGGTTTGAGCCTGCATTGGATAATAATAAATGAAATGTCTGTGGGGAACTTAAATTAAAGTGCTTCATTTTTAGTTTAGTGGACAGTAACTTGTGTTTTAGGGATTACTTCTATTTTTTATGCAATTGTCTTAACTGTTTTCCATTCCCTAGTCTATTATCTCTGCTTATCCAGACCTGAGCTTTTGTCAGTTCCTATCCCAGGAAGCACAGCACATGAAGCTGATATACCCTGATATACCCTGATATACCCTGGGTAGGACTTGATATAGGGCACATTTTGCTCAGCATTATATCCCTTCAGTAATCTTTCTTTTTGTCTCTCTAGCTAACCTGGCCAATAAATACATTAATTTAATTTGGAATAAAAAGTGTGGAAAAATAACCTAGATGTCAAAAGCATGTTGCCCTGTAAGTACTATAATTTGTATAATTAATTTAATTACTAATTGTGCTTTAATTTAATTGCTAATTACTGTACATGGGCTGTGTACATGTAAAAGAAAATATCTGTTAGAATACTTTTAGAATAATTTATCTTTCTTTATGTCAGTATGGGCAGCATTAGGATGTCTCCCCAAGCAGCAATAAATATAAATATTGGACGGCACTGTCATTAAAAGGCCATGGTAGCTGGTGCATGCAATTCAGAAATACAAATGAGGGAAATCTAAGTGCCAAATGTTTCAGGTGCCTTTTATCCTGTGCAAAATGAACAATCCATTCAAATTAATTACCAGCTTTGAATGACTCGGCTGATGAAATTAGGGGTGATCCCCAGTGAGCTGATGGGGAGGAGTAAGGGGTCATGGGTGGGTATGTTGAGTCCATTGGGAGTCCAGTTGATGAGTGACCGCTATAGCCTATTTAAATCTCCCAACGGGCTGCAGACTTGGGGGTAAGCTACTGCATCCAACCAGAAATAACCTGGAGGAGAAATGACTCTAGGAAATTAATAAATTCTACAGAATTCTTTTTTCTTTTATCTGAAGTGCCAGCAGATTTAAATGAAAGCCAGCAGACACTTAAGATATGTGGTTTGAGTCATGACACCATTTACTGACACTGGGAGGTAGAGGACTGTTAAAAGTATGCAGCACATCCAAAGATTTATTTTTATATATCTCACAGCAGTCCAGAGGCCACGACAATGGCATGAAATACCAGCCTCTTCGATTTATGCACATTGCTGTTTTATTCGTATGTATCTGCCATACTAGTGTCCACCATGGCACCCAGGGACGGATTACGGACCGGGCCAGCGGGGCCGCTGCCCAGGGGCCCTTGGGGTGCAGGGGGCCCGTGGGGCCCC
>JAODKL010000001.1:31059503-31071560 GCA_026780765.1 Petrocephalus schoutedeni
TTTGGTCAGTTTTTGCCATGTGATATATATATATATATATATATATATATATATATATAAATGATATACAGGAAATGCATAATTACATATTCAGATAAAGATTCACAATGTACAACTTAACAATATTCTACAATTATGATAATCATTAACATTTAGCCTGTCTTCTTCTGATAGTTACTTGACATCAATCCCAGTTCAAACATCATGATGTCTTGATGATATTCTGAAGATAACATATGCACAAGATCCCAGAATAATAATATAAATTTGAGAATTCTTTTAAGAAAATGTACATGCTTTGACCATTTGATATTACAAAGCAGTTATCTCTGATGTTTCTCAATAAATCTAAAATTCACATTTTGCTGTTAAAATTGTACATTTAGATAACTTATCCATTGTTTTTCATATTAAGTACTGTTATTGATTGTGAAGTGAAATTACAGGAATAAGGTTAAATGACTAACAGATCAGGTGTCAGGATTAGCAATTAGACAATTTTTTCATAAGGCTAGATTTGCCAATATAATCGACACTAGGAAAGAAAACCTCCATGATTTTGCTATTGTATTCCTCTTAGATAAACAACTCTTGACAATACTGAACAATAGCAGACTAGAGGGATCTCCTCTGCGCAGAGACATAGAGGAGCTGCAGTCTCGCTTCACGGACATATGTGAAGGATCAGGGGGGGTTAACTGGCTAAAACTTGAGTTAGGTAATGTGAACGCAAGCACCCAACTCCTGAAGAACCAACTTAACAGTTTGAGCCTCAAATCAGGTAAGACGTGCATAGGCTATTTATTTGGTATAAACGGTATCCAATGAGATCTGCAAAGGGTTCACTTTTCCACTAGAGTATCCTAATGGTACCAATAACAATTTAACAGTGAAACAAATTCATTGTAAGCGTGTGACCTGTATAATGCTATATTTTATTCATTTTTCCATTCAAGCAAAATTTTGATAATTAGGGGTATTAAGTCTAGTAGTTCCTGGTAATTCAGTGTGTTTTGGTCTAAGTCCTCCTTGTAATCATAATACAACCTGCTACCTAATAGCTTCCTTTACTTATTGTTTGTTAATCATTTCTCTAAAGTTACACATTACTCTGTGCACGGTGATATTTGCTTTCAGGATATTTTTAAAAGCTTGTCATAATAAAGTTGTGGCTTCATTAATAGCCATGTGTAACATTCTAGGTGTACCTGGACCCATGGGACCAAAAGGAGATCCTGGAGTTGCAGGTGGATATATACATCATTTTTATTGTTGTCCACATGTCCTGACTGGGAGCGACACGGTGGTGCAGTGCTTAACACTGTTGCCTTACAGCTCTGGGACCAGAGTTCAAGTTTCTGCCTGGGTTCCAAGTGTGTGGAGTATGCATGTTCTTCCTGTGTTATCGTGGGGTTTTCCCTGGGTGCCTAGTTTTCCCCCCACAAATCTTAAACAGATTGAGGTTAATTGAAATTAACAAATTGCCTGTAGGTGTGCATGTATGAGTATGTGCCTTGTGATGGGTTGGCACCCCATCCTAGGTTGTTCCCTGCCTTGCACCCATAACCTTTGGGATATGTTCCAGAACCCCATCACTGTAGAGAAATGAATGGATAGATGTGCTGACTGCACACAATCATTATTCTTACCTGTAAATATTTACCTTCCAGTATCACATCCTGTGTTTACGAATATTTCATTTCTTTGCGGACTGTGTACTTTTTAAAGTCTTGGTTCCTTGTCTGTTCGGCACTATATGTGTGCTTGTCTGAGCACTATATTCTTGCTGCTGTAAGATTTCCCCCGGGATCAAAACAGTTAATCTTAATCTAATGTTTAACGATTTAACAAATTATAATCCATAGAATAGGTACTGTGTCTGAGATATTGTAAGCTATTTTAAATTAAATGCCATGTGAATTGCATATTAGTAATAAATCATAACATGAACCCTGACCCAAGACATGTTCTAATCTGTATTTGTTCCTTTATTTTGAAATTGTCTTTGTGACTTAGGTATCCATGGTCCAAAGGGAGATCAAGGTATCAAAGGTTCTGAGGGACGTCCGGGGATTCCAGGAATCAAAGGGGAGAAGGGACAACAAGGGAACCCAGGTAAGCTAAGATTTACATGTCTGATGATGACCTTCAATGCCGAGTCTTTCCTATATAAGAATAGACTGTTAATCTGAAAAAATATGACGAATTAGGGGTGATACAGTTTCTCAGTGGTGAGCATTGTTGCCTCCTACCTTCCAGGGCTGGAGCTGTTAAACTTTGTTTAATACTTTGATTTTAAAAGTGGATTTACAGTTAGCAGAACTACATTTAGCATATGCTAATTGGTCTGCTAATGAAAAAGCTAGCTTCGCTAGTTAGCAGTTAGGAGATTGGCGGAAAAATGCCCACTACTGAAAGGTTACAAATTCCCCATCAATATTATGTATATGTGTAAGATGGATGCTTATTAATGTGTTAATGTCCACCTACAATAAAATGTTATAGGCATTAGTACTATAATGTACAGTGTATATTTATGTAGGTTCATAATGGTCCGGTGATTACTTGGTGTTCCAGGAGCAAAAGGAGATCGAGGTCTACAAGGGTTACGTGGAGAACCAGGTGGGCACATTTTATCTAGCAAAACAACAAACAACTCTGAGATAACCACAGGAAATTAACACAGTGTAGATAATGTTTTGGTATTGAGTCTGTAAGAGTATAAGGGAGAAATATAGTAAATTACTGAATGAAATTATGAGACTTGGAAACGTATTATGTTTATTGAATGGACCCAAAATTCCACCTAATGGACACCAGGGGCATCGTTTATTAAAATTGTGTATGCACAAAAAGATGCCCAAAATGTGTCATTTTTACTAAATGTTTTACACAAATCATATATTTATCAAACAAAAGGGGGGAAAATGCAAACATTTCTTGAAACTCAGGAAGAGGTGTACACAACATTGTAGACAAATGAGGAAAAGACACCACCCATTTTAAAGCAGGAAATTAACCTGTCACACTAAAAGTGAAACGGACGACCCAAAATGTAGCTTCATACAAGAATCCCCCCTGCAGGGAGGGACAGGAACAAGATCAGGGGCATAAACAACAAACAATGACCGGGCTGAAGAGCACATTAAATACACATGTAACAATGAAGCAAACAAGGTAGCTGTGAGTGATTAGCAGGGGGCAGGAACATGATGCAAGACTAATAGAACAGGAGGGTATGGCTGACAGGACAGACAGGGCATGACAAAACCAGTGAAATGATCACATGCATGCTAACATTTCATACCATCATTCTGCATCTTTACATGAAAGACGGTAAATCTAAAAATGTGAACTGAGATGTATTTACATTTTTAAAATTCCATTCATCTTATTCTACTGGATTTCTGTTTCTTTATGTAAGCCAACGACCATGTTATTTCAAATACTACATCTTGTAATCTCTTTCCATTAATTAAAAATATCTGTAATTGTCACAAATTGCACTACAGGTGAACTAGTAAAGAATGGATCATTCTCATAAAAAGCGTTCTTGCTAGTGACTGTGCAAACGGAACAATTAGAAAGGAGCAAGTTTTCATAGACAAGGTTATTTTTACAAACTTTAACTGCATGCAGTATATGTCTTTGCATGCTGCCAGTTTTGCATTGGATATGTTTCCCTAGGCTGTGGTTTGAATAGACAAGTATAAAAGCTGCCTATTTATTTATTTATCAAATACACAAAAGTACATGATATTCAGCAGTAAATGCAGACAATGAAATGAGTGCTAATTAACTTTTGAACCAACCATTATTTGAACAGCTGACATTATTTCAAGCATATTTCAACATTTAAGGTCATGTGCTGGCAGGGAAGCACTTTTGTCACTCAAAAGCCATTTCATTTTAATAAAGTCATCTGTGACTCCAACATGACATTGACATTATGATTTGTTCATTCTGAATTTCACATACCACATCAGTACCTCCTGACTGCTCTGGCACAATACCATATAATAGTGCATCCTTTATTACAGATGCCAAACGCATGTTTTAGTTTGAGGCCGCGTGTGCACCTGATATGCCCTGGGCATAAAAATTTCAGAACCAACCACTTTTTTGGGGGGTGTTTTGACAGAATTTAATGGAGAAGCAATGTATTGCCATTCAAGACCTTTTTTAGGATTCAGCATTATTATCATTGCACAAAGAACAAGAACTCTGACAACAAAATGCAGTTTGATGTTCAATCCAAAAGTGCAAAAAAATTATGTGTGATAAATTATTAGAAAATGTGCCTCTAAACATATTATTTGTGATAAATGTGCTTAGGCCCCAGGTAAAACATTTTGTCGTGCCCCCTCCTCGCATTGTTCGAAATTCCTCTTCTTGGTTTTTTATTTACAGTCACTTTTTTCAGACTTTGCAACCGGAAAAGCTTGATGTGCATATTATTTGAGAATAGCACTCATTTGCAGTGACCATTTATGGTTATTTGTGGGCAGTAACTGGACAGGATCTCAGGCTTGTGCAGGTATGCACATGTCAGGTTTGATGAATCCATATTTTCTTCACAATGAAATTTACGCCGAATATGATAAATGAGGTCTCAGACGTCCAAATGTTTCTCTTTTGTGAGAAATATATTCCATTCTAGACTTCATTATGTTTGTCAATCTGCAATATCTGATACTTTCCAAAGGAAAACACAGAGGGTGTTACATAACCCTCATCTCTAGGTTGTGTTTTATGTAGCACATTTGTTTTACTCCAGGGGCCAAAGGAGAGAGGGGCATTAGTGGCACCATTGGGCCCCCGGGTTTGCCAGGAGCAAAAGGAGAGAAAGGAGAGAAAGGGCAGTCAGGTAAGCCTAAGCTGGATCTGCTTTTCACAATGAAGAACATCTGACTGGTTGGTCTAACATCTGACACAAGAGTTGATTGGTTATCCCTCTGAACCAATCAATTTCCATTCTGCCCTCAAACAACTTTAAGTAAACCTCCCGTTAGCGCTATAAGGTTATATTGAAGAATGATTTTTCATTTTCATAAGTATGAAGAAGTATAGTGATACATCCTATTGGCTAAAAGACATATCAGAATGATAATCAGATTTATCATTGCTTTCAATGAGTTTGGCATAGTATGTCAGTGCAGTCACAAGAATTTAAACAATAAAAATAACATAAAACAAGCATATTATACAATAGATAGCTGTATCACCAGAAAACTGGGTGATAAAGAAAGAGGTTGAAACTTTTCAAACAAGCAATAAAAACAAGACATTAGAGAATAAAATGTATAATATCCAGGTCATAAAGAACCTTTTTATGAAAAAAAAAAATGAATTAGATGCCAGGTGAATTAGCGTCCTGTGGAAATCTGGACCATGTTGTTGAGTTTGATAGCCATATACAGTATACTTACAGTCAACAGCAGTTTGCCAACAATGTTTTCTTAACCCATGTATATATGATTTTATACATTGAGCTTCTGCCTCATGTATGATTGACTGATTTAGATCTCTGTATGATATCAACCAGGTGTATAGCTGTTCCTAAAAAAGTGGCAGGTATGTCCATATGTATCACAATAGTCATAGAGTTTGAATTTTTCTTTATCAGCATCAGCATCAAATGTAAGAATTGCTGGTGGAGGCTCCCAAGGACGAGTGGAGGTGTTTTACAGAGGCGAGTGGGGTACTATTTGTGATGATGGCTTCGACACCACTGATGGAGGAGTAATCTGTCGAATGTTAGGCTACAGAAGAGCCATCGCTGTGTCCGTTGGGCCAGCAGGTAGGTCAAAAAGATTACCACTTGCAATAAAAATCAAATGGCTCCAAAAACATTAAAATAGCTATCAAAAGAGAATTGCTATGATTACTATTTTATGTTCCTACTAAGCTTGATAATTGTCATATTTGTACTTTATATAGTAAATCAGAGTTCTTGTTTTATGTTCCTACTTTGCTTGATGATTGTCATATTTGTACTCTTTATATAGTAAATCAGAGTTCTTGTTTTCAAGAGAGTCAACAGTGAAGCAAGGTTTTAACCACTGTGTTTTAAGTGCAGTTAGTCGCGACTGGGATGGAAAAAAAATATATGCCCTAGTACAGGCAATTCCCAGGTTAAGAAATTCCAATTTACAGACAATTCATACCTAGGAATTGACTTAGAAACCGCTATATAAAATTCCACACAAGGGGAGGTGGCACACAGGAGGATAGGACAGGGGGAATATATGCTATTTACCAAGACACCCATTTGATAAATTTACGCTAAATAAGAACCACATGTACCTGTTCCAACTTACCTATAAATTTGACTTGTGGTAACCTGGGAACTATTTTTGGATATATTAAGAAACTTTCGGAACCTCTTTAGGCGAAAACTGCCCTTAAATGTCTGAAATTTAATAATTCTACCTTGCCTGAGAAGTATTTCAAGTCATAGCTTTCCTACCTTCTCATGTAATGTTCCATTGCAATTTTAGGGTCTGGAAGCATCTGGCTGGATGACTTGGAGTGCACTGGTACAGAATCCTCAATCTTTGACTGCAGAGCCAGAACTATTGGAACTCATAACTGCTCCCACAGCGAAGATGCGGCTGTGTCATGTGCCTAATATATATGTATATTATGAATGTATTGTATGTTTGTATGTATCCATATACGCATGTTCGCATATACACACATAATATTTTAAAATGCTTTTTCATTGTATCCATCATTATGTTTTGCTAGGCTTTCTATACTTTTTTATGTCAGATCTTCTACTTCAGTAAATTGCTCTAATGTTTAAGAAGCCAGTTTTAATGATCCCACATAAGCTCATTTGACCAGGGACATGCTCTTTTGATATTTTTATGGTTCAGCAATATAGTTTTTTGTAGTGCTTAAAAGGCTAAACGTATGTGATATATCTCCATTGTGAGGAATTATTTGAAGAAATATCCTGTTCAGTGATAGTATTGGTAAAGTGAATCTAAAATAAAATAATTTTACTGATTTCATCGGGTAAATGGAGTGAAGAGTTCATATTATATTATTTTTCTTTAACCCAAGGTTTTCAGTGGTGACAGCCTTACTAAGGAGAAAATAATAGAGTACGCTGGGGCTGTGACTCTTTTTAACTCAACTGACTGGTTGAAATAAATCCTTGGTCTGGGTTTGTACTTTCTGGAACTGTACTTCTCTGTAATGGATTCGTTTTGTGAGTAACTTCCCCAACAATGTGAAATCTGTTTTGGTCTCAGTTCCAGGACTACAGGGAAGCTACAAACTCGGACAATACCAGTCGGTTAGTCCAATCTAGCTCAGGAGTGGCTAATTTCAGTACTTCTAACTGAGCCAACCCAGAGCCAGCATGGTTACCCAGCATGTTTGAGCAACCAAACTCGGGGACTGATATGATTTCAGTACCTCTCACTCATTTAGCTAAATATTGTAAGACAATAGTCAGCATATTTCATATGTCTTATAAAGTGCTTTAATTGTGGTATGTGTCATGGACTAAATTGATACATTTTACTATATACTTGGTAAAGCACATTGAATTGCCTAGCTTTTCCCCTGAGATGACAGATAGGGCAGGAGGAAAGGAGTATTACATATCTCTATATTTCTGTGTCCAGCAGCTTTTCAATAGCTCAGAAAAAAACTAGCAAAATGTACTGTCAATAACCTTCATTTTCTACCTAAAGACAAGCTTGATATTCTTTGATTAGGGTAATGGTATGCCTTTAATGAGGTGAAATGCCCTTTAAAGACTTTTTATCATATATCAATGAAATTCCCATCCTGTCTCATAAAATATCACCATCAGAGTTCTTCTGCTGCAAGCATAATACTGAGCTAAATAATTTGAGAAAAGATTTTTGAGAAAATTTCAGCTGTAACATTTGACTTCAGGAAGTTCTGGAGGATGGTATCTAATATTTTGTGTTATTTTAAGTAGGTGGGTGGTATGGTAGCTCTGCAAGTAGTATTGTACCTTCACTTCTGACTCCAATATTCTGTTTTCTTCTCACAGTCCAAAGACATGGTCTTTCAATAATTTTGTGCCTTTAAATTGTTTCTGGCCTTTTGCTTGTGCTTTGTGAATTTTGCTCCAAGCTCCCCATGAATAATAAAAAAAAAATGCAAATTATCATGACCATCATTAATTGTTTTTATTATTTTATTTATCCCTCTTTATTATTTTTTAAATCTAGAGATAATACAGCTTCTCCAATAATGTGCAGCTACATAGTCAACTAACAATTAATTATGGTATCAGAACAAAAGCAGGGGGAAAAAATGGTCACACCTTGCTAGCTAACTTTATAATGTATCGGTTTGCTGCCGATGGTGGCCCCCAAACCCTTCTACAATGGTGTGGCCCACATCTAAAATTCAGTGAAGAACACTGCTGTACAGTATAAGTGATTAAGGAAGATAGTTAAATATTAATTTTAAATTGAATGTAGAGGTCGCCTTGCGTCTGTAGCGTCCGGGATAGATTCCAGACCCCCGCTCAACCCTGAACAAGATAAGAGGTTCTCGAAACTGGATGGATGGAACGTAGAGGGCGATATGCAGATTAAAGCTGAAGATCTTTGCCTGAACCCGACGGGACCTGATGGGTTCGATTGGGTTCTGACTTAATTTCTATAATTTTACACGGGCTTGGGTCGGGATTGGGCTTAAGTAAATGAGCGGTCAGGTGTTCGTTTTGATTAGCGAGAAAGATGCGAAAATGGATGCTGATGAGGTGAAATGTAGCCTCTGGCGATTATGTTTTGGTTGCACAGGCAACGAGAGCAAGGTCTGAGGTGTGGAAAGGTTTTGACCTTTGCATAATGAGAGTAATGAACCAGTGGGTAATGTGAAATAGAACTGAAGATCTTTGCCCAAACTAGGGCTAAACGTTTTATGGATTTCACATTATAAGAACATTCAAACATAAGAAATTTACAAACGGGAGGAGGCCGTAATGTTCGTTTGGGGGGCCTTCCACTAGTACCTCAGAGATGTCAAAATCTTGTCTAGGTCTGCTTTTAAAGAACCCAAGGATTTAGCTTGCACTATGCCATCAGGAAGACACTATTCCATACTGTAACTACACATTGTGTAAATAAGTTATTTCTCAACTCCAGTTTGAAATGTTCTCTCACTAATTTCCAACTATGGTCATGAGTTCTCTTATTTGAACTAATGTTGAAGTAACTTTAATTGTACAGCATCCAGACCTGTTAGAATCTTATATACCTGGATCATGTCCCCCCTTAGTCTCCTTTGCTCAAGGTTGAACAGATTCAGCTGGACTAACCTTTCCTCGGAAGACATTCTTTTTAGGCAGGAATGTCCTTTTTAAGGTAAGGTGACCAGAACTGCACACAATATTCTAGGTGGGGTCTTACAAAGAAATGGTAAAGTCTTAATATTACCTCCCTTGACTTAAACTCCACACACCTGGAGATGTAACCCAATACCCTATTGGCATTATACAGCAAGTCTGACCCAGGGTTTAAAACTGTCGTGAGAATAGTTTTACAAATTCATCCCATCATTCTCACCAATCAGAAGTGCCGTGCTCCTCGCGTTCCAGTCATGCCCACCAGTCAGAGGTGGCCATAAGTGACTGTGTATATGCCCACAAACAACAAACATGTGAAAGCCAAGGAAAACTACATTCACAGTGCAAAAAAATACAGGTTCCGCTGCTGAGCCGTAAGTGAATTACCTACCCATTTAATGATTACAGAAAGGTCCTATTATTAGGGATATACGCAGCGTTAGCCGCAAGATCCCTAATGTTTTATTACTGGAATTGCTTTATTTTCATTACTTTATTTAACTTAATACAGTCACAGCTTTTGTGATAATAGTTTTATGTGTCATTGTTCTCTGCTATTTTGACCCTTGTGTACATGGGACTTTCCAGAAGCACTTTACTAAGGGTGAAAAAGCGGTCAAGTGCTGTTTGCAAACGCAGCGCTTATAATGCGTATGTAAAAATGCTATCACTTTACCATGTTCGGTTTGCTACACAATTGTTCTATGGTTTATTAGGTGTATGCTCTATATAATTTTTGTTAGAATAAATAAATTTTGGATTCAATTAATATATTTCCATTCTTATCTATAGATTAATTTATAGTACATTTCAGATTTCAGTGTACGGTTGTGCTCAATTACCGAATATTGGACTGAGTTATAAAAAAATGCTAATGAAATCGCAATCACAATATCTGTCAGAGAGTAATCATAGTCATTTTAGGGTGGATCCAGAGTTCACAGGGTTCGAGGGGCGTGTCAATCATTCCCCGCAACCGATCAGCGTTAAGGAAAACCCCCCGCCCCCCTCAAACCCTGTGAACTCCGGCTCCGCCCAAAGTGACTATGATTACTCTCTTCTGTCAGATAAATCGCAATTAGATTTTTTCTTAAAATTGTTCTAATGGGTACTGTCAGGTTCGGGCTCAATTTCTATCATTTTACACAAGCTTGGGCTTGGGCCATGTCGGGCCTAACTTTTAAGGCCCTATTACAGCTCTAATGCAGATATATAAAAGGAGCAGTGTATTACAAAATATATTATTACTGTATTATATATAATATAATTTATATCATTTTCTGTGATTAATCATAATCACACCTACTGTTAAAACTTCCATCCATCTATCCATCCATCTGTTCATTATCTGCCACTTACCCAGGGGCACCAGTCTAAACAGGGATGCCCAGACCTCCTCCTCACCAGTCACCTCTTCCAGCTCCACCGGGGGAATACCAAGAGATATAATATCTCCAGCCTCCAGCTTTTTTCCATTTGAGAACCATGGATTCTGACTTGGAGGTGCTGATCCTCATCCCAGCTGCCTCACACTCAAACTGTAAACCACCCCAGTGCATGCTGCAAGTAACAGCCACCAAGCCAACAAGTAACAGGACCACATCGCCAGAAAAACGCCAGCACACAATCCCATGGCCCCCGAACCGGCCCACGTCCGCCCCTTGGTTATGCCTAAAAATTCTCTCCATAAAAGTTATGAACAGAATCAATGACAAAGGGCAGCCCTGGTGTATTCCAACACCCATTGGCAGTAGGTCTGACTTACTGCAGGCAATGCAAACCAAACTCTTGCTCTGTTTTTACAGGGACCATGGCCTGCAGAAATGGACCCTGTACCCTATACTTCTGAAACACCCCCTACAGGATCCCACCAAGGGACACGATCATATGCCTGATCCAGGTCCACAAAACACTGGTTGGACAAACTCCCATGAACCTTCTAGTACCCTTCTGAAGATAAAGATCTGGTCCAGTTTTCTGTGACTAGGAAGGAATCTGCATTATTCCTCCAGGATCCGTGGTTCAATCAATGGGTGGACCCTCCTCTCTGGTACCCCGGCACAGACCTCCCCAAGGAGGCGGAGGAGTGTGATCCCCATGAAGTTGGAAGTTTTTAATACTCTGGTTAAGAAAGGGGACCTTTCTTCTTAATCATAAATGTTTAATCCCAAAATTATCATAGAATTAATACAAGTAGTAGTATGGATGCTTATATGGATGGATTTTCTCTAATTTTAAAAATTAGCTTGAAGACAGACTCAAATTATACATGAAGTGTAAATATACACTTCATTGCCTAAACTGTTAATTTTGTGTAATTTTACCATTGATTTTTGTAATAAAAGTATTTAATCAAATCCAAGGCAAGTTACTGAGATGGGTAAAAATAACTAACAAAAAATAAAGCAAAAATATATATCTGACAAATGTATAAATTGATTATCGTGGGTTACATGGAATAAAGTTTAAAAGTCACTGTCACTATCGATTATACAAATAATTGTGTAATCTACCAATTAATCTGATGATTCATCCAGTAATCATTTTAATAAAATGTAATATAATATTCCTTAATATAATAATGATAATAATAATAATAATAAAATATATTATAATATTGTCACGGTTGCGGTTCGATCTACGACCCATACTGCTGGCGGCTTGGGTAACAAGACGTTTATTCCAAAGGGAACACAGGATTCAGGCACAAACGG
>JAODKL010000001.1:31207698-31222528 GCA_026780765.1 Petrocephalus schoutedeni
TCCCCTTCAAAAATTGCTAATGAGAAATTTTATATTTATTGTCCCCCCCTACTGTTAAATGAAATTTACGCCCATGGGTGTAGAGCCTTCCTTGGACAATCACTCTAGAGATCCCTGAGTATCCTTGGAATTAGAGATCAGAGGTAAGAAGTTAGTCTCTGACATCTCCAGGCAGGCAGAAACAGCATCCAGGTGCTGTGGCTTAAGAGGAGGGAGCATTGGTACAAGTAGGCTGGCAGAGGCAAGGCAGGGCAGAGCTGATGAACAGTGGCCATACCTGAGGACAGGAGGGCCTGCTTCCAGGACGCTGGATCCACTGTCGAGCTTTGTCACAATGAGGGCCAGTCACCAAAACACTAATGGAGGAGTCCTAACTTGAGAACCTTATGAAGCCCCAAAGGCATATGAGATGCAAGGGTCTGCCTCTGTGAATGACAATGGAGGATGAGAGAGGGTGAGATATGCCAGCTATCTCATTTAAGTGCAGGAGTTGGCCCAGGTGAGGAGGTAGGAATGTCCTGTCAAATCTAAGAGGTATGCACCATCCTGCCTTTTTATACTTCAGTAGGACTAAATGTACCAAGACCAACATCCATATCATTGGACATATTCATACAGACAGTCTGTTTTGTTTCCCCGTGTGTGTTTAACTTGCCCTTGTTTGGCCGTCTTTTGTTTTTGTTCCTGCTGTTTTGTTAAATACATCCACTCGCATGCTGAGATAAAGTCACTGCTCCCTAGCTCTGAGTGACATGGCTCTCTTTGCCATTGTCAATGTAACATGTCTATTATACTCAGCTTTGATATTCCATGACTAGTGTAGAACTCCACATACAATAACTGAAAAAAATCAAGTTTTTATTCAGGGGACTATCCTTCCAAATCACAATACAACTACAGAGTCATTTGCTGACATCCTTTCAGGGGCCCCACCTTCAATCTCCAAAAAGTCAACACACACTGAATCACTGTTTGACATGTGCACACGCAATAACAATTAAAGTTAAAGAGAAATCTCAAAACTTTATTTTGATCTGGATGCATATATCTTTCTTTGAGCAATACAATTAGGTGACCCAAACTCATTGGATGAGGCATGGTTGCTGATTGGGTGATCCATGGGAGCGATTGGGTGATCTGTTATGGCGATTAGGTGAGCCTGACTCATTGGGGAATGCATGGTTGCTGACTGGGTGATCCGTAGGGGTGATTGGGTGACCTGTTATGGCGATTAGGTGACCCTGACTCATTGGGCGATGCATGGTTGCTGGCTGGGTGATCCGTGGGGGTGACTGGATGACCTGTTATGGCGATTAGGTGAGCCTGACTCATTGGGGAATGCATGGTTGCTGACTGGGTGATCCGTGGGGGTGACTGGATGACCTGTTATGGCGATTAGGTGACCCTGACTCATTGGGGGATGCATGGTTGCTGACTGGGTGATCCATGGGGGTGATTGGGCGATCCGTTATTGCGATTAGGTGACCCTGACTCATTGGGTAACAGATGGTTGCTGACTGGGTGATCCGTGGGGGTGATTGGGGTGACCCGTTACGGCGATTAGATGACCCTGACTCATTGGGTGCCGGATGGTTGCTGACTGGGTGATCCGTGGGAGCGATTGGGGTGACCCGTTATGGCGACTAGGTGACCCTGACTCATTGGGGGATGCATGCTTGCGACTGGGAAACCCTGTTGCTTCACATCTTCTTGGCTGTGGTTCTGGATTCTGTCTCCACTTTGTGTGGAAGTGCAGAGTTTGTTTCGTATTACATGGGTCTGTGAGCTAAAGACATATATTAGGCATTTAATTAAAAAAGTTTAATTATATTTGGCTATAACTACATGAATCATTAATAAACATACATCACCGCTGAGGAACATGAGGAACAGAGAAATATATGCTTTATTCCCCCTCCCTAACAAATATTTTCCATCATCATGTTTTGACAGTAAAAATAAAAATGCTGAGGAATGCTCTCAGCTAAACATGTATTACTTCAGCTAATCTTCATCTTAAATCACACCCCTTTTTCCCTCCTCGCTCTCATTCCTTCTTTCATTTTCCTTCCAATTTATGCTGCCCATAATCTGCACACCAGATGTCCTCTTAAGCATGAACATTTGAGTGTCTATGGTAGGATGTAGGAGCAGACACACAGATGTATTCACCTCTCTAGGATGATACGTCATAGGAAATGACTCATCATCTGTGTCCTCACCTTCCAGAAAGAGATCTCCCTCATCCTTTCTCCCCTCATCCAGCACTCCCACAACCTCTGTCTCGCGTATCTGTGACTCTTGCTGTTCAGTTGTTTTGACAGATCGTCATCCTGCAACACTTCACATCCAAGATCTCCAGGCTTCCTTTACATACGAGAAAATTTCCATTCTAGCTTTTGCCAAACCTCGCCTAGCATCTCTAACCAGGCCGACATGTGGGATCCAGCTTGTGCGCTCGCTTGTCTGACATTTTTTCATTGTCTTCAAGTCCTGGCAACTTGATGTCATAAATTAAACATAGGAGACATTTTGCAAAAAATAAAGACCCCAGTAAAACTTTAATGAAAACATCGCTGCTTGTCCTATGATCACCTGAACCTATACAAAATCAGTATACCTGCCAGGCATACGATAGTTATGTTTTTAGAATCTAAACGAAACCTAAATCATCAAAAGTCTGTGCTAAATTCACTGCTTTGTGTAATGTACATGCTCTTCGAACAATTCTCTTAATTTTTTCATATTTATGTGTATGGATAGTGTTCAAAGCCCATGTAGTCTGGTGATGGCGCCTTTCATTGGTCAACATCATTTCATACACCAGCTACAATGTGAGTTTTTCAAATGCTCCAATGAGTCATGTCCACATTTGTACAGTTTCAGCTAGTACTATAGTAAAGTACCTGTGATGGGCTGGCATCCTGTCCAGGGTGTGCCCTGCCTTAATGCCCCATGCTACCTGTATGAGACCCTGGGCCCCAGTGACCCTTTCCTTGGTAAGTGGTCATAAAATGCTAAAAAAATGACATAAGGATTCTGGCCTCCATATACCTCTCATATTGTCTCTGTGGTCTCCTGACTGTAAACATTAGAGAGATACATTATACTTATGATAATGTACTGACTTATGATAATATACTGATAATGTACTGTATTATTGTGGCCAAATCTGTTTATCTCGGGACAGTCTATCCAGTTTCTGCCCTTTCAGCAATGACGCTCCATAGGAGGCACCCCAGGTATTTTCATGAGCTGACAAGACTTGTATTACCTGGCTACTACTTAGCAGACACTGTTGCAACATTTAAGCTACTAAGTATATACAGTGGGCGAGAAAGCCCAACACATTTCAAAGTTAAAAACGCGCTGCAATGAAGCATTTTATTCAAGGTCATATTGCACATTAAAATTTGCAGCGTTTGTAAAATGTGGCGCATGAGTTGTCATTTTGATGAAAGTGATTTCTGAGGTAGTCTCGTGTCTACAAATTTGTACTGTATTTGAACATGTGATATGAACTTGAATAAAATGCTTTCTGGTTTTGCAGCGCGTTTTTAACTTTGAAATGCACTGGGCTTTCTCGGCCACTGTAAGTATATATTCTTCTGTAATATTCAATAGAAAACTAAAGTAGCATTATTTGTTTCCATGTTTATTATCTCCTGTTTATTATCTCCTTTTATCTATTGTGATCAAATATTGCACTTTTGTAAGATATAATACAGCACTGGTACCTGTCGCAAAGACAAACAGGCTGCTGAGGCTGGTAACCTTAAGATGGGCAGGCAGAGAAAGTTTAGGACAGGGAAACCAAAAGAGTTATTCTGATTCAATATCCTGTTGATAGAATTAGGCTTAGATGCCACTGGAAAGTTTGATTGATATATAACAAGTAAAAGCACGAGCACATTGAGCTGAATAGCTGCTTGCTATGTGACACAGGTTTTCTAACCTCAGTTTGGAGAATTTGCCTTGTTTCTTTCTTTTCTACATTTTCCCATAACACAGGCAACACATAAATAAGCATAAATAAGTCGCTCTGGCTAAGGGCGTCTGTCAAATGCTGTAAATGTAAATAATAGTGCATTTTACAAGTGTTAGGCAAGCCTATTGGGGATCTCTTATTTATACCATAACCAACATTCTAAATCAGGAAACACGGTCACCTGACCCACGCTATATAGCAAAGATGTTAGTTTAACTACCCTTTAGAAAGGCTACTAACCTGAATTTATTCAGTAAAAACACCATGGTGAAGAGGGTGCTGACCAGAACAGAATGAATTAATGCATACTGTTATGACTTTTATCGTCTTTCAGTCAATTCATTTTATCATGAGACATACAGTATTGTAATTCTTTAGCCTTGCAAGATATGGCATGAAAATTTCTAGTTTCAAAACCCCACAAAGACTAAGAAATGATATTAAAATGCAATGTAAAAATGAATTGTGTTATGTGTGATTAACCTCCATTATCCTATAAATAGAAACCCATTTATTACCCTTAGCATTTTTCATCAAAATAAAATAGTACACTCCTTGAGGAATACGTACTTACTGGAAGCATGGATTTTTTTGTTGAGTCTAGATGCTCTCATGGAGTGTTTACTTCATGCATAATGGAAGGGAGGGCTATGTCAGACATATAGCGGGCTGTTTGAAAACTTAGTTTGTTTATGCAGTCATGGAATTTTTATTAAAACATAGCCATGGAAAGCCAATAAGAATGCAGACAACCACACGATGATGAGTCAGCAAACAAGGCCCGATCTCCTCTACCCTGTACAGATGTTACTTGAGAAAATCAGCAGTAATGGCAGGCCATTTTCTGAATGCTTTAGAAGTTCCATTAGGCTGGAAAAATCTTAGCAACTGAGAGGAACTGTGATTCATAGCACACACTTTTTGGTCCAAGGTAATTTTTTTCAGAAGTTACTCTCTGCTTATATACAGTACTCGTATGTTAACAGAGATTCTTGTCATATCAGAGATACATAAAAAAGAAACAACAGAATCAAGACATCATTTTTAATGTCATGGTAATAATTAATTATACCTAAGTATAAAAACATTAGCAACTGCTTTGAGGGCCCTATTCGGAGATATACTAGATATACTAGATGGGCTATACCTGATTTCTATATCTACTCCACATTTTTTGAGTACTGCTGGATAAGAAGAAGCTTAGCTGAGAATATACCTGGGTAGAAGGTCAAAGCTTTGAAGGTAAGTCCCCATGCAGTTGCTGCGCAGTCCCAGAGGTACTGAGAAGCACTTCAAGTCCACAGCCCATGCAGACAGGAGGTGTACTGACACCCCTTCCCACGCTATCCTTCTGTGCTGGGACCCACTCCCAACATCCCCTTTGCAGATGTGTTTCCCCAGTGCAGGAGGAAGTTCTCAATTGACTTAAGTAAAAGTACAAATAAACTGGTAAAAATGTGCTCTAGTAAAAATTGAAGTACTTCACTGGCCTTTCTACTTAGGTAAAAGTAAGTATTTGTTTGTTTGTAAATATACTTAAAATATTAAATTAAAATAAAAAAAGTATTTTATTAAAGTAAAAGACCCTGATGCAACTGTTGTGCATTAAGTTTGTATACCACACACCTGTTTTGCTATATATAGAAAAGTTCAGTTATGGTAGTGTTCTTTTTTGTTATTTTGTTATATTTTGTCGTGCTGTATAATAAGAGCTTCAGAAATATCATATTCCATTGTGCTATCTAACATTATTTCTTCAAAAATGTAACATACATAATATATGCATGTGTTTAAACATTCAGTAGTATTAACTTACTAGTAACTTGATATTTCATATTTTATTTGATTATATGTATATGATTATATGTGTAACTCTATTCTTACATTTATATGGCAATGCATCATCAGAAAAACATTGTGGGATATTGAAGTGGTAATGGAGTTGCGTGAACCTTCATCGCTGAAGACATACTTCATGTGGGCGTAACAGACCATTCTCTCTTAGCCATTACTGCCATGAGACACAGTTCATATGGTGTAGGGTCCCAGGAACATGCCAACAAAGGCAGAGTGGTATGGCAGAGTGGTATGGCATAGTGTACGGCGATGGGTTTGGGATTGGGCCAGGTCAGAAGTCAGATGAGGTCACATTGGTGAGCATGCACTGGTACAGCATGTTGCTGCACCCACCATATGACAAAACAACTCGGGGGCCTGGCTGGCAATCCCCCATGCAGACATGCAGTCCAGTCCCACCCTCTGGAAATGACCATTTATCTGCGACAGCCAAGTGTTACATGGGTGTCCCCTTGGCCTGGTCCAGCTGCTTAGGTTCCCAGCAATGAGGTTCTTTCAAGGTGGATCACACTTGGGGAATCGTACCATATGGCTATAGTGCCATAACTGATGCTCCCTCATCACGCAGGTAATATGCCTCATTTGAGACTCCCTGAGCAACTGCTCGTTCGACACAAAGTCAAACCAGTGGTAGCCAAGGATTCTCCAAAGAGACACAGTACCGAAACAGTTCACTCTTCATCTCAGGTCACTGGATATCGTCTGTCTCATGCAGCCATATAGCAAGTCAGGAAGCACCAGGTCTCAAAGGACTTGGATCTTTGTCCTCTTCAGGAGTGCCACACACCCCTGTCCAGTGATCCTATGACACTCCATGCTCTCCCAATCCATACTGACCTCATGTCGCTGCCAAGCTAAGAGAACTTCTCAACATAGTCATTAAAGGCCTGGATCTTGTTTTTTTATCCAGGACATTTGCAAGCCCAGACATTCAGACTCCTCGGTCAGTCTCTCAAGAGCCCTGAACAGAGCCTCCATTGACTCCACGATGACTGACTTCTCCTCGGCGAATCTTTCTTTACCAACAGAAACAGACAACCCTGCTTAACACCCACTCCATGCAAGCACTGAACAGAGTAGAAGCAAGAACATACCTCTGATGAACCACAGAATCAGCTAGGAAGAACACAGAGGTTCTACCTCCACACTGCGCAGCACTTTCAGTACCAGCGCACAAACTGGCCATGATATCCAGCAATTGCAGGGGGATCCCCTAGAGTCTGAGGATGTCCCACAGGGCAGCTCAATCAAATGAGTGAAACACTTTACGAAAATCAACAAACGCTGCAAGGAAACTCTGTTGACCTTCAATTTTGCCCTTGATGAGAACCTTCAGTGTCGATGGTAGACTTCTTAGGCATAAAACCAGACTACTCCGGCCGCTGGTAGGCAAGCAAGTGATCACAGATCCTGTTGAGGATGAGCAAGGACCTTACCTGTCACTGCGAGCAGTGTCATCCCCCTGTAGCCACAATACAGGTCATCACCCTTCCCTTTCCAGATAGGGACAAGTCCCCTTTTCCAGTAAGTTGGGATGACGTCCATCTCCCAAATAGAAGCTAATCAGCTAATAAGAGGATCGGCCTCAAGAACTGTGGACCCAGAGATGTCCAGCATCCTAGACGGAGGACCAGCTTTGCATTTGCTCACAGATTCCTCTAACACACGCCTCCTTATCTGCCCTCAGAGCCTTTGCAGCTATCCTTCTTAGTTCCCGCTACAGACTGAAGTTGTTATCATGCTGTGTGCTGCAACTCCTCTTGATAATATCTTGGGTGTTCTGTGAGATGAAACACCTCGTCCTGGGAACACCAACCCTCAGCAACCTTCAGGGTCTTGTATGGAAGGTCTCCCACATCACATTAGAATCACCGCTCACACCCAAGTCTGCAAGTTCCTCCTGAAAACTGTATGCAAATTCATTAGAAACAGTCTGATCGTAGAGTCTGGCTAGGTCCAGCCTTATTCTCCTTGTAGGTGGTAGCCTACTGGACCTAAGCTGGATCTTCAGAGTAGCAACAACAAGCCTGTAGTCAGAATTCACAAACTAGGCATTCCTGTAGACCCTGAAGTTCTATAGAACCCTTCAGCGTCTACCCACAAGAATATCATCGATCTCCTTCACTGCACCACTAGTACTGCAGTACCAAATTCAACGATGTGGCTCAGGGCACAGGATCCAGTGATCTACAGCCCCTGCCCTTCTGCAAAGTCAAGGAACATAGAGGCACTTTCACCATGGTCGCCAGACTCAAAGGAACCGACACAATCCTTATAGCCAGCCCTGTCAGTGGTCGGATTGATGACCCATGACAAGTGAGGTATCACCTTGTTGGCACCCATCAACCACCAAGCGAAGTTTCCGAATAAAATCATCGAGACATCACTCACCATGGTTGGAGCATACACTGAGATAATCTGAGTCTTATAATACACTCATTGAAAGGCGTTACAACAGACACCATCTGGAGGAGCCAATCCACCACAGTAATAGCTACTCCCTGAGTATGGCAGCTATCAGACTGACCAGACCAATAATATGTGTACCTACCTAGAAAGATCTGGTCACTCCCTGGTCTGCATACCTCAGAGTGCCGTCACTGAAATGCAGTGTTTACAAAGGTTCTCTGACGGCAGAGGAAGATGGTCATGGCTTACCTGGACCCACGTGCTGCCGTGCAGTGGGTGACACCTCAGCCACACTCCAGTACCAATCCCCAACAGACCTAACCCCATTGGCTGTCCAGCGGTTTCAACTCTTCCGGGGAAGCGGCTCCCTAGGCTTACATGACGCGTGCAGCCTTCCTGTGGGTGGCTGCAGCAGAGCTAATCCCGCAGAGAGCAGAAAAGAGTCATGTCTGTCATCTCAGAATTACATGAAGTTTTTTTTTTTTATGGTGGCTGGAGTACCATCCTGCCTCCAACCCCCAAGTTTTCCCTACAAGTTGGAGGACCATTTGCAGTTAATACTACCCAGGATTGGCCACACAGAAAAGATCCAAATGAAGCGGCATTGCACCGCTACAAACCACGTGAGAATGTTCATTCCGCTGATTGATGTGTCTGGGGTAGGAGCAAGAAAGTAAATACATGAAGGAGGTTTTGTGTCCCAGGCTATGCACTTGAACATATCTCACTTTGATTTATTTTGCCTCTGTCTTTCACATGGCACTCTTCAGTTGATCGGGCAAAACCTCATTCAGCTGTTGACTGAACATTTTGAAAACTTTAGAGTTTTTGTGAGATGTTTTTCTGAGCTGACAGATGTAGTCATCTGCCCAGATTTCAAGAAGGCAACATACACTGTATTGCCAAAAGTATTAGAATGCCTGCCTTTGCACACACAGGAACTTCAATGACATCCCATTCTTAATACGTAGGCTTTAATATGGAGTTGGCCCACCCATTGCAGTAACAGTGTAAGTGTTGTAACAGTTTCAACTCTCTTGGGAAGCCTTTCCACAAGGTTTAGGAGTGTGTTTATGGGAATTTTTGACCTTTCTTCCAGGAGAGCATTTGTTGGGTCAGGCACTGATGTTGGACGAGATGGCCTGGCGTGCAGTCTCTACTCTAATTCATCCCAAAGGTGTTCTATTGGGTTAATGTCAGGGCTCTGTGCAGGCCAGTCAAGTTCACACTAAAATCATTCATCCATTTATTTTTAGACCTTGCTTTGTGCACTGGTGCACTGTCACGTTGGAACAGGAAGGGGCCACCCCTAAACTGTTCCCAGAAACTTGAGAACATGAAATTGTTCAAACTTGCTTCATATGCTGAAGCATTAAGAGTTTCTTTCACTGGAACTAAGAGGCCAAGTTCAACCCCAGAAAATCAACCCCACGCCATAATCCCCCCTCCACCAAACTTGACACTTGGCACAATGCAGTCAGGCAAGTACCGTTCTCCTGGCAACCCCCAAACCCAGACTGTCATCGGATTGCCAGACAGAGAATCATGATTTGTCACTTCAGAGGACACATCTCCACTAGAGTCCAGTGCCGGTGTGCTTTACACCACTGCATCCATAGCTTTGTATTTCACTTGGTGCTGTAAGACTTGAACGCAGCTGCTTGGCCTTGGAAACACATTCCATGAAGCTCTCTACGTACTGTTCTTGAGCTAATGCGAAGGCCACATGAAGTTTGGAGGTCTGTAGCTATTGACTCTGCAGAAAGTTGGCGACTTCTGCACACTTTGCATCTCAGCATGCACTGTCCCCACTCTGAATTTACATGGCCTACCATTTTGTGGCTGACTTGCTGTTGTTCTCAATTGCTTCCACGTTGTTATAATACCACTAACAGTTGACCATGGAATATTTAATAGGGAGGAAATTTCACGAATGGACTTATTGCACAGGTGGCATCCTATCACGGTACCACTCTTGAATTCTCTGAGCTCTGGAGAGCGACCCATTCTTTCACAAATGTTTGTAGAAGCAGTCTGCATGTCTAAGGGCTTGATTTCATACACCTGTGGCCATGGAAGTTTTTGGAACACCTGAAGTCAATTATTTGGAGGGGTGTCCCAACACTTTTGGGAATATAGTGTACCTGGATGCTAGACCAAGTAAGACCTAGGTTCTTTTCTCCTTCTTTGCTTAGCTGCTGCTACTGATTTGCATGCTCTGCTACATCCCAGAATGCTAAGCACACCTGGCTACAAGAGCCATTTAGCTAAAACTCATATAATACACCTGGAAGTTGGGCCGGATTGAAGTTAGATCGCGTTTGCACCACAAACCGCTACAGACTTCATATGGGACCGGATTGTGACCACCTCCACTCATGGGTTAGGGTACGGTTTTTTTGTTACACACCTGAGTGCAATTACTGTGCTCACACTTGCCCAAATAATTGCACCAAGGGAAAAATTGAATCAGAGTCAGTTTTAGCAAGACTAAAAAGTCCTGGTGTGAAATTACATTTATACACGCCATGATCGTTGCTGTAAGCTGTAGTACAGTAAAAGTCAAAAGTGTCCATAGCTAAAACTTTGGTACAGATATGCGGAAAATGTACTTAAGTACAGTAACAAAATAATTGTACTTTGTTGCTTTCCACCACTGTTTCCCCACGATAAATGTCTGCCAGTCCTCATGCAGGAGTTGACATTCTCTCGTCGCCTTGTAAGTTGCACTGTCTAAACTGTGTTTTTTTAAGGGCTTTCTGAGCAGTAGTAGTTTCTAAGGAATTCAGAGAAAGAACGATAATAAAATTTCCAAAAACAAAAAGGAAAATTACGGGGGGTGGCGATATGGAAAGGGTTTAATGGGAATCGCCTGGCTGTGACTAAACACACTGAGAGAGCTGTTAAAATTGATCAGAGCATACTCTGCCCATTTGTCAAATGATCTAAGAGCTATTGGAGGTAGCAGAACCGTTTTGTTCCGATTTCATCACATTTATGACAAACAAATGCCCAGATTGTTATAATTTGGGAGTGGGAGACGCAGAATGTCTGGTTGTTTGAAGTTTGGTAGGTTTGATGTTGGTGTCGTGCTCTCATTGTTAAGCACATGTGTATAGTTCCTTTTGAGATGACAAGATAATCAAGGATGTAGGTTTTAACATTGACAGGGACCAAATCCGCCCTGAACCCCCACCCCACTAAACACACACGGTATTCTCACAGTATTGGTGGGGACATGTCCCTACCATTCATACCCAAATCTAACCCAAAAGATGCTAGTTTAGGTAATTTGTTCACCATCAGTGTTAATTACTGAGGGGTATTTAGGCAGGCATTAGACAAGCATTATGTTAGTTTTTAATTTCCTTATTTAACCCAGGTGAAAGCTAAAACCCTACTGTGACACAGTATCCTTTTTTTGGTTTGTGTATATCCCTCTTCCTTTATGCGCATGCCAAATCTTTCTTTTGTTACTCCCATCTTTACTCGTGGCCCAAAATAAAGTCCCCTTAGCCTTGTCCCATCCCCACGTCACACAGCGCTGCTCGTCCCCCTGCCCGCAGTGACAAACAGAACACATTCATTATTTGTACAGTTTCAGAAAAGGAAGGAATAAAAAAAAAAAAACGAAGCACTGCCTCATCTTTCCAAGAATTCCAGCTGGTCTGGTTCGTCATGGGTCTCCTGTGGTCAGGCCGTGTGCAAGGACACGTGGAAACTGTGTGTGTGGGGGGTGGCTGGAGTTGGTGGGATGTTCCTGCAATCTTGGGTAAGGATCCCTCGGGCCATGAGGAGACCATGAGTCATGCCAGACATGGCCAGCTAATGGGCTAGGCCCCCACACAGCTCCACTGGGGAAAGTTGGACCTAGAGCCAAAAGCAAAGAGTACATGCTTTCCCCTGTCGAGCTCTTCTGGGTGCCAGAAATGAAGGAGAGGTGAGTTTCCTGCCCAAATACACCCTGACCATGAAAATGGTGCATGCAGTCTGTCTCTGACCAGAATGAATAGCTAGTTTATCAGTTTATGTTTTTGAATGAAGTGCAAAGAGGAAAGGCCCAATGGTAGGGTGACCAGATAATCCATGTCATTTTGAGCGAGGACCGGATTTGCGAACTAACATTTTAATCAAAAGGACCTGGATGCTAATGCAAAACGGCTGGATGAGCCTTTCAATCAAGGAAACGAACCAGTCAAAGTACAAGAAGAACTGAACTATTTAACCGAGCACAGGAGCCTTTAAGGTTTAAACAAGTTTGTGAAACCTGAAGTAGCTCAAAGCACCCGGGTGACATGGATTATCTGGTCACCCTACCCAATGGGTGCACAGAAGAAGAGCTTAGGCAGCTCTGTCAGAAGGCCATGCTTTTTCCAGTTTGTGTCTGCAGTTTTTGGCTAGAATCCAACACAGTTTGCAGATTCCCTTACGAAAATGAACCATGGTTTTATTATGTTTTTTTGGGTAACCATGAGTTTATGACTATAGTTTTATCATTTCACTGCAGTTACCATACAGTGCTATAAGTAAACCATAGTAGTACCACAGTTACCATGAAGTGCTATAATACTAATACTAATGGTAATACTATGAGTAGGAGCTTAGTAATCATAATTACCATGAGGTACCGTAGTAAAACCATGGTTACTGTAAAAAACCCATACCCAAAACCCAAAAAACCATCTATTAAACCTGGTAATTAGCTGATTAAGGTGTGTTTGAGCAGGGAAATCTGAAAATTGTGTTGGATTCTGGCTGTCCAAGACTGGAGTTGGGTACCCCTGCTTTGACCATGAAATTAGACATGTTTAATGAGCTATCTGAGGTTAGTTGGTCCCATAGTTGTTAAACTGCTGTTTCTAGGTGAAAATCCTTAATGACTAATTCATAAATCTAGGATAGCAGAGGCCTAATGGTTTAAGACATGTACTTGTGATTAAAAGGTTGCTGTTTGAACCCCTGACTAGCAAGGTACCCTGAACAAGGAACTGTCCCCTAGCACTGAATTAGCTGCTCACTGCTATGTCACATATGGGTTAAATGCAGAAGACACATTTTGTTGTGGTGTGTCCTTAATTGATTAATTAATGTGACCTTAATTCAAACCATCACAAAGTTAGAATATACATTAAGATCATATAAAACAGTCAGTTTTTTTACACGTTAAACCAGCATGCATTTTTTGGATTTGAACCAGCATAATTGGGCGACAAACTACATTCTCCATAATTTGCCACAAGACAATTATCATATATCATATATTTATCATTATATTATCAGATATTATCATATATCTACTGAATAACAAAAATGAGCAAAAATGTCTAGGGCAGTACAAAACTGAACTGAAATCCTGCCTGATGCAGCTTAGATGCAGCCCTGCAGGTTTTTTATAGTTACTCTGAATAGGTAGCGTTTTGTATGTGTGTGTATGTGTCAGCATCTGTGTGCATCCATGGTATGGTTCTGCCATCCACACTGCTTAAAAAGGAGTAAGCTGTGACTCCCCATGATGCTTTTGAATAAAACACAGTCCTGAAAGTAAATAGCACATGAGGAAGGTCTGAATGTCTCCCAGCCTAGTTTAAAAACTGTGATTTTATACTTGATATTACACATAATGAGTCATGTGAAAAACTTTAGACTTTAGAGCCTGGTTTTACGTATCAGGGCATAATAAAAATGATCTGGTCCTTACCAGGCTCTAAAATTATTCAGATTTAAGGTTATCAGGTATAAAACAAGACATAACAGATTCCACTGTGTCATTAGGTATTTAACAAAAAATGAAGCCAAATGGGAAAATTGAGAACCTAACTACACCCTATGCTTCAATCGCTTTTTGTATGATTTTATCAGTCTCTCACATCATTGTGGAGGAATTTTGGCCCACTCTTCTATAGTGTTGATTCAGTTCATTGAGGTTTGCAGGCATTCGTTTATGCACAGCTTTCTTAAGGTCCCGCCACGGCATTTCAATCGGGTTGAAGTCTGGACTCTGACTGGACCATTGCAACACCTTGATTCTTTTTCAGACATTCTGTTGTAGATTTGCTGGTTTGCTTGCAGTTATTGTCCCGATGCATGACCCAGTTTCAGTCGAGCTTTAGCTGCCAGACAGATGGCCTCACATC
The DNA here is from genome assembly GCA_026780765.1 of Petrocephalus schoutedeni. NCBI lineage: Eukaryota > Metazoa > Chordata > Actinopteri > Osteoglossiformes > Mormyridae > Petrocephalus > Petrocephalus schoutedeni. The sequence goes on from JAODKL010000001.1 coordinate 31,222,087, forward strand.
TAACTCTACAATACTTCGGTATACAGAGGAGTTCATGGCCAACTCAATGAGTACAAGGTGCCGAGGTCCTGTGGCTGCAAGTTGTGCTTGACAGTTGCTATGAGGTGTTTATGATGATATCCTGTGTTTGGTTTTCACCAAACGTAGCACTGTGCATTATGCCCAGACATCTCCACTTTGGTCTCATCTGTCCGAAGAACATTGCTCTAGAAATCTTTGTGGTTTGTTCAAATGCAAACTTTGCAAGCCTAAACCATGCTGCCATGCTCTTTTTTGAGAGAAGTGACTTTCTCCTGGTAACCCTTCCAAACAAGCCATAGTTGTTCAGTCTTTTTCTGATTGTACTGTTGTGAACTTTAACATTTGGTGTGGTACCTTCTGATTGGAAACATGCTAATATAACACCCATATTCAAAAAAGGGGATAGAAGTAATCCAGCAAA
>JAODKL010000001.1:31222628-31235436 GCA_026780765.1 Petrocephalus schoutedeni
TCTATCAGCTCGAACCACTCTGGCCATTCTCCTCTGACCTCTGGCATCAACAAGGCATTTTCACCCACAGAACTGCCACTCACTGGATGTTTTCCCTTTTTCAGACCATTCCCTGTAAACCTTAGAGATGGTTGTGCGTGACAATCCCAGAAGATCAGCAATTTCTGCAATACTCAGACCGGCCTGTCTGGCACCAACAACCATGAAATGTTCAAAGTCACTTAAATAGATAAATCACCTTTCTTCCCCATTCTGAAGCTCGGTTTGAACTGCAGCGGTTTGTCTTGACCATGTGAACATGCCTAAATGCATTTAGTTTCTACCATGTGATTGGCTGATCAGTAATTTGCGACAGGTGTGCCTAATAAAGTGGCCGGTGAGTATATATATATATATATATATATAATTTTTATTTATTTTTTTTTGGAGACAGCTGCTTTTGGTGCACAGCTAGGTCACTTGAACTTACAGGAGTTGCTGAAACAGGAAAGTAACAAATTATTATTATTAGTTAATGCTTTACATTAACTGCACCTTCATAATGCATTCAAAGAAGATTCCTAAGCAGTATGTAAAAAGATTGAAGTAATCAGATGGTTGAAAGCTTGAATATGCATTAATAACAAACATTATTATATAATAATTATACAATTATTTTAAAAATTATAAAAATGTATAATAATATTTGTTCTTAATGTATTACAGCTAGGGTGACCAGATATTCCATGTCATCCGAGACGCTTTGAGCTACTTCTGGTTTTACAAACTACTTTAAACCTTAAAGGCTGCTTTGCTTGGCTAAATAGCTCAGTTCTTCTTGTGCTTTGTCTGGTTCGTTCCCTTGATTGAAAGACTCATCCAGCTGTTTTGCGTTTAACGTTAGTGACATGTGCATGATTACAGGAGACTGAACAAACACCTGTCTCTACCTGCTGTACTGTAACTGTGCTGTAAGAGCTACCTTTCGGCTATCATGCTGCTTTCTGACACTGTCATAATTACTTATATATGCATTCCATGACACAAATCAAATTCTAAACATAGGTTCCAACATCGGTTACTAAAATTATGTTATTCACATTTTGTACTGCTAATTCAGGGGTTGGGAACCCATAGCTCGCGAGCCAGATATGGCTCTTTCACTGATTGCATATAGCTTGCAGACGAATCGTAGCAGAGAATTTTTTAACGAAAAAAAGCAGCAAACATACTGCTGTGTCAATTAATGTCCATGGCAGCAATTATATACAAATTCTAAAACAATCTGACTGTCAAAATCTCAGTCAGCATCTAAACATAATTTCCATTGGATAATGCGGTGCGAGACGGGTCGTCAGGTCAGCTTTAAACAAAACACGGCCAAATACGGTATGTTTAATATGTGGTATGTTTAATATGCAATGATAGAATTTCGTCCATGAAACGGTCAAATAGAAAACATTTCGATACACACTATGGTGCATTTGTAGCAAAGTATCCAGCTGGGGAGTAATACAAATGTAGGCTTAAGATTAAAACACACTAGTTGCACTAGTTGACGTTTTCATCTAACTAGTTTGACAAAATTGCTCGCTAGTTGACATGTACATGCAACTAGTTCAACTAGTGAAGTGCTAAACTGTCAAGCATGTTAACAAATGAAATGAAATTAAATCTCTCATGCACTTTCAACATCTCTTGCATATATTCAACATCTGATGTGTATATTTGTTTGCTTGCATGCACATTCAACAACTCTTTCTACATTTGATTGCTCTCGCAATTTTCGTTCGGCTTTTGTCCAGTTTGGCACCTCATATTATGGGATTGACATGAGTGAGTTTGCCACAGTGCTATTATGAATGAGTAAGAGTGCGCAAGACTTTTCTTTTACCATTTCAATTTAAGGCCACAACAAACTGCTGCTATGTGAAATGTAAACTTTCACTGAATATCACTAGATTGCTTCCCTGAACACTAAAAACTGCATATACGTTGCATCAATCCAACTTCTAAAACTGCTTATACAGTACTGACAGGCCTGGAGTCTGTCGTTGATGCAAATAAAGTAAAACACAAGGTGCATTTATGAATGGAGACCAACATCCATGCTAAATGGAACATGGATGGGGTACTGTATTGTATATGTAAATTCAACAGTCAAAGGCAATCAAGCTGTTGAACAGAAACTTTTTGGGAATCTGCTTTTGTGATACTAACAGCTCTGTCAGATGGCAAAGTCTCGCAGGAAGGGCACTGTCCCAGAATTTTAAAAGAAACAGTAAATTATACCAGTTGTCTTGAAACCTTGTCCAGCTCATATGACATAAAAACCATTCGTCTTGTATCCCTCATACTATATCTTCATCTTTTTAGATTTTTTCATAAAGGTAAAAATATATATACACAATCATGTAAATTAATATTTTGCACGTTTTCTTTCCGAACAAAGACTATTTTATGACAGAGGTGAACTAAAAAAATACAGTGAAAAGGAGAATGTTTTTTGAGGGGTGACTATTTGTGTTTGCCACACAGCACAATGTCCCCTGCTGCTTGCCCATCTGTCCTGGCACTCGCAACATGGTGGCTGGCATCTGAGAGCCCCCCTTAAAGCTTGCACAGTAGCCTAACACATGCATTGCTGGGAGTGTGAAAGATTATCAGTGCTAGTGATCTTACTGCTCCTCTCTCTGTTCATGGCATCTATCCTTGACTCTCTTTTTTTCACATGACCGTACTTTATTCCACTCATACGTGCTGTGTTCTGATTAATATTATCTCTTTATTGTTATTTGCCTTCCATCCATCTTCCAATCACTTATCCAGTACAAGGTCACGAAGAGCCTACAGCTTATCCCAGGCACCCCTTTCACCCATATTCACTGATAAGCTTTGTGCCCTTAAAGCTTTGTGCTTAGAACTTGTAAACCAGGCAAGCAGCTAATTGCTTGTCAGGGCTGTCAGCTCTGCATGTGCACTAGTACTCATGACACCAAACAGAAATTTTACAAATGGAGTAAAATTACAGCCCTTTCAAAACAGAGATCCAGAGATATGTTACAGACTGAGCTGTCTGGTGCCGAGTCACTTTCTCTCAAAGTGTTTACCTAACCTTTTGAAGAAAAAAAAAGAGAAATAGGGTTTTTTTTTTCCTCCCAGAGATTATTTCGCTCCCTAGAACTCAAAATTTCAAAGTTGTTGTCATTGTGGTAAGGTCCACCATGAGAGCAGACAACCATTTATGATGCTTTGAAATGCCCAAATGTGTAGTGCAACATTAAAGGAGTTGACCGCTTTCACCTCCTAAATATTCCCTGGTAATCACTCTGTTCCAACAGACGGGATTTCACTGTTTAGCATGTTTGTAAAGCTGGGTGACGTGGCCAAAAACGTCATCATGAAAAAATATCTAGATAGATCAACGTTGATAATTATCTCGATATATGTTGAGTCATTGTTTCTTTCCAGTTTGGAGGCTGATTTTTACTCTTGACTTGAAATTGAAAAAAGTATTCTTTATCGTCAGAAAGCGATAAACACTTCTGATACAGTAGTGATGGCGAAAATGACGCTTCTGGAACAATTTGCTCTATTTTCTTACCCCACTAGATGGTGCTCTCTGATCAAAACCAAAAGCTCCATGTGGGCTTGAAAAAATATAACAAATGTTTCATGAAGTGTCGTTTTGGCCATCACTACTTGACAGCATATCACATTTCAGGAGTCTGATATATAAAGTGAACATTTTAGTTATTGCTGAAAAATGCCACTGCATTCTTTACCTGCTCACCATTGCCTGTGTTGTCTTTCTTCTACCTGCCATATTGCCGGCAGCCACACCAGAGTGTTGTTGGAGAGTTTATTTGTGAGAGAGACCATTTGATGTATATTGTATGGCTCACTTGTGTACGGTTGATTCGTTTGTATATAGCTCACCTTGTTGGACGTTATCGGGTTGGGTCAGGTTGGTCTTCACAACATTGTTCACTTCCTGGTTGTACAGTCCCTATCTGTTGTATGTTCCAGTCTTCTATTTGTTTCCGTTTACATCTCATACATTGACATGTACATCACGTAGGTTATTATTTGTTAGACACACTACATTAGGCAAACACCATCCTTTAAGTTTTGTTTTCGTAGTAAGTTCAGTGTAGTTACATAGGCTTTTATTTTGTTTTTTTGTTTGGGATGGATAGGTTAGGATTTAAAATCTGGAGTTAGGTTCAGTGACGTTTTGTTTTACTCTGTTCTTTCCTTTGGTGTTGTCTAGGCCCAACCTGTCTTTTGTATATGCCAATTGCCATTGTATATACACGTCTTCAGAGAAAAACGGATAAAAGAGTTTTTACAGAAAGCTGTGTTAACGTCATGTGTTTTTTCCGGTGTGCTAAGTAGCATAAACCCCCTGACAAAATAGCAGTTTATTACAGGGTGCTTAAGTACAAATGTTAACACACTAAGCAAAATTTTGAAATTTTGAAATACCAGTTTATCAGTACAGTATAACTGCAAAATTTCCCAGACGAAACCTTGTTGAACACAAAATCTTATGGAAAAAAGATTCATGATTCAAATTCCACATTTATTGTGAAGCATCTATACTGTGCCACTGTGTTTCCTTTAAAAAATAAAAAGAACAAAGCTTGCACTGGTTTCCTTCCACAGTCTGGAAACAGTGGTGTGAATTGTTATCCCTGAACTACCCATAATGTGTGAATGTTTCCCTTGACTTTGCCCTGTGCTTCCTGAAATATGAATTATCGAACATGTATGGTACTGAACAGCCAAAGAATATGTAGTATTTATGTTTTGTGTGTTGTTTTACATACATTTTTTTCCTTTAGGAGTTAACAATCAACAGGTGTGTTTCCTGGGTTGGACTGCAGAACCAGAAACTTCCAGAAGGCTATTGCTCAGTGGTGCCCTCTGATGGCTTGATGAAGTCCATGACAATGGCAAGTTAAGGTATTCTTTGGCTTTATCCGAATGTAAACCTCTCTGAATGCAGGAGAATTGTGAAGAAATACTCACCACACTATTATTTTTTTCTATTGATCTGGTTCAGTTCCGTTGTACTTTTTGAGGCTATACTTTCATGATGTTTAGAACGTTTTCTTAATTGTTTAACTTCAGCATGTAATCACAGACTGTCTTTACCAGTGCGCATTTTTTCTGAGGGGCGCAGTTTTAATCCAGGCACTGACTCTTTGGCCTCTATGGACCTCATTGGGCACTTTTCCACTTTTCCACCACATCAGGTACCATACTTACCATACGTATTTTCTGTACTTTGCCTTTTCCATTAGCTTCCAGTCAATTACCAGTACCAAAAGTTCCAGTACCTTAAGCGCTAAAACTACTGTGGTACATTTTTGGTACTTCAGTACTTTGGGGTGGGACTTAAAATGCTTTTTTTGCTGACTGGTTATTAAAATAGCCTGCCTCTGAAACACACTACAATCATTGTCTTGAAAAAAGTTGCAAACTAAAAAGAAATAATAAATGAAGTAAAAATATATGGTAACAATTTACATTAAGTGCACCTTCATAATGCATTCATAAAGCAGACAAGGTATTTATAAGCCAGATGTAATCATTCATTAAAGATTCCTAGAGTGTCAATAACACCTTTAAATGAAAAATATAAAGGCTTTAATAAACATTAATAACATGCATACATAAGGCATTAATGTCACGATATGTCCGTGTCTCTTGTTGTGCCACGCCCCTTGTTCCCCTCGTGCGTATGTTTCCCAATCGTATTCCTGATTGTTCCCAGCTGCCCCGTGTTCTCCCGTGTATTTAGCCTGCCCATGTTTTCTCCCCAGTGTCGGTCATTGTATGTATTAGTGATATCTATCACCATACATCGGTTTACGGATCTTCGTGTTGTTCCTGTGTTCCGAAATCCTGTGTTCCTTCGGAAATAAATCCCTGTTACCTCAACCGCCTCATTTAATCATTCAAAGCATCATTATTGCGATGCATTTTCATTCGATAGGTGTAATTCGACATGTTTTTTTTCATCAACGACTTTTGTCATTAATTTACTTCCATAGAGAAACCCGGGTTCATTAGAACTGATTAGGCCAGTTGGTCCCCTCTGACCCCAGCAGCACACTGCATAGTTGTGCAGATAAAATAAAATTTTTGATGGGAATCTCTCTGAATCCATACATCATGACCTGCCTCGGTTGCACCTGGGAGAGAAAAGAAATGAGGGGAAGCAGTCATGAATCCCCAGAGCTGGCTAGTGGGCACTGAGAACATTAGAGTACTCCGTCTATGTCTGACTCCTTTAAAGTAAGAAACAAATCTCAGTGAGGTTTTTTTTAAACGCGTTTTTAGTGATGGGACATGCAGTATAAGCTCAACAGCTTCCCATCTGCCTTGGAAACAAGTCCATGATTTTCAGCTGAATTAGATTTTTTTCAGTTTACAGAAACTTGTGGAAATATACGATTTTAATAAATTTATTTTAAATGCTGTGAACTTCTCATACCAATTCAGATCCAGTGTTGAAGTGATGTTTTAACCAGGTCTTGTGTTTGGGTTGCAAAGATGCTGCTGTTGGTAGCAGTGGCGATTCCAGACCATTTCACTTGACCACCTGGTGCACGCACAGCAGGGTTCTTATATTTGTATTGTATTTAAGCGCATTGAGACAATGTAATATTAAGCGCATTGAGACAATGTAATAATGCACTATATAAATAAAATTGTATTGTATTTCGCCTGAGCCAAGTGCACAAAATTTTAGCCTGAACACTGCTGTAAGAAATAAATAAAGGTACTTATAACTTCAGTAGACCTGCTCTAGGGGCAATTCTATGATATTTTTAAGGTAGCAGGGAAAAGAGGGGCCGTAAGTCACACAGAGCTTATCATTAGTGGTGATTAGGCCACTAGAGATTTTGGCCTTATGAAAGCACATCATATTAGGCCCCCAACCAAGAGCAATCCAATTATATTCCAAGTTTTATAGGTCCCCTCTCAATCAGAGGCCCTTGGAATTAGCTTTATCTCCCACCACCCCACCCTTATGACAGTCCTGTTCATTAGCCAATGTTATTCTTTTAATCAGTGAGTGACAGAGAAGGGGGCGCTCCGGGGACCAATCAGCTTTCAGCTGGGGCCAGTGCCTTTGTATATGCCCCTAACGTGCTTTAATCTCCCTCCCTTAATATTTCTCTGGTAATCATTGTTTAAAAACTGTTCTGAGTCTAGATCATGCTTTGTATTTGAACTCTTTCAAATTCAAAGTCCCTTTTAGGAGATTAGGTATCATGCCACTGAGTGTTGAATTATTGGTGGCCTAATTTGAATTGATTACATTTTTAATGAAGTACATTTTGACATTCAACTCACTGGTTCAAGTTGCGGACAGCCTACAATTCTAGATTATCCTTTAGTACTCGGCACGATCAAAACTTGCCTAATTAATAACTTGGAGAACTGGATTTGAATTTTGCCTTTTAGATACACGGTATACACAGCATATATACACATCTAATCTAGCCACTTTGTAATTTTTCCTTTTTGCACAAATGTGGTTCAGTGGCTAGTACATGTACTTATTAGGTGACGGAATTGAAATCAGTATATACATGACCTACCAGAAAGTGAGTTTGCAATCATTGCAGGTATGTTTATCAGTGGGCCAGATGGTATAAATCATCAGAAAACAAACTGAAAGGTGTGATTATATGTCAAGAACCAATTTTTAGAATTTTATACATTTCTGAATCTCTGTCAGTAGTACTTGGAATTAATAGTACAGCTAATTTGAAACAATAAAAAAAAATTAATTGCACAAAACATTTCAATTGAAACAGTAAGTCAAATAAAAAAGTCCTCCGGGCTCTCTACAATGACATTTTCTTGGAATTTAGTGCAATGACTCAAAATAAAAATTCAAAATATTTAGAAAAAGAGAATATTTTGCTCTCCCTGTGTTTGCTGGGGTTTCTTCCCAGTGCTTCAACTGAAATACCAAAATGCATGCCAATGTGTACCCTGCAATACACTCTCCTTCTTTCTAGGGTATCTCCTGTGTCATGCCCTATGCTTCTGGGGAGATGCTCCAGATATGAATATAGAATATCCAGCAACTGATCATCTGACTTCAGAATGATCGTCCACAGATAAGAAACAGTGAAAGTGTAATATGTATATAATTTTGGAATTATTCAGTGCTAACATCATTTGCAGCTTTAAATCTTGCATTAATGTTGTTCATTAATTTTGAAATGCTTTCTTTGATGCAGAGCCACATGATATATTGATGACGATATATTACATCTAACAAAAAAAATTACCCAGGTGAAAAAGTGTCTGCTTGTAATAGAGTGGTGTCTCAGTTGCATGCCTCTGTTTCCCTCTTGAGCATCTGAACTGTCAATATTGGCTCTTGAATCAAAGTCATTGTCTTTGTATTCTCCTACATGTGCAGTGCAAGAATGCACCTGTTCCCCGATTTACATCTTCATTCTTCAGAGTACAGGTAATAATGAAATTATGACTGCAAGCAATTTGTATATATTTTTTCCCCTGTGAAATTGAATCCATAGTTATCCCTGGAACTGAAAATGGTCATTTGTAAGAAAAGTGGGTTTTGCAGTATATTATTTTATCCTTGATTTTCAATACGTTCACATTACTGAAAAGTGATTATACACTTAAGATCCAACCAATTTTCTCCAACGTTTTTGATCTTTCGTGGACGAACTATCAAACTATGTAATAAAGAGTGTTCCTTACAATCATATTGTGTAACCACAGATGTCACAATGTTCACATGTACTCTGTGTCCACAGGAAAATTAGTCATGTGGCCTTCATACCACACAAAGACATGTTGGTGAACCATAATAAGTGTGCATTTCCATCCATCCATTTTCCAACCCGCTTATCCTGTTCAAACTCCACACACATGGAACTGGGCCGGATTCGAACCCTGGTCCCAGCGGTGTGAGGCGACAGTGCTACCCACTGCACCACCGTGCCGCCCCAAGTGTGCATTTGCATTTCTGTAAATATTGCATCATGCTTAAATTAAAAATAGATTTTTGACATAGTCAAGTAGTAAAAACTTTAGGAAATTATTTAAATTCTGCAGCTTAGAGTAGCTAGGGAACTGGAACTAGTGCCCCTAAAAAATTAATGCTGGCAACTAGCTATTTAGTTAGTTGCCTTAAACAGTGCTAAGTATAACATGACCTCACAGAATAGGCAGGAGGCCTTGGGAAAGAGAGATTATGTATGATAATTCATTAAAATTGTAAATTATAAATTGCTTGAATGGCCCAGTTAAGTGTTTACTGAAGAGGAGTGTCTAATTTAGAGCTTATGTAAAAATAAACAAATTTAACAGTGTGATGCCAGTGGCCAACCAAAAGAAACAAGCAAAAAAAAAAAACACAAAGAGAAATCACTTTTAAAAATAGATAGAAAAGAATCTATTTTGGAGATAAGTTACTCCCCCATATTTAAAAAGAGCTTCTTAAATCAAGAGGCCAGCTAAGTAACAGGTCAAATTATAGGGACACACAGGATATGGCATTTGTGTTTGTGTAGCTGGGGGGTTGGAAACAACTACTGAAATGACATATACAGACACAAGAGTATCTTAAGCTTAATTGCACAAAGGATTGAACAACAATACATTTTTTTTCATATTTACAAATTCCCTTGGCCAATTCATCACTCGAAAATATTAACATTTGTTAACATACAGCAATGTCATTGATAACAGCCTTTGCAACTATCTGTATAAAAATTCCAGTATCATAAACAATGGTGTAAACAATGTTCAGTTATTTGTCCAGGATGAAAATATCTGCAGATCTGATATTTTCTTCTTTATCAAGTAAACAAAAAGCCAGTTCCAATTTATTAAAATTTACACTTTAAAATACATTCAAAAATTAAATCATTGTAATTATTAAAATAATATTTCCATTCATGTGTTAAACATAAATTTGTCTGAGATACTTAGACTTGCTTATTACATATAAATTACAAATTTAAGTACAAAATTAAACCCATAATATGCAGGAATCGTTTTGTGGGGAAAAAAAGACTATAAGACCCACTTATTTCCATTCCACAACAATACTGAAAGAAATAAATATTATACACTGTAGTTATGATTAAATCAAACCACAATCTGTTATTAACAATCCATATAGTTCCACAATATTAAGTGAATATCGATGGTAAAAATTATTTTGACTGAATAACAGGAGCCAGATCCCAATAAGAAATTGTTACTGTTGACAATTGATGTTGAATCTAATTTAAGACTAAGACTGTCTTTTTTTCATTATACATGACATTCCTTGTCTTACTTTTTCATGAATCTGAACTGCTGGGATGTTGGTCCTATTTTCTATTGAAAACAAACAAAATTCCAAGTGGATGACATAATATGCTACATACCTTTTCTATATGCTGTTGAATTCTCATTGAAAATGTTAGTGTTAAGGTTCACTGACAGTTCAACATGGTCAAAGTGGTGACAGAGGTCACTAAACAGCTCCCTGCTACACAGTAATACTAAATCCATAGCTACCAAGTATAATTGAAGGGGGAATATGCGTATTTATGTTTAACCTGCGGAACTAATTCTTCGGGCCATGGTAACAAACATTACAGTATATAGCTTTTTTTGGACTAAGTCTACAACATTGTGATGAAATATGAACTCCTAGAAAATTCATAGAAATACCCTAATATATATATATTGGTGTTTTAAAAAACATGTCTCATATACAGTTGCAAATAATAATAACAAAAATCAACATCAAACATAACTTGTCTGGGAAAGGCCTGGGGCAGCTGGAAAATTTCTTAATATTTAACATTTTAAACTACCGTCCACTCTCTCTCTCTATATCTCTCTATATAAAGAACAAAGACACCTGACCTGGTAATTGTACCATCATACTGGGCTGTTCAGCACTCAATGACAAGTTGGCAAAAGTGAAGGTGCCTATTCTGAATTCCAGCCACATGGTCCTCCGTGGAATGTGTGTTTATCAAGAACAGGGGTGTAGCAAGCTGGGGGGATGTGGGTGTTACAACACCCCCATTTTTGCAGAAACACAATTTCACCTAACCCCCCCCCCCCCCCCCCCCCCCCCCCCACACACACCCACACTTTTGTCAGATTAAAATGATATTAAAATATGCATTGATATGGGTACAAGCGAACTGAACTGTAGCTCTGATCGGGGAGGGGAGAAAAACACACACGCAAACTTAGGCTATACACATAGGTCCGTTAGTTTGATTGAAGGCCCATTCGTCCAATCACAGCAAAGGTATCAGTATGTGTGACAAGGGAATGAGAGCTGCTGTAATTCAAAGTGAGTAAATTGGCAACGTACTGTCTTGTTGGATTTGGGAAGAAAGTACCGTGAGGTTTGTGTCAGGTGAGGCACTGGTTCTTTAAGAACAAAAACAAATAATAATAATAATACGGAGTGCTATAGTGAACTGGCAATAGTAATCCCCTGGGCTCACTCTGAGGCAGAGGTGCTGGCTGCCTCACCTCCTACTTTATCGCTGCGGTTTTGTATCACATCAGCAAGACTAACTTCGTTATACACATGCATGAAATACATGATATGTTCTATGGAAAGTGAGGGCATATAATATAGGTCTGTACAAACATGACACTGGTGACACAGTGAGAAAGCAGAAGGCGTGCGCTTGGCACAGTCAGTGAGGAAGCCTGCACCATGAGGCTCCTCTCTGTCTGTTTATAGCACAAAGCAGACAAAAATTAAGATTAATATTTCTTTTATAATTATTTATAAATATTATTTGCTGCCTCCCTTGTCCACACGTCCCTGAGAAAGTGATATCTGAAACTGCATCCCACAAAATTAATAAATTATTATTCACAAATTTTTAACGTCAGCATTCTCCACATAATGTAAGACGAGGGCTAGAAGAGGTTAATTATCCCTGTGAGCCCTTGCTAGTCAATGGCATTGCATTTAACATTATAACAACTAGCTAGGGGGTAACTTTACTGTATACGTTAGGCAAGTAGCTCCATGTTTTTCTTTTTTTCCAGTCTGTCTCTTGCAGCATCATATGTTTCTGACATACAGCTGTGTCTTGAAGCAATCATTCTCTTTTTGTTATGCAATATTGGGATGCACAAAAGGAAAAGGCTGGGCAAGAGAGACTCCTTTTATTTGCATAGTGTAGATGTAAATAAAATGTAGAAATGCAGGAAGTAATGTATAATTGGCTGTAATTATAGTTATATTATAATTTGGTTATGATAAATTCAAGGGAAGTTTTACTTCCCCATCCTAGAACCCCTCCACTTTTAAAAAGCTTGATACGCCCTTGATCAAAATGTGCTTCCTCTGAAACAAAACATCCCATTGATATGTCCACTTGAAATAATTTGCAACCTTTTCAGTAGTCTATCTTATCTCTTCTTTATGCATTCTTTATTGTTGAACCCAGTATATATATAATAAAAGATTTGTTTTTTGTTGCTTCTTATATGTAACATGACTAAATGTAAATAAAATGACACACTATGTCTTCTGACTGTGATTGTCAATATGAAATTATCATAAATCTATCTAATTGTCTTCAACATTTTTTCCTTTAATCTCTGTAAAACACAGCGGCGGCGCCAGTTATTTCATGTTGCGGGTGCTATGGGGGAGCTAGATTATTAATTAATTAATTAATTATTAGACTGCGTGCCAAGGGCGGCATGGTGGTGCAGTGGGTAGCACTGTCGCCTCACACCGCTGGGACCAGGGTTCGAATCCGGCCCAGTTCCATGTGTGTGG
>JAODKL010000001.1:31252357-31262661 GCA_026780765.1 Petrocephalus schoutedeni
AGGCAGTTCTGAAGGCAAAAGGGGGTCCAACCCGGCACTAGCAAGGTGAACCTAATAAAGTGGCCGGTGAGTGTATATTAAAAACAAGTGCCTAAAGAGTGATTGATTATTGTAAAAGAATCTGTAAGACGGCATGGATTGTTGAACAGAATTACGTGACTCAGGGATGGTGTACTTGTGGATGGGAGTATATCGTTTCTGTTGAATCAACAAAAATCAAAACGCTTCTTTTCTGCAACAAAATGTAAATTCCCAAATGCAAAAGTATGTGACTGAAACCCAAAAGACAGATTTTGAAAAAAATCTCAGGAATTGGGTCATAGGATTGGCTATAACCTGATATAATCATCAGGATACGAGTACACATGCTGGGAGGTCCAAATAGGTGCAGTAAAAATTTTTAAGCAGCCCAGGATTTTCAGAAACTTTTCATACAATTATGATTTTGCTGACCAATGATTCGAACACAATTTTAAGGCTTGATGACACCTTCAAATACATTCTGGTACCTGATGGAACAGCTTTCCTATAATCTGTACATTTTTAAAATTATTTCCCTTTTTGAAATATCAAAATTAGCTATTTCAATTTGCATAAATTACATAAACAGTCAACACCTGAGTAAGTTGATGTTAATATATTACTTAACCAAAAACAACTGGCAAGTGTAAACTACTACCATTGCATGGTACCAATGGCTCCTCTGTGATAGCAAAACATGCCTTTTTTAAGTTGTACTTTGAACATGTGAGAACAACTTATCGGTAGCTCTACAAAGTAGTCTTTGTGGGCTAGCAAACCCTAGCCAAGATCACCATTGATGCTTCTGGCTTCAGGCCACCTCCTCTGGGAGATTTCAACCATTTTAGTGGATATGTTTCGGTTTCAAACAGATTGGCTTTTTCCCCAGCTAAAACATTGTAACGTGTAGTGACTGAGTAAAAATGAGATATCTAGCTTTTAACTGCATGAAAAAAGATAGCATCATTATAGTATTTGTATTCTCCAAAAGGGGTGTGACTGGACTTGACAGCACTGTCATTGTCATGTTATGGAACTTTTTCTGTGACTTTTTATTTTCTGCTGTACAAAACAGCAATGGAAATTTCTGAGGAGGCAGAGTGTGGCTCCGCAGGTTAAGCCTCTGTGCCTGTAATTGGAAGGTCGTCAGTTCAAGCCCAGCCTCGGCACATCTGTGGGCCTTTGAGCAAGGCCCGTAATCCCCAGCTCCTTGGGCGCTTCACGGCCAAGCTTGCTCTCATGTTGAGAGCATGGTTGGGGGAGGTGAGAAGAAAATTTCCCCATGGGGATCAATAAAGTATCTATTATTAAATGGCCTACTGCCATACAGGAAGGCTGTCACATCTTGCTCTCATAATTGTGAGTAAAAATGATCTTTCTGCAAATATGTCTTTTGTTATAGACAGGCCTTCTCTACAGGAAAATGAGCATGAACAGAAATACAGAGGGGCATTGGGACATAGTTTTACACATTAACTTAGCAGTGGTAAGCAAACTGAGAAGATGTTCATGGGTGACATGAGTGTCCAGTAGTGTCCAGCAATTATACCCATTAATGCTGCCATATTACACCATATTTCTTGCTATGTAGTTACTTGCTATCACAGTATTTCCTGATTCAACTTAAGAAGTACTCTGAATAAGCTGGCATTTAAATTACATACACAAGCATATATAAGCAAATTAGTGAGTTATAGCAAAATCCTAGTCAGCTCCCTGGGATCAGTTCCTGTATGTGAGTTTCTATATCCATTATTAAAATGCACATTGGAGGGTCATGTCCCATATTCTAAGCAATTTGTCCATTGGGTGCTTATTTATGATTATTATTTATTAATTAAGATCCTGATCGCTGCATTACTGAAGGTCAAGGTATGTCTCCTTATGACTGTCCTGCGGGACGAAGTTAGTGAAACACCACCTGGTACAAAATAGACTTCACTTGATGCGGAAGATGAGTGCTGAACCAGGAAAGGTGGAGTCAATAAAATGTGCACGTGCGATAACGAACTGTACTTGCATTAATAGCAATTTATTAGTTCATCAAAGCTTTTCTGAGTTCACTTTTTAAGCAACTGGTCCAACCAAGTAAAAGACATACATGCACGTAATTGTAGTACTACAAAAAAGTCTCTTGGGGAGATCTTATCAATAATTAAATAGCTCCTTTAATTAGTTATAGCAAGGCTGTAATTTGTAATCCCTGACCTTGTTTCTCATGAAGCTGCTATAGCACATGTTTGAATCTGGTCACCAAGTAGTACAGTATAATAAAACCAGAGTAGGTCCGGCTGCGTGTATTATATATATATATATATATATATATATATATAAAATATAGTTTTCCATAAAATGTATCTGATTTGTCAGGGTATGTCAACTGTAAGTTAGTATTTGTTAACAAGTAAGTTAGTAAGTATTTGACCTAAGTACTCTACAACTTCCCTAAAAAGTCCATATAAAGGAAATTGATAAATCCAAAATTTGCGATTGAATTTATCTTCAAACATCGCTGTTTTACCAGCAGGGTTTTCCTAATGTAAAAAACCAAGAGAAAAGACACTCCCACCATTCACCTGTGTTCACTTCCAGACAAAAACATCTCGGAATATCCAAACACACATTGAAAAATACACTGATATATTGCTAAAGCAGCGGCCACTGATTTATGTCACATATTCCAGGGCCGATAGCATGGAGAGATTTTTATGGAAAATATTGCTGTTGCAGGCCTTTCGTTTTATATGACAGCCCTGCTGTAAGAAAACTGGCTTGACAGGCTAGGTTTAGCGTGTCTATAAGATTCCTTGACCGAATGGACCATATTACTCATAGACGATAACCTTATATAAGTATATAATAGATCAAACTATTTTCCTTTCCTGCTCACTGGCATCCAGTACCGGTCCTAGCTGACATGGTGCCCTAGGCGATCATCACCTCCTGTACCCCCTGTCTGAGGCAGAGTGAAATCTGGCTAGCAAGTCAGCACCCTCTCAAAAGTTGGCAGCCTAGACAACAACCTCTGTTACTTATAGGACTGATCAGCCCTGCTGGGATCAGTCATTCTCTGGAAAATAGATGAATGAACTGATATTACTCTGAAACCACAAATGTTATTCTACATTTATAAGTGGCCTGCCATTGCTAATACAGCAGAACAATAGACATATGTAATCACAACAACTATGCATTCCAAAATATCATCTAGTGTAGTTTCTCGGTTAAGGTAAGCTGATGCTCAGACACATTTTTTCATTCCAACTCGTTGAGATAACACCTTAGTATTCCAGGTTGAATATATTGCTGTGGTCATTTCGTATAAGAACACAAGAATATAAGAAGTATACAAATGAGAGGAGGCCATTCGGCCCATCAAGCTCGCTTGGGGAGAACTTAACTAATATCTCAGAGTTGTTAAAATCTTGTCTAGCTCTGATTTAAAGGAACCCAAGGATTTAGCTCGCACTACACTATCAGGAAGACTGTTCCTACTCTAACTACACGCTGTGTAAAGAAGTGCTTCCTCAAATCCAGTTTGAAATGTTCTCCCGCTAATTTCCACCTGTGGCCACTAGTTCTTGTATTTGTACTAACACTGAAGTACCTATTTGGTTGAACAGCACCCAGTCCTGTTAGAATCTTATATATCTGGATCATGTCCCCCCTCAGCCTGCCTTGCTCGAGGCTGAACAGATTACATAAATACGTTATAAATAAAATATGTTTACAAATGTTTAGAAAAAGCTGTGTCTGGATTATGTTTAATATAATTGGGTCTGTAATTAAATGCATAATGTAAATTCCTAATATTACCGATTTATCAATGTAATTGTTAAAATCATGCCAGTTAAGCAACCATGTGGTTATGCAGCTGAATACACATTAATACGCAATAAAACATGCCATAATCGAGCAGAAACTAAACCAGCACTAACGACTGAAACCAGTTTGGTTCAAATTGGATGCAGATGGGGGGCCAACATCACAGTGGTGACTTCACGATGCAAACAAGGATTTATAGCTCAGAAATGTAAGCAGCACAAACAAAAAATCCAATGGCACAAACACAACACAAACGACTGGTTTGGTTCAAATCAGAAACATACAGTATAGGGGCTCAACTTCATGTAGGTCCTAAAACCTTTTTAAGAACTTATGTCACATTCACTCACAGTACAGCTGTGTTATCTTAAGACAAGGAGTTACAGTACTCAATTCTATTTCTGTCTAGGTCCTTCTCAAACACATATTTTATTGCAGTGTTTGACAATATTTCCAGAATAATCTTTGGCAAAAATTATTAAAAAATATTTGAAGTTGGAACATTTGAAATCAGAAGTCATCAACATGTTTGTTCTTTTGTGTAGTGCTATTTTAGGTGCAGGGACAGAGTGCAAGAAACAGCATCACTGATGGCTTATGCAAAGATATTTTTGAAGGGCATTAAAATTAAGTAAACCTGCTGTCAGGCATCATTATTTACATCACTTCCACTAATTCTTTATGTGTGTGAGGATGGGAGGGAGCGGATACACATGCTATTCTTTCTACTATGCTTTCTATAAAAGTAGGAGAGCTTATTTGTAATGTTTTGTATTAAGGTTTTTGTATTATTAACATATTACAGTTTAACCCCTATCCCGTGTTTGGGGTCTGACCCCAGAGCATCATTAAACGGTAGGCAAATTTCACATGGGGAAATTAGCACGGGAAAAGGGTTAATGTAGGGGTGCCTTTTTTATTTTGCTTTACGTGGTTATATTATGAAAATGTGCATGTAATTACTATTCTTATCGTTATATTTTTGTTTTTAGTATCACATTTATTTGTGTAATCTGTTTGTACTATGTTTACTTTGTTCCTATTATATGTATGACCTTCGCATCTTATGTTGATGTATGTTTCTTTACACACTGTATGGATCAGAATCTTAAGCTTAATGCTATATAGTGTGGATGGATCTGAAGCCTACCTTGGCAATCTGGACACACCAGTTAAGTAGCAGCTGGGAGCCAATATGGTCCTTATGCTCATGTACATAGTCCAGTAGGCAGCCATGGGGCATGAGCTGTGTTACCAGCTGGATTGTGGGACTCAGGCAGACACCCAGAAGTCGCACTAGGTGAGGATGGTCCATGCTGGCCATGATCAGGGCCTCCTGGGGGTGAGCAGAGACAAAATGATTTCATGTAAAACATGATGCTAACACTTTTTCAGCCAGTGCTGGTTGATACCTATGAAGCCCTAGGCAGGCTTCACATTATAATTATTACCACAGAAAGTAATCAGACCTGCTGCAAAGAGAAATTTTGACATTTAGTGCCCCATTCCCACAATCAGAACCAGATTAAGCAAATTCAGGAAGCTAGGAAGTATTTTTGGCTAACGAATCCTACTATTTCTGGGGAAAAAATAACCACCATGTTGCACATTTAAGCAATATAATTAATTTCCCCTGGAACCAACAAAGTATATCTTTTCTCATCTTATCTCAGCTTTCAAGCTATATCTGAATTATTTAAATATTACAATATAATAAATCGAAACACATTTGAACCTGGTATAGTCAACATCTACATGTAGACCTAATTTACAGCCAAATCTCACACAGCAGCAGGTCTGCAAACTGACAGTTGGCTCTGGCTTTTCCTGTTTGGAGAGTTGGGCCAATTAAATTCCTCCATGGCCAGCGACTGATCAATATATACAGAAAGTGATCATTTGTTGCCATTGCTGTAAAATTAGGCATTTACTTAGAGTAGTGTGGGGATCGGTTTTTCACAGGGGTTCAATATTAAATTCTGAGTGAAAGCAGATAATCTGTTTAAAGAAGTAAAACATGAAGAAATAAACAAACAAACAAAAAAAAAACTCTTTTTGTATCCACGTGGGATGCCTCCAGGGTTGGAAAAGAGTGTCAGTGTTGATATGTACACAACCTTGAGTAACCTCTTCTCTCAGACCATAATAAAGATCCCTTATACTAAGAAAAACATGAGCATTGCTCCAAACCAGGATAGAAGCAGCGTCAGGATTCCGTGTGTAACAGCTAATAACCATGCATGGCCTTCAACTACTCCTAATAAAGAGCAATTAAACCATCCCTTCAGGAGATAATTGCCTTGCAAGAGCAAATTCTGAATTAAACTCTGAATGTATTGATTTATTTGTATATGTTTTGGTTTGTCTATCCAGTCCATGCCCTATTTCATAAAAATTGCTTGTGTGTCTTTTCCAGTATGTGTATGCCTATCCATCAGTCTGCCCATGAGGGCTGCGGTATGGCTTACTTTGTGTATGCCTGTTTGGGTCAGAATATGGGTTTGTGTGTGCCATTCTCTATCATCCTGGAGCAGGAGATGCTGATGGTTCCAGAATATATTGTGACTGTCAGCACTGAGATCATGTCTCCAGCAAAGAAGAGATATTTTAAGAGAATACCACATAAATAGATGAAGTATCTTTAAATTTAGATACAGAGAGAGGCAGGAACCTCACCAGTGCTGTGTAATGTAGACTAATAAAGTCTTTTTAGACATATTTCACAGAAAAAACGTAAGTGGTTTCTATTAAAAGGTATGCATCAGGTGAAAGTAGACTACGTAATGTTAATTTCAGTGTGGCTTTTACCAGTTAAGAAGAGAGGGGTGGATAGGGTTAGTTTAGTGTGCTATACCAGTGTATAAAACAATGGAAGAAAACTATAGACCGGGAAAAAAATAGCATAGCATAAAATAACCAGGTTCTGTCAGTTAGGACTCCTGTGTCTGGCAGAGTGATGTTACTGTTGGACCTTTGAGCAAGGCTTTTAATCCCAGTTTGTCCATATCGGTAACCAATCAGTGCTGGACAACCCACATCGCTCAGTTATAGAATCGTGGTACATTTTGATGTCACTAAACAGAGGAGTGGTTATGGAGGCCTTGGCAGCTTTGGACTCCGTGGGGCAGGAGGCTCCCATTTACATTTGCCTGCCATGCCTGTGGCAGTAGCGCCAAGGTGGCCTTCTTTCTCATCTTCATATAACCCTTCCCTTCCCTAATTGTGGCTCGGAAAATGCGACAGGGAGGTTGCTCTCTTTCTCCCCGACACAGATACAATGACACAAACCTCTGCACTTGCATGAGGCAAAGAAGAGCTAAAAATGACTCAGTCACAATTGCTGTGCTGTCATACAAAGGAATACCTGACAAAAAACCCATTTGACAAAGACAAAGATTTATAATGAATAAACACCTTAAATTCATGCATACACCTTAACATATACACACTTCTTCACTCAATACTCTGTTTATTAACCAAACTTCATAGCTGAAAAAAACTGTCCTTTGATAATCATACTTACATCCATAAACTCCATATTAGCCTTGGGCCCTGTCGTCTCGTTCAGTATCTTTATTGCAACAGGAATCTTTACCGTTTCCCCCTCTGGCACCCAGATACCCTGTGTGTGACACAAGCGGTAAGCAAAGCAGCATGTATGCCTGTAACGTGATCAGTAGCAAACTTATACATACACCACATGCATCTGAGGGCGGTTGGAATGAATTTTTTTGGTAATAAAGTATCTGAAAGGTTAAGAAAAGCATCTGCTTGGGCATCTGAGGCTGTCCCTCTCTGTGCCTTCTCTGTGCTGCAATGCTTTCATTTTAGTGTGATTTGCCTAAATTAGATAACTTCCAGATCTTGAACCATGCAATGTATCTGCAGGTTTGAAAAAGAACCATCAAATACATTTAGTTGTTGACAAGACCAAGTGTGTTTGACAGCCCTCCCCTTTCCTTCCTCTGCTGCCACATTCTGGGGGCAGTTTGTCTCATCCGTGGAATGTTTATGTGAGGCATTAATAACCAAAAACTATTTGATGGATCATATCACATCCACAATGTCAAATGCCATCGTCTGCAAAGTTTGAAAATGATCTGCCAAATATTTTTTCAAGTTAATGGGAGAGTATTCGCGTTGGACAGGTCCCAAAGCCCATGGCATCTGTGCAAGGATGACATGCAGATGTGTTATATGTGTGTCAATGAAAATATGCCCAACAGTTACAGGATCTTTAGAATATTGTTTCCTTTGTCTTACAAAAACTCTTAAAGAAAAAGGAAAATACATGTCAAATTTAAATGTTTCCGTTAAACGGGAAATCACGGGAAATATCCTGGGAAATCAGATTACCTTATAGACGATGCCAAAGGCCCCCAAGCCCAGCACCTTCAGCCGCTTTAGCTCTGTCTCTTTCAATATGCGCAGTTGCGCCTGGTTTGGGGCCGCGCCGCTGGGCGTGAGGGGCTCCACCAACTGCATGAGACATTGGAAAACAATCCCATTGATCAGTCACATAACTGACCAGGGATGTATGCTGCATAAAAATATATTATAGAATTGCTAAGCAAAGCATGGTAAAGGAACGCTACAGCACTACAAGACCATGTGAACAGTAAATAAGTGTCTCTTCAGGTTTACGTCACTGTCACTCTCCAGACCTAAAAGCATCTCTACCATGCTGAGCCACTTGCAATGAGAAACCGAGCTGGAACCACACTGTGACTGGTCTCTCTTCATGGTACAGGTCAGGGATGGCTTGGTTTCTGTATGCCAGTGGTAAAGCGCCGTAAGTGCCATTGCACTGTAGTGTCAATTAGTCAATGCATTTGTGTTCACGGATTATAGTTTAACAATATTACATCTTTCTTATTTTATAGGTACTTTTGTCCAAAGTGACATATATGTGAGGATCAAAAAGAGGGTCAGCCAGTGTACCTAGAGCAACTGGTGTTCAGGGCCATTCCAAAGGTCCAAATGATGAAATTACTTTACCAGTCACGGGATTTAAACCAGTGACCTTCTAGTTCTTTGGCAAAACCCCCTGCCCCAAAGCCCCAAATTAATAAAAAAAGAAAAATGTTCCCTTCCGCTTTATTTATAACCTTCTTAATGTTCTTGGTGTCCCCATGCGTCTCGTGCTGCCTAGGAAAGGGTCCCCTCCCCCCATGATCCTAACTAGAGTAAGTGGTTGGAAAATGGTCAGATTAAGTTCTTACGCTCTAATAATCTTATTTGAACTTTGTAAAATGATTGCTTCACACAATGATAATACCTATCCATTTGCAAAGCAATTCTTTCATTATCTTGGGTGAAGCATTACTTTTAATGCTCAATCTACATCCTGTTTCTAACCACTACATCCCATTAATAGAATGCTCCTAAATGACACAATCCAGTAATAGGGGACACTCAGGCAACATACTACTGTGAGGTGTCACTCTCAACTAATATTACATTATCCAGCTCCATGAAAATAACTTATCCTAAGCAAACCTGAAATGTATTTATATATTTTTTTGCCATAACTTGCTAAGAATATGTTTTCCTCACCTTCTTAGGCTTATAGAGTTCCCTCTTTCCAGAACATAAGGAGTACTGATCATCATTGTTATAAAAAACGCACAATAATCTATGCAGTTTGTTGTGACAAGTAACTGATTACCAATGATGATCATTTTAGATCCTGATCACATTCCCTATACACATGCGACGGGAAAGCCTTGTCCACCGAGCACTGACCTCTGTCTCCAGAAAGCGTCGCAGGGCCCTCTTCTTCCTGATGTTCTCGCGCCGTACATAGACAGCCATACTAAGGGCTAATATTACTACCACAAACAAGCCACCGATGACCCCAGCTGCAATAAGGGGGGTCCTGCAATGAAAAAAAGCAGCGTGAGACAGTAAAAGTACATATTGGCTTAACAGATATTGCTAGAACAATAATAAGAGCCAGGCAAAACTTTAGACAAAGTTATAACAACTTAAATAAAAAATGAGCAAAAGCACAGCTTTTATCTTTACCAATAATATTATTGTCACAGAGACCAGAAAATAATGCACTATACATTGATTTGTTCATATACAGTAGGTGTAATAGGACAGCGAAAGATTATAGTTTGGTACAAACTGAGAATAGGCAGAGTGTCATGACACGAAGGACTTGGGGACAGGCGTTGGGGCAAAACAAAAAGGGGTTTTATTGAGATCACCGGACATAAACTGGAAATAAACAAGATCAAGAGAGATTAAAAAGGGGAGGAGTGGAACAAGAAAGGGCCCAGGTAACATGAGGGAACAAAGCCAGGGTTAGGGGCGAGAAGTAAGAGAAATGAGTAACAGGTGTGGCTTGTTAGGGCCACCCTAGGGAGGAGGGTCAGGCGGACATGGCAGGCCAGACATGACACTGAGGATGGAACAGCAGAGAGGCGGACATGGCAGGCCAGACATGACAC
>JAODKL010000001.1:31272014-31282152 GCA_026780765.1 Petrocephalus schoutedeni
TTCTAAAAAATATGCTTGTGATTATTTAAGTTTTCCACTTAGGGCAAAAAGTTAGTGAATGAAATCAATAAAAAAAATGTGTTCACCTTACGCATTGATTGTTCACAATTGTAACATAACATTACAAAGTAAAATGTACATATAACTAAAATGTAATAGTGACTAATCTGAATGGGTTGTATGTACTCTGAATTATTTTGTCAACTTTACCAGAATTTCTTTTGTTCATTCAACTAAATTGTTAATTGTAGAAACTACTCCATACACTTGCATGGAACTCTTTTTTTATGTAAGTCCAACAAATTATGCTTCTATGTATACTTTGCATTGGTTATGAGTTATGGTTATGTACTTCAGTTAAATGTACTTAAAATATTTATTTACTTTTAAGTATTTCATAATTAATTTTGTAATTTTGTAAGTAATTCGTATTGTGCTAGATGACACATCCTGTTTGGCCCAACTTGCTCATTGTGAACTTTGTTTTCTGATGAATACAACAAAAGAAGCTGCTTTGGCATTTTGTGTGAAAGGTAAAGTATGTGGTAAGATGTCATTATAGGAAAGAGCAATTAGCAAACAGCAGTACTGTGCTGTTTAACTTCTGAGATAACTTGCTAGCCTACTAGTGGCCTTCTAGTTAATTTCAGCAGGCATGCTTAGGCGGTGGCATCTTGCGGTTTGTCATATATGAACGATTTCATTAGCAATAAATCAGGCTAACGACATTTGTTCCTAAGGTCCAAATTTATTTCTATGAGCTAAACGTAGGTGTTTTTAGGTAGATTAATTAATTTATTAATTAATTACTTCCTATGTCTGATGACACATAAATATCTTAAGATCTTAAGACATTAAGATCTTGGTAGCCTATAGTTGATTTCATTCATATCTCTTGCAATGATCATGACAATAGTTGTGTTCCTTGCCATACTAATTGAGGGAGTTAGTGATGGTCCATTTATACTGTACCTGTAGACAGCCCTCCCTCCTATGACAGCCAGGTTGGAGAACACACTGAGATCGGTCATGTTCTCCGGCCAGGACTGGATGTTAAGAAAACCTGGGAGGGAGGACAGATGGAAGCTCACAAGTTTATCACAGTCCATCCACAGCAACCAAACCAAATAACATAATAAGTTATGGTTTCATTGTATTATATCATCTTTACGAGTTGTTATTATTTGTGTGAGAGTTCTTTTACTCATATTGAAAAGAAGTAAATGCCTATTTGGTAAGTGATTATTTAAGAAAACTTTAATTGCACCTAATGGGCAAACAAAAACTTGAATTTACCCGAAAGCACTGCAGTAGTACTGTATGTATCTTTACTTCTTAAATGTTATAAATGAATAAAAATTACTTTTGGCCTGTCATGTAAATTGAAGCTATTGGTCATGTCACAATACACCTGGGAAAAAGTTTTTTATTTGAAATAACCGAGTGAGTCCCTTGAGCTGGACAGTAAGCACTGAGATTAACACGCTTAATAAACCGGCAATAACTGCAAAGATCAGTCATAACAATAGATGACTAATACAACACAATTGAATCATAAGTCATAAGCTGAAAAGCTGATTATTTACTAATGTGGTCATTCAGTACCAGGAGTTCATTGTATTCCAGACATTAAGTCTGTAGCAGAATGACATACATGACCCAGCAAATATGACTCCATGAAATACATGGTGGTCGACTTTGCTATGGCTCATTATCAGTCATACACCTCAATAACATCGTCAGAACCACTGTGATTAGTGTTTGCATGAAAGACTCAAAACTTAAATGCAGTTTTGCCTCCCTGTCATCATTCCCACAAAAACTAGGAGGTCCATTTCCTATTTCAAAATGTTTTAGGTCACCTCTCACCTGTGATCTCCCTGACTGTGCGGAACACATTGAGCTTTTCTGGATCCAGTGCCTCAATGCCATGATACACATCCCTGGGAAATGAAAAAGAGGTGTCACATGAAAGATCAGCAGCATATTCATGTACAGTTATTTCACTGCTAATTGGTGTTGTGTCACGCCCCCGGGTGTGCCCGATTAGCAGTAATCACGGGCGCTATATGGAGTAGACGCTCTCAGTAGTTCCTCGCGAAGTATTGCCATGATCGCATGCCTTACTGAGCATTTACTTGTCTCTCGTGCAGCCCTGCTTCCTTGCCACGTCTGTCTGCCTTGTGTGTTTGCCTTACCCTGTTTGCCTTCCTTCCCCAAAACCCTCCTCATTCCTGACGTCACCCGATTGCCTTCCCCGCCAGCCCCTGGCCGTCTCGTCTCCCCCTCCTTCCGTCTCGCCATCCCGTGTTTATCCATAGGACAGATCTCCCCGGCTAAAGACCTCTCGCTCCGTCCCTGACCACGCTTCTGGAACTTTGAACCCGGCTCAATCCACCTGTCAGTCCTAATAAAAGTTCCTCTGCTCCTGCATTTCTGGGTCCGATCTCCTCTGTCCCGCTGGGATTCACATGTTGGGCATCAATCGTAAAAATGTTGCACAGACTTGGTGTACAGAGTCGGGGTGGAGTGGCTAGCATACTGGTCCAAAATCCTTGAATGTATATGACTGTCGATTTCAGGAAACGCAACACTCATCATCCTCCATCAGTGGCTCCACTGTGCAGTGTGGCTGTTCCCCCCCTTTACAAATACCGGCAATTCCCAGGTAATGAACGAGTCTATCTTTAAGATGAATTTGAAAGGAAAGAAATGAAAGTAAATCGGAATAATACTCATAATACAATAATAATAAACGTAACTACATATGGTATTGTACTGGACCTCGAACCGACGAACTGCTGAAGCCATGCAATGATTTCAGGAGCATCAAAAAATGTGCTTGTGTTTGTTATTACAAACCATTGTATTTAACTTATTTTTATTATTTATGTATTTGTAATATAATGGGCATTATGGCAGTCCGTTTGTAAGTACCAGTTGTCTGTAAGTGGGACCCCAGGGACTACCTGTATCCAGATATGCTACTACATAATTATTTTTATATTGCAGCTCCTATGACAGTCTACTTTTTCAACAAATTTTTTCTCAGATTTTTTCAGTGTTGCGTTATGCATAGTATTGTGTATGGTCTGTCGTATACAGTCATGTGACCAGTTCTATGGTTTTTGCACTGTTGTCCTGATAGAACGTTGCTTCGTGCCACTGTACACTACAGTATATACTGCATGCTATATATTATACTTGAACATAAAATAAAGTTCGCTTCATTTCACTTTAGGAAAGCAGTTGATATGCAAATCTATATCGTTTACAAGAGCTCGCCCATGCAGTTTGTTACAACTCTACTATTATCAGAGAGACGCCTGGATTTTTCCATATACGTACATTTTTCCAGTTGATTGCCCCAGATAACATAAGACTAAACCAATGCAACCATTAAAAAAACATACATACAAGAAACAAAACGCTCAGCAGACCTCAATTGGTCTTATATACTATTTCCTGCCAGTAGTGTTCATGAGCTGGGGTATCTACTTTATCTGTATGTTATTGAATGTTTAGTTTTATCCCCACATCATCTGCAGCTACAAACACTATGTCACCTTTCATACCCACTTGCACTAATAATCTGTTATTTTATTATATGTGATATAGTAGTAATTTGTTAATTATTTTGTTATAGTTGTTATTTACAGTAGTTGGCACTATTATTACTGTTTTATGTTTTATTGTTTTTTGTCTTTGCTGCCTTACCTTTATTCCTCTTGTAGCATTAAACATGATTATAACGAAAGGATTTCCCTCGTTTTTCTTATCTTATCTTATCATATCCCAATAAAATAACTGCTCCACCCCTCATAACATTGCTAACGTGTTAGATTGCTTTGAGTAAGTGAGATGCTTGACTGGAACTTTTTTGACAGCATTTCCTTCTGCACTCACACACTGAGCCACATGCATACAGACATATGAGTAGGCTAAGTAAGCTCTACACAGTGCACTATATCAAGCAAGGGAATCAAGGCCAACCCAGCTGCAGTACACTAGGGGTCGGAAGGCGAAATTCACTCTGAGAATCTCACACGTCTCAACCCTAACAGAAACTTTCCCCCCCTGTGCAGAGACCCCATAGCTAGAAATGATTCCCATCAGATTAACTGGCTCTCATCGGGGCAAGATGCTGAAATTAACCAAGAGAAAAAGGTCTGTGTGCATAGAGACTGAGGAGGCTCTGACTGATTGCTCACATCAGCAAGGATGGTTTTCAGCACTCCGAGTGTGAACATTGCAGTCTGAACCCTAACCCTGAACCCTAACCCTGAACCCTAACCCTGAACCCTAACCCTGAACCCTAACCCTGGAACACTTCCTCAATCTATACTCTCCTCCCCTTTCGCATTTCACACCACTGCAGTTTCTGCCTAAAAGGCAGAATTTAAAGTTAAACTGAGTATAATTTGACACTAATTTAGACAGAGAGCTATAAGTATGAGACGTGGAAGAGGCATAATTGCAGCATCATCATCAAATTTAGAGATTTCTAAAATCTCTAAAATCATTATTAGACTAAATAGTTATTTAGCAAATATTTTTATTGAGATACAATAGATACAGTTCTCCTAGAATTTTCTCACAGTCCTATATTGTCTGCTTCCCACGAAACAGCTGTGAGGAGACCTGAACTTGTAACATGATCATGTAACATCTCTGCCACAAATAAGGATGTGGACGTATTTTGATAAGAGTGGTGTTCCTCGTAAAGTCAGAAGCTCCCATACATAAATCAAAGAGAAGGATTCTCACCCTTTGATGCCAGTGATAAGGAAGACTAGGTTGCCGTTGATCTTCGTGCAGTTGCGAAACGTATCGATGTTGCTTGTATCCACAGTTTGTGCCGTCTGTAGGCTGGCAGTGCCGATGCCATCACATGCTACAATACAGACAAAAATAATATCTTCACAGTTTGAGGACTGTAAAGCAATAAGGTCATGTAAAAATGATGCATTACAATTACCTAATAAAAACTTCCAGAGGTTGTGTGACATATGATGTATTTCATTCAACATTCAAAAATGTGCATGATTCAGACAGTATATGCTGAATGAAAACCACTCAGAAAAATGGGTACCTTTTGGGCATATATCAGTGCAGGGAATGCACATTTTGGTGCGGTTCTCCTCCACCTCCATTTTATTGCTGGGACAGGCACGCACACAGGAACTCTGGTCTACAACAAAGTTGTCTGTAACACAGCAAAAGCAGGGTGCATCCAAAGACCAACATAATGTAAGTTATAGAAAGAAAAAAAACAGGTTGCCTTCGTATTAAAACTCCAGAAATCAGTATTGACATTGCAATGTAAGTTACTCCTACCTTAATTTACAATTTGCTAACAAATGCTTCAGGCATGCTTTAAAACAAAGGTGCAGAAGATGGACAGCAGACACTCAGGCAGTGTGAGCAATGCTCTTCAGGCATCCTAAATGCAAGAAGCATCTTGCTGTGTATCCCCTAGTCACTGCTTGGCATGTGTAAACCTTACAATCATTACCATGCTCATAACTGAAGGTAAAATTGTTATATGTAAAGACATATTCTGGACATTGCACTCAAAAAATAATCAAAATTGGTTTTAAATGTATTTTTAATTAAAATATATTTTAAATTAATTTACTCTGTTGGTCTAGGAGGAATGGCATTTCATTCTTGATTGTATGAAAGTGCATACAAAAAGATGACAATGAAGGAAATCTAAAATGCAGTTTTCCAATTTGGAGAGTGTAGCTGACTTTCCTCGATGGCAGTAACATTCGAAACAGAAGTGTACGACAGCACTCACGTGGACATTTTTTGACACAGAATGCCCCGTAGGTGTATTTTGCCTTGGGGTTGTGCTCCAGCTGGAAGGTTGTGGGGTTATATAAAAAAGGCTGGGGGCACTGGGTGACACAGGCACCGCTGTCATTGAAGTTCGTGCAGGCCTGTGGACGTGGGGTTACGGTGCTTAGAGGTGAACAACGCGGCATGTGAAATGCTCCTTTAAGAGTCTTTAGCAAAGACAAATGGTGGAGGTGCTGTGGGTATATATAAAACATGCAGCTCATGCATTTATTGGCTGTAACCATAACATCTGTCACCACCTGCATTGTGTATCTTTTAGAACTCACTGCATGTATATGTGACTAAAACGGGGATTAAATTACATAATAAAAAATCCTGAATAAAAAATTCAGGAAATGCTTTTGTTAATATTTGTTTATGTATAACTGTTTGTAATATCAAATCCAGAACGTTCAGTCAAGTAATTATAAAAAACAAACATATACATGAGAAGTACTTAAGAACACCCATATTTAAAAAAAATTATGAATTTTACAAAAAATGGAAGTGTGCTAATGTATTTTAATGTATTGAAACAGAGATTACAATGTCATCTAAGAAAGGAAAAAATTGTTGCATTTATGATTTATCTCTTTGTTAACAAAGTATTATAAGTCATAAACAGTAAATAAAACAGTATGAATCTGGCACTGACACTGCACTGACTGTGAATGGGCGCTGAAGCCGCACTGATTGATTGTACATGTGCTGTTACTGGGAATCTGCTGACTGTGTACTAACTGTGAGAGCTGTCACTTACCCAGCAGTGAATAATCAGTCATTATACTGACTGTGGGGGGCTACATCTGAGCTGGTCATGGATATGTGATAGGGTACAGTCTTTACTCACAAAGCAGTCAGTGTCTTTGGGGCCAGAACAGCCACCAGCACACTCCCGGTGGCAGCAGTTACTGACGTAGGGGCCAAAACAGCGGCCGTCACACTGCTCAGCACACACCGTCTTTGTCACTGTGGAGAGAAACTAGCTGTCATGGTGTGAAAATAAAACCTGAAAGTCGATGCCAGTTTAGAATCTTTCTGGTGTATCACATCCATGTCTCACCACATCTGCTTCACCTGTCTGAGTCCAAATGATAGGTGTGAATATATGGAGAAGCAAAAGCCATATAGCACATATAGACCTGGGGCCTGTATCACAAAGCAGCCGGATAATTAGTTTGAGGTAGTCTGGGCTATATGTAAGTCAGTGTTTCTTAAACTGGTCCTCAATGACCCATAGAGAGTCCATGTTTGTGCTCCTTCCCAACTCAAAAAAAAAAGATCTAAGGGTCCTTGAGAACTGGGTTGAGAACACTGATGGGAATAACGGTATTAAAATAAACCGTGTTACTAACAGTGTTATTTTCTCCAGTAACGAGTAATCTAACTAATTACTGTTTCCATCATTACAACGTCATTACCGATAAAATTAAAATAAAAAGTCAACATTAAAAAAATTAACAACAGTTAAATTTTAAGTTCCATTAGAGGGGGGGAAATCCAAATTCTTAGACATAGTTGAACATTATAACTAATTACTTTTTTAAAGTAACATGCCCAACACTGGAAATGACCAAGAAAGGTAAACCCGACACCTGAGCAGGTATCCTGTACCTGTGTGCCCAGGGGAAGTACCGGTTTACCACAGGTAAGAACCTAGAGGGGATGCACACATTGTGTAATTTACACATATCACATGTCACATTTAGGCAGTATCTCACAAGCAGAGTCATATTGTTATGTATGTTCTTTTTGGTAACAGATTCAGACAAGAAGACTGCTATAAACAGTCAAATTGTCAAGTGGCGTTATACTGCACCTGAGTGTGCTATCTAATGGTGTCTCGATAAATGCTGTTATATGTTATGCTGCTGTTGTGTTTTTTCCTACCATGTCCGTGTTTTTCTCCCAAATGGTAGAGTGAATTTTGCGGGGGTACAGTATACATTTAGTAATTTTTAGTACATTTAGCAAATATTTGGAAGACGTTACTAGGAAATATAACTAATTACTAATAACTAATAAAAACTAATTACTAAGTAACATGCTCAACACTGGTTGAGAACCACTGATTTAAACTGCGGTACTTTAAATCCAGCAAGTTATCCGGCTAAGCAAGAAATCCTGCTTCACGATACAGGCCCCTGACCTTTTACCTGCAATTGCACCCAGTGGTGCTTTCCAATGAACTGAAATGTCATCCCAGTCACCTTCTCCTAAAAGTAGAAAAGAGTTTAAAACCCTGCTCCAAGATACACAAAATGGACAAAAGTATTAGGACGCCTTGTCATCACACCCACAGGAACTTTTGTGACATCCAATTCTAAATCCATAGGCATAAATATAGAGTTGCTCCAACCCTTTGAAGCTATAATGGCTGCCATTCTTCCATCCTGGAAAAGAAAAAGGCTATTCCCAAACTGTTCCCACAAAGTTGGAAACATAGAAATGTCCAAAATGTCTTGGTATGCATTTTTTTCTGTTCCAGCATGACTGTGTCCCAGTGCACAAAGCAAGGTCAATTTACTCATGGCTGAGTGAGTTCTGTGTGGAAGAACTTGATTGGCCCACACAGAACCCTGACCTCACCCCCATCGAACACCTTTGGGATCAGCTAGAATGGAAATTGTGAGCCAGGCCTTGATATCCAACATCAGGACCATGTATGTGCAGACAGTATTTTTTGATAAACTTGGAAACAGACAGAAGGACGGTCAGATAGACAGATTCATCTACTCATCTAAACCCTAGGACACATTTCAGATTTCGTCATTCATGGTTTTCGTCAGTTTTCAAATCTAGGCAGGGAGAAAATTCTGCTCTGCCAGCAGCAATAGTTCACAGCTATCAAGTGCGATCAATTGCTGCAGTGTTCTTGCTGCAATGTGGGCCCATCACCTCAGCGGACAGAACGTCAATGAATTCCATAGCTGTACATAGAAATGAAATGGACCACTTAAAAAGAAATGACATGTCATCAAACAAATTATCAGCAAACTGGAACAGTCAGATCTATTCCCTATTTGACATTTACTTAAATATCCAAACCAGTACGCCGGAAAAATAAATCAATGTCATAAAGTATGCTGGACACCTTACATTTATGTTGGAAAATTCATAACCAGATGCAATTTAACTAAAAGATGATTCTACTGTTCATTACAATAAAAAGAAAAGCACTCTTTGCTAGGTTCTTTGAGTTAAAAAAGAACATTCCATATAGCAATTTATATTATATTAAAGCATCTGACTGTATGTCTTGATGTTTGGTGGTCTGATTCAAATATGTTTTATTTATAAGTAGGGCTGTCAAATGATTAAAATTTTTAATCAGATTAATCATTATTAATTATTAAAAATTATTAACACAGCCAAATAATGGTGGTTTAAATCAAGCTGAAACATACTACACACCATAATATTTGTCTTTGCAATGTCCCACCGCTTCCTCTTTGGCATTCCTCTTAACCAGGATGTACAATTTACAGTATTCAATTGTACAGAAAGCAATAAATGTAGTCAAATCATAACAGTGGCCTACCACATTTTTATCATGCACAATTTGAGTCATCTGTTGCGTTTTTGTGTGGAAAAAAATCAATCAAACCAAAAGAAAAATCTTCTACCTTTACCTCCATTCTTAAATCCAGTTGCTCAAGCAAGCCTAACTACTATAACAAGTTGCACTGAACCTGGTCTTTTTGTTTGCACATCACCTTTCAAATCTACTGAGCTTTATCATCTTTCAGCCAGTTGCTGAGGCAAACTAACTTGTTCACATTTTCCGAAAAGCTGACCTTTTCTTGTTCACAATGTGACCTGAAACTGAGAAAAGTCGTTCACAGGGAACAGTGGTTGCAGGAGTGGCAAGATATTTGTGAGCTAGTGAGGCCAGCTTCTCATGGGCTCCTGAATGAGATGCCCACCACCTCAAGGGGCAGTCCTCCAATGTAATGGTGGGCTCTGCTCTGTACCTGTGTATGGCAGGTTGGACCTCTTCAGCTTCTGGTTCTGAATCTGAGCACATTTGCAGAAGGCTGATTTTCTTCCTGGGTGGCCCATCATCATGTGTCTGTGAAGACTTTCTGGGTGATTCTTCTTGCAGCATTCCTTCAAGTGTGGTCCACACCTCTTCCCTGTCTGTCTTGGGCAGGCATTTCAAGTCTTTGAAACAAGGATCCAATACTGTAGCAATTTGGAGCCATGCATTGTTGAGCTGAATGGTGTGTGAGTGTGCCCTGCGATGGGCTGGCCCCCCATCCTGGGTTGTTCCCTGCCTCGTGCCCGTTGCTTC
>JAODKL010000001.1:31288804-31299004 GCA_026780765.1 Petrocephalus schoutedeni
GCTTCCGGGATAGGCTCCGGACCCCCCGCGACCCTGAACAGGATAAGCGGGTTGGAAAATGGATGGATGGATGGATCTCCACCTGATTTTCATAGCATTCATCAAATGCTTGCCCAGATTAAGACTGATTTGGTGGTTCTTCACTCAGCAACATAACAACCCAAAACACACATCATGAGCAGGAAAGTGATGGCATATCCAGACAATTGGACTGGCCTGCCCAGTCTCCTGCCCTCAGTCCCACAGAACTTGAATAGGATGAACTGGAAATAGGATTGAACACAATGCAACCCACAAACATCTGAGGGCTGGGACGACATGTTTCTCTGCTGATTTTTTCACCTAATGCCTCATGTTTGTGAAGCTGTTATCTGGGCAAACAGAGGCTCTTTTGAGGAATCCACGAGGAAATTTCCAGTTTTCTTGAGCACTATTAAATGCATTTTTTATTTATTTCCAAGTAGGTACAGAAAAATATATAATGTAAAACGTTATGAAACTTTGCAACAAGGGTAGCCAAAAGGGGGTCCAACCCGGTACTAGCAAGGTGCATCTAATAAAGTGGCCGGTGAGTGTATATTGCCATGAACATTTTCTCAACAATACATGGCTGTTATCCAGGTTATTAATGCTTTATTAATGCTTGTAATCCTTGTAATCCATCCATCCATCCTATTATTAACCTCCAAAGTAGCAATGCAGTAGGCATATTTTCCTACATTCACAAATGTAACCTAGAGGTAATTAAATCATCCACAGTGGCCCTAATGTTCAGCAACTCTTGGGTGAAGGTTACTCACATCCTGCACTGCTGTTTGTGGGCACCACCAGGAGCTCAGAGCGGTAGTTCTTGACGATGTCTTGCCAGTGAATTGTGTCAGCATGGCACAGGAACTTGTTTTGGTCCACATAGATGCCACCGTTAAGAATCTCTGTGGGGTGAAAGGCCTTTTAGTATGTGAAACAAGGTGAGCGCCTGCTTCCCTAAAAAAGAATGACTATTACAATTTTTAGACTTTTCTTGTTCTCTTGTAAATGTGATATTGAACCCATCCAAGCATTAGTCATCTTGAATCTGCATTTTGGCCAGCATTTCTAGGTTTTCTCAGTGATGGTCTACACAAAAGTAATTAACATGGAACAGGCTTTAACCTGACTCAAGTAATAGCTAGATACAATCCAACCCACAAATAAGGTTTTATTTTATCAAAGTAAATAAATAGGAATGTATAGTACATTAAGTCTTCAGTGATGCTGTAGAAAGCAAAACTCCAGCAAACAGCTGCATTAAGCTTGTTTTATTACCTATAAAATATGCGAAGACTCTAAAAATACAAGAGACCATTCTGTTTACATTCACTTTTTGCACAATATATTACTAAACAAAAGATTTTGGAAAGGCCAGTTTGGAATCTCTTCCAGTGAGACCTGGACTGTTTGTAGAAAACAATGCATTTAGTTTCTTCTGTAAATGGAGAGAATTGAGTAAGACTACTTCTCCCACACACCAGCAGGCGTCTGTCTGCCAGGTCTGTGTGCATGGTCCCAATCCCATAACCACTCTCTACATCCTCGCTCAGCATGCAGGGATCTGGATCGGCATTTGGCACCACACAGGCAGCCTGACCCACTTCCCTACTAGCAGAATTGGCAGCCAGCATGCCAGTATCTGGAGCAGGTGTCATCATGTTGGCAAGAATGAGAAGTCAGGAAGCCGGGTGTGACCTTATCATCATGGCCCTAGATGTGGCCTTGGCAGTCATTGGTGGTGGGGGGCACCGTTATGCTAATTCTTTCTACATCACTCTTATCACTAAGATACATATGTGTGGGGATCTAATACAACTTTTTTTATTAGAGATTTACAGAAAAACAATATTTAATAACTCTTTAGTAGACTTTAAACCTAGTTAACTGCCTGGATATTTTACTTTAGTAAGTCTAGTTAAGTATTTTTCTCACTCTGATAATAAAAAAAGATTGAACCTGACCCCTAACTACTGAAGCTTATCCCTTTTTCTGGCACTTCTGGGTCTTGCATAGCTAATCATTGCTAATTCAGGATTTGATTAGGTACTCTGGTTTTGGTTGTTGGTTTTGTACTAGGCTCTGTGTTAGAATACCTGCAAAACTCAGAATGGTTTTATCTTTGAGCCTCTGAGGAAGGCCCTTGATCTCAATTGCTCCAGGGACTGGTTGTTTATGCTTTCTCAACAAAGAGGCATTGAAGTGTTTACCAAGGTTTATTGAACCAGTATCGGAAAGTATTCATTAATGGAGTCTTAAAGCACTTATGCAAGTCGCTCTGGCTAAGGGTGTCTGCCAAATGCTACAAATGTAAATGCAAATGTAACAAGTAAGCAAAACATAAAATCAACAAACAATAACAGGTAACTTATTCGCTGTTGAGAAATCAATTTAATATAGTCACATTCTCAGGAACCAGTGTCTAACATTCCGCAGGTGTGGAGGTTCTTGTTCTTGTTCATTTTCAGAAGTAACTAGGGGATAGTAGCATTCTGAAATGCTTTCCATACCTATATTGTCTATGAGCTTCTAACAGTAGGTGTACTAGCTTCTGGGATAGCAAAGATTCTATAAGATTCCACTCTTGGACTAGGCAAAATGTATTGCTCTGGTTAAGGGGATGTCCAGAAGGTTGAAGGCTACAGATTGTGCACCACTCTTGTTCTTCCTGGTTCCTGCCAGCAGCTGTGGCAATTCTAAGACCTTCAACCCAATGGCTCTGGTACCTGTGGTGCTGTCGGCTCCAGCAGAGCACCCGCAGAATGAGGCAAGGACCCTGCAAATAAGAGCTAAATGAGAGCTGTCTTCCCCCAAGTTATGAAGACATATATTACACCCTGGCTTTTAATATTTATAATATGAATAGTAGATACAGTGATACAACATCAACCTTATACTTTCTCAACAACAGAATTCAGATAGGAATTCCAAGTTGAAGTCCCAAAATAATAAATATTCTTTTCCAAGCAGAATGTGCAAGCTTTCTGCAGTAAATGTAGCTTTAAACTTCTAAAGTTCTTCTGGCTATTAAAGTTAAGCTAAATGCAGGTCTCAGGGCGAAATATTCAGTACCTCTTTAATATTTTTGTACATTAACTGGTTAAATACCACATTCAGGCATATAATGTGTAAATGTGTAACCTATGCAGGTATTTGGTAAGTAAACAAATATACGGAGCGCTGACGTAATGTTAGAATAACATCTAAGTTACAGGTACTTCCTTAAATGCAGTTCCTCTGTTATGACACTGCCTTTTTATAGCGAACACAAGCTCTGTTGCTTTGTGAAACAGATACCCTTCAGTACTGTAGTGCTTTTTAACAGTAAGTCCTTGCTAAAAGGCATAAAAACAAATCAGAAGCCAAATCACTGTAGACTTTCAAATATTAATATTGAGATTTTATAAATACTAAGTTTTGAAGAAAAATTCCAAATTAAATTGCAGAAATAGATATTTAGCAAGTGCAAATAAAAGTCTATGCTTAATTTCTAGACTTAGGAGGTTTACAGCTCAAGACAAGCTGTGATTTCATTTGTTTTATTCCTTCCTTGACTGTTGAAAGTATCACTAGTCAAAAGCTGATTTTATACACCTCTGTAAAATCGGTGACTGCTGGCACAGGAGTTGAAAAGGTGGAAAGGAAGCATTTCCACCATAAATGCAATTGTGCTGAAAGTAAACTGATTAATTTCTTTGTCTTCATGATGAAATTGGTTGCAATGAAAGAGCCCAGATTAAAGGATTATTGAGTTCTCCAAAACATGGAATATCTTAACTAGGAATTAAATCAAAATGAGGCATTAAAGAGGGTATTTTATTCCTATTTTATCTTGTTTTTATCTTAAGCCATGTTAATCTCTATGTTATGACTTTTATCACGGATTCTTACAGGCAAAACAAAGGATATTATAAAGTCTGTAAGATGGTGAGGGACTGGCGAGCAATCTGCGTGTGCCACTGTCTCTCACTCTCTCGCTCAGATCATAGACCACTGTCACTGAAACTCCATCACCTACAGTATGTCTGCCTCCTTGCCTAATACAGGCTACGCCGGATTTGCAAGCAATTTGCGAATGACAGATTAAAGTAAACATTGCTACCCCCTATTGGCCTATTGGATGTGTGATTCTATATGGAAATACCACATTTGTCCCTAACTTTAAAGAAAGCTCTTGTCATGTGAAACCCCATTATCTCTTAAAAAATTTACTTTAGTAAATTTACTTTAAAAATTTAATTAGTTACAGAGGATCCATAAAGCATGGTGTATAACAAGTCTTAAGATCCATCCATCCACACATACTGTACATGTTGTATACCCTCTTTTCCATTGCAGAGTTTTGAGTATAGTAAGATATAACTACATAATATTACAAGTAAGATGAATGCATTTTATAGGAAATCTTTTAAAAATGTAATACATGCATCGGCATTCGTTTTTGTCCGGCGCCAACTTTTCTAAAAATGTACTTTTTACATTCCCATCTGGATTTCTTTCCATCAAATTTGGGTGATGTAAGCGATCAACATGGAGAGAGATTCCATCAAGATATTTCGCTCATGGAAACAAGATATCAAGGCCATTTTAATCCCAACATGATGGGTGATTACTGTTGGTTTCTACAACGGGATACTACTACCATCCAAAAGTGCGAACGCAAATGCTTTAAGCACTTTTGAACACTAAGCCTATTCTATAAGCCCAAGTTGAATCTATTGTTACTCTGAATGCATCAATAGGAAGATGATGTACCAAGTTTTAGATTTGCATAATGTAAACATTCATTTTTAACATTTTTAACTTTAAGTCCTGACGTGCTACAATAAATCTGACTTCAGATTTGGAATCAGCGCACTCCATTTAGTATAAAACACATACATTTTGCTGAGTAGCAGATTTTTTTTTTATTTTGTTGTCCTGTGTAATAAGCATCCCAGTCAAGGTGTTCCCTAGATGGATGGACTGTACCTGATTATTTATTAAAGTGTTACGATGGAACTTGTTGATTATCTAACAAAGTTTGCAGGAATAATATTTAAATTTTACTGGTTGTATTAATGATGGTGGTTTCCCTTCTGGAAAGTTCTTGTGCCAAGGCCATCCCATGACCCTGACCAAGACAAGCAGTGGGAAAGGTGTTTAAACCAAAACATTACAGTAACAGACTCAGCTTTCTAATGATTCATGTCTTCCTTGACTACATAGCCAGTATTTTCAACTCATCTCTGTACATAAATTTTTTCTATTTCTTTAAGTCTGTCTTTCCATAAACCAGGGGTCGGCAACCCGTGGCTCTGGAGCTGCATGAGGCTCTTTCATCCTTATGCTGTGGCTCCCTGAGGCTTTGGAAAATAAATAATGAGTATTCAATTTAAGTGTATTTTATTTTTATTCGTTAGTTAAAAAAAATTGCAGTTTGAAATTTGAAGATTACTGTGATCTTGTAACATTAAAATACAATGCGTTTCATTTTTTGTCGCTCAAAATATGAGTCACAAAGGCCGATACATGCCCGCCAAACTGCCGTGGATTTATCAAGCTACAATCCTGCGTAAAGATGAAGGTGACATCTTACAGCCCAGATTTGCAGAGGTTCAAGAGCAAAAGTCCCATTAACCAGATAAATTTATATTTTAATGAGATATTTTGCAAATATGTATTTTACATTGCTTATCGAAATAGTGTTTTTTTTTCTCAATTTATTTTTTAAACTTGGTTGATGCTCCAGTAGCCTATAGGCGATGAAAGGATTACAGCATGCAGCAATTTTAGCTTGGTACATGGATACTTTAAGTTCGGCTTTTTATTTCATTTGAAAGAGACCTTCAACTCAGCGTGTATTTTTTTTTTTTTTACAGAGTTCAAAATGTTCAAAATTGCATAAATAAAACTTCATAAGTGACACACTAGCCTAGTGGTTTTATAAATAGCATAAAGGTAAAAAATATATACAGTGTTAACTTCATTTTAGATGTCAAAAAGGATTTGCTGCTTTTGAGGATTTTGTCACTTACATTGCAGACCACTATGTGCTAAACAGTGTTTCGATTTTATTTAGCATGACATCAAATGTTTGATACACCAGGACCATCCAAGGATTAAATCATCTGGTTACAATCAAATGTACATTTATTGCATGAGTTATGTGTTCTTCTGGATGGTCTTCTTTTAACTGCCCTCAAGACAAGGAACACTAAAAGAAAAAATTGCTTTTCTCACTCTTCCTGGTAAAATAAAAAAAACCCAGAAACCTATAGTGTGATTTGTTACATCAAACACAGCACAGCTGGAGAAATATTTTTTTACAATTACAATTTTTTTTTACAAATAAAATCCAAAACAATCAAGATATATTTCACTGAAATATTTCAAACATTTACAGTAACAGATTTTCATAACCACTGAGCTATAAAACACTGGACGTCTACTGGTGACGTCCATTATGGTTAGAGATGCACTGACAGTATT
Organism: Petrocephalus schoutedeni; assembly: GCA_026780765.1. Lineage (NCBI taxonomy): Eukaryota > Metazoa > Chordata > Actinopteri > Osteoglossiformes > Mormyridae > Petrocephalus > Petrocephalus schoutedeni. Next base: position 31,295,303 of record JAODKL010000001.1, read on the forward strand.
GGCCCACCACCGATAATTCCCTTTAAAATGGTGACCCACATTGCTTTGTACAGCCACATACTAAACAGTTAGAAAAATGTCTGCTGTGTGGAATTCTTTTAACGTCGCTACAAATGCATTTTGCAAACATTGCTCTGCTAAAATTTCACAAGGAAGATCAGTATCCACTATCTGTATCGGTCAGAAATTCCCTTATCGTTGCATCACTAATTTTGTTCAAACTGTTCTCCAATGAAATAAAGCCAGTTTAATCAGTTAACGAGATCCAACTTGTCGCTAGCCTAGGCAATGGCAGTGTGCACTTTATGGCCCCCTGCTAGGGCAAATCCAAAAGCAGTGGTCCCACCATTCAGATGTCCATTCCGTGTTTAGTAAACCTGACTTTCCGAGTCCAGAGTGCATTAAGGACATCTCCTCAGAGCATCAATGCAGGTAGGTGACTTTGAAAAAATCCTGCAAATGCTCCTCTGTGTAGTGCATTCAATTACCAGAAACAGGACAATCCATGCTCACTATCACTTTAAAGTGAAGGTCATTAACTGTCATTGTTGACGCACCACAGCACGCAGCAATGAAATGTGTCCTCTGCTTCTAACCCATGTGACATTGTGACACAGCAGGGGGCAGCTACTCGAGCACTCAGGGAGCAGCGCATGGGGACGGTACCTTGCTCAGGGTACCTCAGCGATACTTGAGGGTCGGGGACTCAAACTGGCAATCGTTCAATTACACAGTTGCACCCCTAACCACTACACCACCTGCCTGCTCCTACTCTCATGGAACAACAAAACCCTGGGGCCCATGCAACTTTAACTCCCAGAAAGAGGTCATCTGAAATCTTCTAGCCTATAGAAGAACAACTGCTGTTTCTGCTTTCACCATTCATTACCATGTGGTAATGTTTTTCTTTCATTACCTAATCAACATCACTGACAGGTACTGAATATTAGGCCTGTACATGATGTGTTGCGATTGCTGTTGTCCTATGGCTGGTGGCATTAACTATTTATGTAGATGAAGTAACACCAAAACAGCAGCATCTGTAATGGGGAAAAAAAACATGCATCTTGTTTTCTAGTACAACAAATTTTATGATTAAAGTTGCAACAGTGCCTGCAAAGACACAGCAGCATTTTCTCAGCCTTTAATAAAAAACTTGCAATTTAAGGGTTAGATGATAGCAAAGAGACCTTCATCAATATTCCTGTAAATGGTAAACAAGTTAATAATTGGGGAATCTGAAGGCGGAGAATCCCCCGTGGGGGGAGGAGTCCTGTTATTCCACATGCACTGCTGGAGGGGGTAGCTTGCACTCTCTCCCATTGCATTAAGGGCTTCGAGTGACTGTAGCCATGAACTTGACGGAGCCATGATAGAATTTTGTGTGTGCATAATACTTTCAGACACGCCACAAGGTTTTTGTTTATAGTGCCTCATTCAGTGCATCTTTCAACTGTTTATGCAGTAAAGGATGGTAGGAGATCTGGGATGTTCTGATGGATAGCACAGAGCGCAATGCTGGGGAGCACTTTGGAAGCGGCTATGTTTCTAAGCTGCCAAAAAAAAAAAATAATAATAAAACACTAATTTAAGCCATATTTTCTTTGTAACCCATATAACCAAGGATCGGTTGTCACAAGGCTCATTTGAATCATTTAATATAATGTGAATCATTTAACATGATTGCAAAAGCAAACTGAGAGGAAAACAGCTGGTACAGCCAACGCACCTGTGAGGTTCCGGAGACCCAGCTGCCTGAGGCCGAAGTCGCCGTCTCGGCGATAATTGAGGAAGATGGCCAGGGAGTAACGGTCCTCGTATAACTTGTTGCCACGTATGATGCGCAGGTTCTTCAGAGGTAAGTACTCAAACTGGTTCAGCGCCACCAGAACATAGCCTGTCACCTCTCGGATGGACTATACAGAAAGAGAGAGCAGAAACGTCATTTGACACCAGTTACAATTTCTCACAATATGTACTCACTTGAGGGCTACAGGTTTATTCTTTTCAAATGTAAGCGAGAAGTGATCATCTTCTGTCACCTCTCTGGCTGGGTTAGCTCGCATAGTCTGATTGTGCATTTTTATCTGCTGTAGATTAAACGTGTGTTGACTCTTTTTGCACATCCTTCATTTGCGCCACTATATAAATGATAGCAGAAGCATCTCGAGCTGATATCAGTCATCCTGTCACAGGCTTATTGTTAGGCAGCAAAGGGTCCTGAGGGCTATTGCTGAAGAACAGGTTTATTTCTTGGGAAGGACCAGGCCACGACACAGGTAACCCATGCAGTGGTGAGCAGGCCTGGCACTCAAGTTGGACACTCAATACTGAGAAGCTGAACTTGCCAAAACTAGGGACCCTGACACTTGTCAAGCAGAATGTCTGTCACCCCACAGCCTGTTCAGTGACAGAGTAGCCAATTAGGAACTGTCAGAAGCTTTATAGAAGGTCTTTATAGCATATCTATTGGCAGGCACAAAGTGAAAATGAGGCCTGCTATAGAGAAGACATTAGTGTAACAGTGTTGTATCATAAACATAAATTCTCCATAGTCTGAAGATACATGTGAAAATCCATGTATTCAGAAACGTATTTGCACTATGGAAAATGTATTGTTCTTGACCGAGTTAATGGTTTAACAAAAAACATCAATGTAAGGATAATGGAGAATATGCAAACAAACAGAGAGAGAACTACTGACCAGGACACCGAATACCAGATATCAAACTGACCAATTTAATGGTATACTGTAATCACAATATGGTAGCACTTGACACTAATAATAGTGCGCATTTACCTGGTGATCTCACCTCAGTCCCCATCGGGCGAAAATACATTTTAAATATTGCTGGAATATGACAGAAATTGTCAAGTGATTAAATGTATTATTTGTTAATACAGAAGAGGACACAAACTGCCAAAGATTATATTATATTCATCTTCTGCACTGTGTAATATTAGTATATTGGAAAATAGTATACTGAAAAGTTTATTTAATCTTAAACTAATTTTAGGGACTGATGGCATTTGACTAGCTTTTTCTGACATTGACATTTATTATTCAAAGGCCTCTAGGCATCCTATTTCAGAAATTTATAATGCACAAAGATTTAAAAAACTGCAAATGTTAATACCAATCAAAAAAAACAGAACCTATGATTCAATCAATGGGATAATTACAACCTGGAGGCCATAATCTGGCTTAAAATAAAAAAGAAAAAAAAGAGTATGAGTAAGCATTATTTTAAGAGATAAACTGGATCTTACAACTGGATTCCAAACTACTTGCATTAAGGCAAAACTGGCTATAGTGAGATGAGTTTTCTGTTTAGGTTCAATATGCTTTTTAATCTAAAGAGATGACATTGTCAAATACTTAACATACTGTATGGGTCAGATTCTCAGAAAGGGAGCAGAGCTTTTCCCGATCTTTCTGTATTATTATAATATTGTGATAGTGTTATACAATGTAACATCGCACCAATGGCACACTCAAATGACCAAACATGAGAGGGAAGGTTATGTTTATAATCAGAGGGTCTGTGGCAGCCAGTTTGTGGCCTGTTTCCTGTTCAATGGGGCTTGAGATGAGGTCAGTACATATGGCAGCATGATGGTCTGAGCCCCGCCTCATTGGAGCCAACTCCTGTGCACAACCAAAGGAGTGCAGGGCAACGCAGTCAGCCAGCAGTCTCAACC
>JAODKL010000001.1:31299104-31309600 GCA_026780765.1 Petrocephalus schoutedeni
AAAGGAGTGCAGGGCAACGCAGTCAGCCAGCAGCCTCAACCAAAGGAGTGCAGGGCAACGCAGTCAGCCAGCAGCCTCAACCAAAGGAGTGCAGGGCAACGCAGTCAGCCAGCAGCCTTACTCCAGGTTAATACCAGAGGTAGAAAGTTCAGGTCCAGAAAGTACAAATCCAGACCAAGATGTTTCCAACCAACCAGTTGAGTATACTGTGACTGTGCCTCTTCATGCTCAACTGGTTGCTTGAAACAAAATCTTGTTTCTCTGAACCTAAACTTTCTAAATCTGATTAAACCTTTCTTCTGTTTTGATTAAATGTGATATACCTTTCTGGGGAACCACAACTGAACAGACTATTTTCAGTAACCTGCCAAAAATAAATAAATAAATAAATATTTTTCTAGTTACTGGAAAAAAATATGAGATGGAACATAATGCATATGTCATATCCCCAGGGGATCAGTAATGTGAATCTTAATCTTAACCTTAATAATATAGATTTCATGGCATTATTTCACAGTTTGCCAGCCTCTATAAACTTTTCCTGCCGTTGTAATTGAACAATTGTATGTCAAAAACATGTATTTTACAGTTTTAATTGAAATATTGCAAATTTGTGTATATGCGAATTTCTGGTCAGCCATTATGAAGGCTATCATTCAAAAAATGGCAGCTTTTCGGGAGTCATGGCTGCTCATGGATGCTCTTCAGCATAACTTAGTGGTCACATGGTGTGGCACATCTGTTTAATGGGACAAAGCAGTTCACTGTCTGCATAATGGGGTATTTTCACAACGGAAAGCATTCAACTCTGATGTTCTCACCATCACCTTTGTCTCTGACATTAATTTAGACTAGCCAACAAAGGTTAATTGCCAGCGACTGACTCCACACATGCCCCTTTTCCACTCCACTGGTGCCAGTGCTGGCACTGGGGCTGGTGCTCGGCCAGTGCTGAAGTCGGGCACCAGCAAGAGTCGGCCTGCATTTCCACGGACTTGAGAGCCCAGTGGGAACCGGGTGACAACACTCCGCCCACCTCTCATGATGGCACAGGTGCTTGATCCAGAAAAGCAAAGGTTTGGTGCCAGTTCGGAACCGATTTTGTGGCACTGGCACCATTTTTTCTTCTGTGGAAAAACGTGGCACTGGTTCCACATTTAGGATCGGCACCGAAACAGCACCGGCACCTTTGCTGACACCTACTGGAGGTGCATTACTTACTCTTATTCATAAATACATCTGTTCTGTGAGAAGATTTTGGAGGTCACTCTTATTATGACCCGACTCTGGGGCAGCATGCCATGTTAATTCACTGCCACACCCAGTCTCTGGCAGTCCACAAGGTAAATAAACAAGGAAAAAATATGTTCACTGACTAACAACTGCAAAACACTGCTGAAAAATAATGCCAGTATCAGTACAGTTTAACATTTTTACAATTTGAACACCCCATTTCTAATTGTGAATCACAAGTGACTTTATCAATATTTCAAGTCATTTTCATGCATAACAATATGGATAGAAAACTGAGCAACAGTTAAAAATAATTAGTACCATGGGCATTTTATGTTTTAATTTTATTGAAATATATCATCTGTTCCTTGAAACATTAAGAAGTTAAATATGTTAAAAATGGTTGCAAGATACTATCTGCCTCACCTCCATTTCTCGTTGGGATAAAGCATCTGTTAAATGTGTGTGATTTCCTGGCACCCATTACCTACATCAGGTGTCTGCAGTCCTGGAGAGCCCCAGCCCTGCACATTTTTGAGTTTCCTTTCATTTAACATTTAACCTGATTGTAATTACCACCCATTTCTGGAGTTGAATCAGGTGTGGTGGAGCAGGGAAAGAACTAAGCTGTGCGGGGCAGAGACACTCCAGGACTCAGGCTGGAGAACCATGACCCACATAGTCCCACATGACAACAACAACAACATGAACTGATTACGTTTTGCATACCAAACACTTTGTTATGGAAATACACTGTGTGCATGGCAAGTATAAAGTAGTCATCTAAAAACTCGTGTTCTATATTAGTGAGTGATTGTTAAACATTGAAAAAATTGGTGACTTTTCCCCGCATAATATCCATATAATATCCCCACTATTTCTTTGGGGAAACCAAGCTCCCCAATGACCCAGTAATGAATAGGCTGTTGGAAGACGAACGGATGCATTCATTATAACTTGGATTTCATCCATCTATGCTCTTACCCTGGAGATGGCCACAATGGGCTTGGAGCCTATCCCAGCCAGCACAGGGCACAAGGCAGGGGAACAAACTGGCCAGGATGCCAGTCTATCTCTGGGCACACACATCCCCCGCGGGAAGTTTGACCAATTCTCCTAACCACACCTTCTCGGAAACTTGATGGAAATTTAGACCAAGTCTGTTCAGCTAGAGTACAACCAGAGGATAAAAAAGGAATGCAACCACTGATACAAAGGAGCAATTAAATCAATTCTTTATACGTATTATGAGAAGACACATTCTGTGCAAAACCTGCCTCTCCAAAATAACACAGAAACCGCTAAGCAGAAGTAATCTTTGGCCGTAAGTACCACACAATACTGTAGACAAATATAAATACAACCATTTCACATTCTTTCCCGAGGGCATATGAAGGACAGAAATAGTATGGATAATAACAGGAGAAAGTAGACAGGATGGTAGAGAAATTTTAAGCAAGTACAGGGGAAACAAAAAGAAATGAGAGAGGGATTTTGGCCATGGTATTTTATTATATAGCTGTTTATTTGAACACAGATAACAGAACCCCACAATACAATTTCTTCTGCTGTTTATTTTATCTTTATTCTTTTTTCCTAGCTCTATGTAGAATGGTAATTCATAGCAGGCAGCCCCCCTGAGATTTACTTGATTTACTTTCTGTTTCAATACAGATCAGAAAAGTTACTTCTCTAGGGAGGAAATTCAGTGTCTTATGATAATGGCTAGAGTTATTCCAAGAGCAACTAATTCAAGTGTAATTCGAAGTGTTTCAAGAGGTTTACTAAATCATTAACTGCTTGTATGAAATAGGCATTTTGGGATTACACTTTGTAATTTATTCAGAGTACAACATGCACACTTGTCCCAGGACAGGTCATTTAATCATCTGCACTAGCTATTGAATAGTATATTGTTGTTCATGGAATACTAGCCTAGAGTAATGCACGACATATAGTAAGTAACAGATTTAATTTGGCTTCAATTTTTTTATTATTTTATTTGCCTTATCAAAAGTTACTTTCAAAATATTTTGATTTTTGATTATTTATGAGGGGTGATTCACCTTCCCAGATCAAAAGATGTGACTGAACACGTAGCAATTTTGATTGGTTACACATTATGTAGCATACTAGGGTTGTCCAGAATTCATGGATAATGCCCCATTCCATTCTTTAATTGGATTGAATTTTGAATTGACTGTAAGGTGCTGAATTGTAATGATGGTAATACAAATTTAAAGTAATACAAATTATTTATTGAAAAGAAAGTTTTGACACCTGAAGGGCATTAGTCACTATGCTGCACAGTTGGCTTGACATCATGAAGTCACATGGTGAAGGAGCATAATAGATTTATTGGCAACCCCAAATCAGAAAAAGTTAGGACGGTATGGAAAACGCAAATAAAAAAAGAAAGTAGTGATTTCTAAATTTACTTTGACTTGTATTTCATTGCAGACAATATGAACACAAAATAGTTCATGTTTTGTACATTTATATGCCATTTTTAATAGAAAAAAATTTGTCCAAGTGGAAATTTTGAAAACCAAGTCTTGTGACACCTGAAGGACATTAGTCTCTATGCTGCACAGTTGAAATGACATCATCTACTGAAATAGTTGAAGCGCGTAATAGGTTTGCATTTTGAATGTCAAATGAATGTTGAATATTAAACTAACTTTACCTCGGTCAATTCTGAATGGTGCACAACCCAGTACCCATGTACTGAAAATGCGCGCCGGAGTTACAACAACGAGCGTAGTTTGCGTTAATTTATAGTCTACATTATAGTAAATATTTATATTTGTCTTAATTGTACACTTAGTATATTATTAATTTTGACCACTTATTATATCATCTGCATTATTACGTTGGCTAACCACCAGTGAGTTTTTGTGATATATTTTGGCCGATCTCTGTGGCAGGACAGCAAGCAAAAGTTCAAACAACAAACTACTTAGAAAATAATGAGCGGGTCGGATCTGTCGTTGTTTATGAGCAAGATAACTAACTACTTGACCTAAGGGTTTTGGGGCGGCCTCGTTAATTGACAATCAATCGTAAGTGCTCGATGACAAACTATTTAGCGCAACGATGCTTTTGGGCAGCCCACCCCAGTGCTGGAGTTTTGAAAGTGAAATGTAGTCCCATTCTTGTCTGAGATAAGATTTCAACTGTTCAACATTTTAGGGTCTGCTTTGTTGTGTTTTTTGTTTCATGATGCTCCCAATGTTTTCAATGGGTGACAGGTCTGGAATTCAGGAAGGCCAGTCTCGCACCCGGGCCCTTCTACTATGGAGCCATGCTATTGTAATACACGTAAAATGGGGCTTGGCATTGCCTTAATGATGCCTTCCCAGATGTGCACGCTACCAAGCCATGGGCAGTAATGCACCCCCATACCATCACAGATACTGGCTTTTGAATTATTCTCTGATAGTAAGCTGGATGGTCCCTCTCCTCTTTAGCCCGGAGAATGCCATGTCCATGATCTCCAAAAAGAATTAGAAATTTTGATTCACCAGTCCACAGGACAGTTTTCCATTTTACCTTAGTCCATCTTAAATGAGCTTGGGCCCAGAGAAGTCACTGGTGTTTCTGGATCATATTTAGATATTGTTTCTAGATCATGGCTGTCCAATATTGGTTTTCGGCCTTGTCCCTTGCAAAGCTCTCCCAATTTTACTAACTTTTTTGAAACATGTTGCTGGCATTTAATTCAAACAGTACAATTTCTCAGTTTCAACATTCGATATGTTGAATTTTCAGGTTTAAATGTTTTGCAAATCATTGCATTCTGTCTTTATATACATATTACACAGTGTCCCAACTGTAATAATAATAAAATATAATTAATGTTTAAAATTCTCAAAGTATTATCCTTATAGCCTTAATATTTTTATCTGTATAAATTACAGTTTAATTTCTAATTACGCAAAATACATACAGCCACTTCTTCTGAGGTATTGTGTGTTCATTGCCATTATTCAGTCTTCTCACTTTTGCTTGCTTGCCTGGTGTCTGAACTGTTCCTGTTCCAGTTCTAATTTTAGGTTTCATTCAGTACTGTTTTTCTACTTCAGCCTGCCTGGTTGTGACCCCTGCTTCCTGATTATTCACTATGCATATCATTAGAGATGCCCTGCTTTGCACTTGGATCATCATGCATATCCAGCTTTTAATTTAGCCAGTCCCCCACCTTGTTTGCAGGAGTCTTCTGCAAGTCTTCTCTCTTCTTGATTTGTTTTACTTATACAATTATATCTAATGTTAATCATAATGAAAACTTTTTTTAATGAATTTAGAAATGAATTCCTTCCAAAGAAAAGAAAAATGTTCTTTAACTTGTTGATTTTCTCTGTTGATATTTTACAAAGCAAATCAAGGAAAGCTCTGCTGAATAATGTGCACGGCCAAAGAAGTCACTGTGTCAGCAAGTACTTATGAGCCAATGATTGGATCATTGTTACAGCTCAGCAATGTTATGCTGTCACGCACACCGGTCAAGCGATCACCATGAGGACCCGGAAGTAGGCAATTGCCCGGAAGATAAATAGAGGAGCACTTCATTCACTTGCTGCTCAATCATTGAGCAATGCCTTTGCCCTTTTTGATCGCCCTCACTGGTACTGTGAGTACTCAAGTATTTGGTTCTGTCTCCTTGATTGTGTGTGAATTTAGAACGCAGATTCCGGTGGGAATCTCTACTCTTTATTTAGCGAGCGTTCTTATATTAATCGCGTGGTTATCCTACCTCTTCACGTAAACTCCGCATCTGGGTTGCCATCCATGCTACACGGGCTTCCCACTGATGCCAGTCTATTTCCGTGTTTTCTGCCTGAATCCCTGATAGAATGACTGAGTCAAATGCGGTTAACCCAGTGGAGATCGCTGCCCTCTGCGACCCCGTTGCAAGCCAGTCGGTGTTGATAGATCAGCTTCAGTGTGAGGTCGTGGACTTGCGACAAAGCATCCAAAGCCGAGCCTCATCCCGGGGAGCTGGCCTCGGACGTTAGCTCATCCCCTTGCGATTCTCTGCGGAGCTGTTTGGGAGCTGACTGGTGAGTGATGTGCGCCGCGGATGCTGGCCCGTATCTCCTCCCCCATCCCAGAGACCCACATTTCACTACCAGAAGAATGGAATGGGGAAGAGACATGTGATGTATTTCTCAATGCGCTAGATCTGGTTTTTGAATTCCAGCCCGCCAGATACTCGTGTGTCAACGTGTTGCACTTCTTGTCTCCCTCCTCACAGGCAGGCAGCTGAGTGGGCCACAGCCATCATCCGTTCCGGATCTGACATAGGTCACTCTTACCCTGAATTCACACACCAGCTCCAACACACCCATGTAAAGTGCCCAGGGACAACTCTGTTGTCAAAGGCGCCATATAAAAATAAACTGAACTGAACTGAATTGAATTGAACTCCGCACTACATTCTGTCATTGCGATAGCGAGGTGGAGACCGATTCGAGGCTGTACCATCTGCATTAGGGAGGCTTGTCTGTAAGTTGTTACGCCGCGGATTTTCGTACCCTCGCGGTGCAAACCACCTGGGGTGATTCCGCCCCCTCTGCACGGCCTAATAACAAAGGGGTGGCTCCCCGTATCCAGGATGAGCTCGCTGGACGTGAGCTCCCCGCCACCCTGGAGGGTCTTATCCAACTGGCCCTTCGTATCGACCAGCAGATTATATCTATCTATTATGTTTGAGGCCAGCTCCCCGTACCCTGCCGCTCGCCTCATTTCATCATCCTCCAGCACCTCTAACACCATCTGCTGGCGTCGTCTCTCCACCTCGACCCATGGACCACTCAGGAGCAGGGGAACCCATGCATGTAGGGCGCGCCTCCCTGACCACTACAGAGAGGGAGAGATGCTATAGAGAAGGCCTCAGAGACCAAAGTGATGGTGGAGTATGTCACCAAAGCTCTTTCCCAGGGTATCATCAGGCCCTCCTCCTCGCCAGCCACTGCGGGGTTCTTCTTTGTTAAGAAGAAGGATGGTGGCCTCCGACCCTGTATCGATTATCGGGGGCTCAATCAGATCACCATCAAGAACTGTCACTCCCTTCCACTGACGAACACTGCCCTGGACGCCCTGGTGCCACTCACAAGTTGGACCTCCAGAGTGCCTACAACTTGGTGCGCATCAGGGAGACCGATGAGTGAAAGACGGCATTCATCACCCCTACTGGTCACTATGAGAGTCTGGTGATCCCCTTCGGCCAATGCACTGCTCCTGCAGTCTTCCAACAGTTCATAAATGATGTTCTGTGGGACATGCTAGGTCACTGGGCATTTCGCAGTCGGGATGACATCCTCACCTACTCTTGTACCCTGGAAGGGCACATCCAGCATGTCAGGGCGGTCTTCAAGAAACTGCTCGCTCATCAATTGTACTCTAAGTTGGAGAAATGCACTTTCAACCAGCGCTCCACCATGTTCCTGGGCTTTGTCATCTCACCCCAGGGTGTGGCTATGGACCCAAGAAGCTGGAAGCTGTGCATCATTGTCCCCTACCCAAGACACTTAACCAGCCATAGCATTTTCTGGGGTTTGCCAATTTCTATCAGCATTTTTTCAGGGGCTTCAGTACAGTTGCAGCACCACTGACCACTGCAGTCGGAAGGTAAAAATATCATTCTCACTATCGTTGATCGCTTCTCCAAGGCTGTGCACCTGGTAGCCCTGGATGGACTTCCATCAGCCAAAACTATAACTGAGCTGATATTAGAGCACGTAGTCCGCTTGTATGGGTTCCCCAGGGACACCATGTTGGACAGAGGGCCTTAATTCACCGCCAGATTCTGGAAGGCCTTCTACCATCTGATCGACTCCACCTGCAGTCTTTCATCTGGTTACCATCCACAAACAGTCAGACGGAGCGGACCAACCACCAATTGGAGCGCTACCTTAGATGCTTTGTCGCAGATAGGCAGCGCTCGTGGGCCCGCTGCCTCATCTGGACTGAACTCTCGCGTAACCTGCACACCTCATCCACCACTGATCTTAGCCCATTTGAGGTATGCCATGGTTTCCAACCTCTGATGTTCGATCATCAAGAACTGGAGGTTGATGTACCATCGGCTCAACAGTTGGTCCACTGGTGCCGGCGGCTCTGGGCTTTGGAGCCTGTTCAGCTATGCTGAAGGCTAACCACCAATATAATGTACAACATCACCACTGGCACCCACCAGGACGATTGTACAATATAGGTGACAGAGTTTGGCTCTCCACCCAGAACCTCTGCCTCCATACCGACTCCCGGAAGCTCACCCCCCGCTTCATTGTTTAGTATGCGGATTCCAGTGGAAATCTCTACTGTTTATTTAAAGAGCTTTCTTATATTAATCGCGTGGTTATCCAACTCTTCATGTAAACTCCATGTGAGGGTTACCATCCAGGCAGCACGGGCTATCCGCTGAAGCCAGTCTATTCCCATGTTTTCTGCATGAATTCCTGATATATGCAGCAATAAAGTGAAATCAGCTGAGGGCCTATCATCTTGCCTGTCATCAATACAAGATCTTGACGAAAAATCTATGCAAATCTGGATGAAAAATTACGTTGAGATGTTGCATAAGCACCTGTAAACAATGTAATGATGAATGTGGAGCATAATCAAAGCTAAACGTGAACCAATTAGATATTAAAGTGTACAACTCATTTTTTGGCCAGGTAGTGTATGTATATATTCAAGCTTGAAACTATTTTTATTCAGCTTTCATTACACTCTTACTATTCTTGTTTCTGTGCCAGTAAAACAATCAATATATCTGTATAAAAAATCGCAAGACAAGGGAATATAGACAATGCACAGTCTAAAACGTACAGCCACACTAGTCTACATTTAGTCCCTTCAAAATCCGAAAGCCTGTTCTGTTTCTATTGTCCTTCCATTCTGCTGATGCTCAAACAGCTGTTCAACACTAATGTAAAATCCATCTCCACTACAATTCCTAAATAACACCCCTGTTTCTTTCCGTTTGAAAAATGCTGCTATTGTAGACTGTAAATGGAAACAACAAAATTTAAAACTTTAAATTAGAATTGTGAACATTCTTAATATGTGAAAAGGTCTTGGTACTTTGTATTTACTTGTTTTTTCAGGGGAGAAGCTACCAAATAATGGAGAGGCCCTAGATGCCTCACTAAGGGCCTTCACCTAGAGTGAACAAGAGTCTGAATCTTGCCACAAGCAGCCCTTCTAGCGAAAGTGTTACACTGGTGCCAAAAAGGGGATGAGATCCCACATATCACAATCCTGCAGGTGGACAGCAAGTGCATCACAGCATTGTTGAAAGTTTGACAAAAAACCATCACAAGGGTCTTTGGTGGCTTCACCTAGAATGGGGCAGTGTAGCCATCTTCAGACTTAATAGTGATGCATCCGTGGTAACTGCTTTGAGTGTGGGAGAGTGGCTGTGATTTCTCCATATGGGCTGCCCTTTGATGAAAGTACTACGATAACAATTGTAAATTATGATAGATTTGAATCATTCTTTTGTGAGACGGCACAAATAAAATGCACATTTTTTGGGTGTGTATTTTGCAATATGAGAGTGTGTGGATGTTTTCTGGGAGGGGTGAACTGGGCACAAGTTTGCTATTCACCCGTGAGTTAATATTCACCTGTGTGTAAGCAAGGCTGCTGTGTACTAACCATGAGAGCTTCTAGAAGAAATGCTCTGATTTCTTAGGGTAATCCTTTCTGTGCTTGTAAGTGGAAGGCAGGGTGGTGAGGTTTATGTATTTCAGTTGCCTGTCTCCCACGTTCCTAGTGTGCTAAATAAAATTACCCCCTTCCACCCACCAAGAAGAGATATGTGCAGATGAGTTCTGGGAAAAAAATTACATCCATAACATTAGGGATATTGTGATTTGAGGAGCTTGGGAAGCTCGTGAAGCTGCTATTGATGTTTAAAAATTCAAAGAGTGATGCAGAGCAAGTTTTTAGTATAGTGAGACCCGTCAAAACTGAAGCTCATGACCTGACCCATAAACCTTTTCACATACAACAGGTCCTATGAATTTATTTCAAGCAAACAGGTTAATTCAAAAGACAAACATGTGACACACCATTACAACACAGGGCAAAAAGCAGAGGCTCATTACTGAAAAATGAAAAGACCTTCGTATGAGGATTTAAAAAACGCCAGGGATCTACACATGCTGTATAATTTAAAAATTCAGAGAGCTTTGTGGCCATTTTAGAGAGAGTTTGTGTTGTAAAACTAGACCTGTCCAAAATAGTGTTCA
>JAODKL010000001.1:31338613-31352179 GCA_026780765.1 Petrocephalus schoutedeni
TCCACGGAAATAAAGCCTGTTTTCTGAACCGCCTGCAATTATGGGTCGTCGATCCCGCCACGGACGTGACAATATGGCCCACTCAATAAATTATTTTACATAAATACATTATAAATAGATAAATGTATAAATAAATTATTCTTGGTGGTTTTTCTAATACTGGGAACAAACAGATATGCTTCCATGAGTATTTTGTTAAACCAAAAGCAATGTTACCATGCATACTGGAGGACAAAAATCCTCCAAAGAACTTTTTTATATTTCAGGCTTAAGTTGGTCTGGTACCATGCAGTATAAGGGTCATCTTTGTATTCCAACTTAGTATTCATAATAGACAGTCCATAGCATGAACAGAAGTCCAGAAAAAGTTCACTAGTCAACTTTAGAGCTTGGAGGTAATTCTTCTCAATCATGTTTCTTGAGCCATCAATGTCATTCCCCAGATGAGCACTGAAGTCTCCCAGCAAGACCAGACTTTGTAGAAGTTCCTTATCAAACACCTAACCTCAGCTGTCCTCACATAGAGGGAACCTTCTTGTCTGCTCAGAAAAACTAAAGATTCCCCACCCGCACCCTGGGACTTATGAGTATTCCTACAGTACATCCACTTGAGATCTTTCACTATGACAAACTGCAGCATAGGAGAGACTTGACCCCTTATTAAGAGGTTTGGCTCCAGCACCCAGACTATGTATGGAGGTCAGTTATATCTAGCTGATACAGTGATATCGCCATTGATTTAGTCGTGACGGACCAATAATGAGCTGACCTAAATTACGTGCATCAAGCAGATCCCATGTGTTTGTGTATATGATAGATTGTGATGATGAATGTTGTTTTTGCGTGAAACTTCCTCAGAAGTGTCTGGGTTATCATGCAAACAGTCACATGCTATGTGAGACCCCCAGTCGATAACGGCCCCATTGCATCCATTGTATTGAGGCCTACGGAGTACTCACAGACTGCTACAGCTCTATCCACTGTGGCGTCTAAAGGATAGTCCCTGTCATTAATCAGATTATTCAAGGGTACTGTGATACAGCCACTTAATATTTTTTGGGTATGGAGTTGATTATCCTCTCTTCCCCCTGAGTTAAGAAGCTGTTCCCATAAAGCATATCTATCATCACACCACATTAACCACCGTGGTTACTCCAAAGGCTATTACCAAGACTCACCGCAATCCATCTCTAAACCTAGTCAATGTAAGTTGAACAAAATGTCACTTAAATCCAACCCAGTGCAGCCCAATACTATTCAGATTACACATAATATTCCTTTCACTTTGCATACGGACTACTACCTTTCCTGCTGCTTCATTACAGCCACAAATTGAATGGATTCATTCATTCATTCAAATTTCATCTTACACAATGGTAACAAGCTAATACTGATGGAATGCTGATGAAGACATTACAACGGAAAAAGCAAAAATATATTATACTGAAAATGAATATGGTTTTGTAATTTTTCCACCTGACCTCTGAAACAATGCCAATGGCAGTTTAGAGACAAGAAAACACAGGAGTGACAATTACGTCCAGTGACTGGTGCACATGTTAGAGGGAACTTGGGGGAATAGATGTGTGAATTAAAGAGAAAGGTAGGAATGGATTAAGAGTTGGCAGCTGGTGTTCATGAGGTGACCTCTTGGACGCAGTAAGGGGTGTAGGGCATCTACAGTGAGGCAGACAGGTAGCCAGTTTGGCAACGTTGGTCTGGGAGCCTGCAGCTCTCTGTATCATATGGAGAGAGGGGTGGTGGACAGCAGGAGAAGCTGCCAGAACGGAACTGGATTCATGGACATTTGACAGCTGCATGGAGACCAACCACAAGATAACAGCAATGCAAATCCCATGATAATTTACCCCTCCCCCTTTAATCTACCTAAATTCATCCAGCTACACCTACACAACAAAGATTTGGTTTAGATTTGAATTCCTCTCTGAGGTGTGACACTAGAGAGCAGCAGTCAAGTATGAGTATAGCTGTGGTATATATATTTTGTATGTATATATTAGGGCTGTCAAAATTAGCACGTTAACGCGGATTAATCCATCATCATGATTAATCTGATTAAAAATTTTAACGCAATTAACTCATCTGCAGCGCAGAATGACTGAAAATCCCTGAAATGTAGCGTTGCCAACTATTTCTTACCTCACTAAACTGTACCCAGAAAGTCGCTAGATGACCACATGTGCTAATTTGCATATTGATTGTGTCATCACGTCGCGTTTACGTTCATTCAAGCGCCACCACGTTGTGTCCTACTCTGTATGTAATACTCATATAGGCTAATTTATTTTAACGCAGCTCAAAGTATTTCATTTATCATCTATTCTATTTATGTTCATTTATATTATTTACCACTGCATTGTGCTAACTGCGATGTTTGGTGGAGAAGGAATAATGGTATGGGGTTGTTTTTCAGGGGTTGGGCTAGGCCTTTTAGTTCCAGTGTAGAGAACTCTTAATGCTTGAGAATACTAAGACATTTTTGACATTTCTATGTAGTTTGGGGAAGGCCATTTTCTGTTCCAGCATAACTGTGCCGCAGTGCAGAAAACAAGGTCCATCAAGACACCTTTGGGATGAACTAGAACAGAGATTGCGAGCCAGATCTTCATGTCCAACATCAATGCCAGGCCTCACAAATGCAAAAATTCCTACAGAGACAGAATCTTATGGCAAGCCTTCGCAGACGAGTGGCAGCTGTTATAGCTGCAAAGGGGGGATGCCTGTGGATTTAGAATGAGATGTTTAAAAGTTCCTGTAGATGAAAAAGGCCAATGATTTTGTCCATATAGTGTATTAATCACTCTTGACAACTGACTTGTACTGCTTAATAAAATTTATAAACCCTTTTGCTGACCAAATATTTCACTATATGGATATATTGTATTTTTCTTATTTTTGAACCGTAATAAGTCTTCAGGGACAAGCCAGTTTGCAAGGCCTGCAAGTAGCTTTGCACAAAGTAAGTGGAGCATTTAAATACAAAACAACAGTGTTTACAAACGGTGACTGCATTCCTTGTCATGCCTCAGTGAAGTCGGCCAACATTTTCGAAGCATGATAGCCATAATTGTGATTATACTTTACATTTAAAAAGACACACTAAGGTTTACTTGACATTTTATAGACACTGCACAGTACAGCTTAAAACAAATTGTAGAACAAATTGCGTCAGTACAACAGTCAATGTCCTTCCACTTGCCTATAATAGTGGCTGGTGCTGAGAATTTCATCAAGACCGAGATAAACAGCATGTGCATGTATACAAATGCACTTCTGTATGAGAGTGAGGAATATAAGAGAGTCTTCGATTTCATAATTAATTTGGAAACCAACTAAGAAGTTCAGGGAAAGGAAAACACTCCTACGGTATAAACAAACATCTGTATAAATAACTTTATTCAAAGTAACACTGCATTACTGTTATAAACTAAATTGATTGAATATTCAGATTTTTAAGTTTATGTTTCTGTCAAGCACCAGTCAGATTAAATTCACTCAGTTTTGTTCAGGTAATTTTCCAGGCACCAAAAACACAAGTAAAATACTCTAAATCCTTGTGCTGTGGCAACCTGGTACAAGCAATTTCAATGCTGTAGTTATCTGAACTATATTGTACATACAGTCATGCAAACCTGCTCCCCAAAACCCAAGAAAACAAATAAATATGGCAGATGAAAATAGCATTGTGGAAATAGCATGAAACAAGATGACTCAGAATATCTGTCTTTTCCATTTATGCATTTATGTCATGAGCTGCAGATTAAAAGGTAAAAGCAGCTCTGGATACAGACTCATATTAAATAAAAACACTGAAGGCCATTAACAAATGGAAATATTATGTATGTTTGTATGTATTTTATGCATATACTGTATATACTTATTTTTTTATTTGCCTTCCAGCAGACTCAGCTTATTGTGAGCTTCTATTTTACGCTTGCGTTCCTTGCAAATATAAAGAAAGAAATTGAAAAACTGGCAAAGAGTTAAAAGCCACTGTCATACAACTAATTCTGACAGTGCTTCCAAACTCAGTTACAAAGGCTCATTCGACAAAATTTCAGCTTACAAAAGCAGGCACATAAAAAGTTTCTAGTGGAGATGCTGCAGGCTCGTAGTCCACGAAGTAGGCAATCTGCCAGGACTGCTGCTGGCAAGCAGCCAGCCAGTGCAGAATCAATCCAATGTAAAAACAGTTATCGAGACAAATGTTCTCGGAAACCACCGACCCCCATAAAGCAGTGTGTGCCACAGTGCTTCTTTTTCTCTAGGCAGTGAGGAAAGTATCAGTGTACACAGAGCGAGAAAGCCTTCCACTGCAGAAATAAGAAAGAAGGTAGAGAAAGGAGGTAAAAGGGAGACCTCTTCAAAGGTTTCTTCACCTAAGGAACGGAGACTGTACTCCAGAAAACAACACAGCCTTACAATGTAAAGTCAGTCACTGTCTGTTTCAGTCAGAAACTTGTGTAAATTTAGTAACTGCGGTGTTAGCCTTTATTCAAATATAGATTCTGTAGGTCCCCCTACTAGTGATTATTTCCAGGAATCAAACCATTTCTTTTTACTATAAATTCCCTGTCAGGATGGCTTCACACCTCCAGGGTTAAGGGTCCGGACTCCGTATTTCTAAGCTCTAGCCTTATTGCAGCCCTGCACTGGATAAGGAGTTCTAAAAATGTCTGGATGGAATACAGAAGTGCAACCATCAGATTCCAAGACACTTTAGAAAGGGTTGTACCTAAATTGCCTCTAAGACTAACACCTTCATTTGGTTGTGCTTGCTATATTTAGACAATATTGTCATACTGGCATACAGAACCATTACAAGGAAAAAATCTTTTTAATCAGAATATAAACATAGCCATCAGACCCTTAATATGGATGTGACATGATTAAAACATAGAACATTTGCATTTTACCCTCCCCGTTTAGCACAATTGGCTCCTTTTTAATTTATAGTGGTATTTGTCCCTGATATGTATTCTTGGGCTTCCAGGAATGTCCGTTTCTCCAGGATCCAAACTCTGGGCTGCCCATTCTTACCTCACTGGTTCACATTGACAGTCTTATGCCAAAGAACTAATAAACTGAGTCTAAAGGGTCGACAAAGTGTCAGAATGGAGCACGAAAATTGAAATATTCAACTTTAGAAGCACAGAGGAAAATGCCCATGACCACAGTGGTTCAAAGTAAAGATTATAAACTAATGCTACTGATGACACCAACAAAAAAACTGTATCAGACATTTAATAAACACATTTGATGTTCTCCCAAGTACAATGACAGGGGTTCCTGAGAAATATTAGACAGCCCCTCCTTGAATCCTTGCCATTTGTGTGAAATTGAATCTCAGTGAGAAACAACAGAATGCAATGAAAAGGCACCGTATTGCCGAACATAGAAAATATTAAACAGAAAACCTGCATCTGACACATTGTTATTGTGTCCAAAGCTACACAGTTTTGTATGGTCGCCCTGAATCTCAAAACACACCCACATTTCAATAAACACAACAACATTTAAAAAAACATAACAACATTACAGAAAACACAATGACATTTCAAAAAAACGTGCACACATTTCAAAAAACACACCCACATTTCAAGAAACACAACATTTCAGAAAACGGAAAGGGTAGGACCACACTTCTTGTTCCTGATTGGACAGTACCCTTGGAGTGACATGGGTACTGATGGATGAGGACACAATACGGGAATATTTTGATCGAGGCCATTAATATAAGGTTATGTCGATATGCTTGCTACGTACCATAACATTAACATTTCCGTTAGCACGCTGAAAACACGCCATAGTATGGAAGCCCTTTTCCGCCGAAGGAAAAAACATAAGAACCTGTTAGTCATTATAATGAGATACTATCCTGAAATAACGAGCTACTATCTCGAAATAATGACTGTATGACCGTGGTGAAGTCTGTTTTAGGTTGGATATTCAACAGATATTCAGATCAACACTCTGCAGAGCTAGCGGCGGTGTTACAGTCACGCTAGCCGGCATAAGTGATCGAAAGACGGACAGGGCAGTTTCACAGCATCGCAGACGACCACGTACCCCTGATTTAGGGACCGTCAATTCATTACCGTCCGAATAATAAAATGCTAATTTCTTCCATTCTTCCAAATGCAGCTGCAAATTGTAGTGCTACCTTAGACACAAAGAACACAGCAACATTTATGCATTTTTAACCTTACATGCATGTTATATGATTTTCTTCAGTAAAAAAAATGATTATTCAATAGCTTCTAGGCTATGGGGGTATGGAGCTAAATTAGGGGCAAAAGTTTCGTTAATTTGAAAAAAAAATCTGAAACTGAAAGTTCAAATTTTGCTGCTCAACTTTAAAAAGCACAACGGCGTATTCAAACTAAAAAGACGTGTTTGAAAGTTTTTTTTTGGCTGAAAAATTATTTTGATTCAGTGCTGGATTTTTTTAAATGTTTTATTTTCATGTTTCACTTTAATATATATTTCAATATCTTAGGTCTTACTTTTTTCAGTTGCAGATTTTTTGTTTTCAGATTCAGGTTTTTTTTCCGGATTCGGATCTCTTTTTCAGTTTCGGACTTTTGGGACTGATTTGGCATAGGGGCGTGGTGTCAGCTGAGAGGGGCGTGGAATGATGAGTGGCAGCATAACGTAGATGGACGGCCTCCGCGCCATTGGCATATATAGTACCCGCCTGCAGTGGCTATCTGTGGGGAAGTTGTTGAAGATGGCAATCTGATTTACGTGGAGCACCTGTTGGCGCCAGCAAGACATGTTTCCTACCTTTTTAACAAATGCTCAACTAAAAATTGTGCCCACGTTTTACTCCAGTGGTATACATAAAGCGTGCTACGTAGGCTATTTAACGTACTTTTTATCGCCCCTCTCTTAATATAATAAAATATAAAATAAAACTCATTTTAACTGCCTCGATATGTCCATACCAGCAGATGCCTAGTGCCCTAAACGAAAACGATTTTTTTTATAGAAACAACACTGGCTCAGCTGTTTTTGTGGAACGGGGTTTTGAACCAGCTACTTTTCAATTACAGGATCGCCCCTCTAACGATTACACTACCACCTGCTATTCAACTTTGTTATTATGTTGACTGTGTGGTCGGTTTAATAAACATTGTGAATTACGCCCCAATAAAAAATCAACAACATGTCCACTAAAAAGTGATTGTAATATAAAATGTTAGTATTTTATTATACAGACAGTAATGCATTGACGGTTCATAAATCAGGGCAACTTAAAACCGAGGTGATCTAAGTTATTTCGAGACACTAATGAGATCCTAAATTTCAAGATAGTATCTAGTTATTTTGAGATAATGCCTTCAACCAAAATATTCCCGTATTGTGTCCTTATCCATCCTTAAACTTACAGTTTAAAATTTGCACAATAATAATACTACGAGAAACAAGAAATGAACTGTCGTCAGTGACATGGGTACTGTCCAATCGCAAACAGGAAAAGGGTAGGGACACAGTTCTTGTTCGTGATTGGACAGTACTCATGTGACTCCAAGTGTACTCTCCAATCATGAACAAGAAGTGTGGTCCTACCCTTTCTGGTTTCTGAGCTCTCGCTGTGTTTTCTGCATTGTTGTTGTGTTTCTTGGAGATGACAGTGGACTGTTAACTAGGTGGTTTATATTATCAGAAATTATATTATTTGAATGACTTAAATGATTTTATTCAATGTGTAATCACCATATCATTGAAAACTCTATCTGCAAGCGGGAAATGTGCAGGATGTCAAGACTGAATGTCACAGGACAATGCAGCAAGAGGAAAGGGGTGACGTTTATGACCTTCTTGCAACTTCTGTATTCCTCAGATCATGCACTGGGAATGTCCTATGTCCCTTTAACTAACCTACTACATTTACATTAGAATAAAACAGAGATACTCTATTGGGTAGGATTGCAGGGTTGTTGGAGCATGTGGAGTTTAGGGCCTTGCTCGGGGCCCAATGGTGATACAATCCTTCTGCCAGCTACAGCATGAAACTCACAGCCTTATGAACATGAGCACAGACCCCCCCCCCCCCCAACCCACAAGCCTACACACCATCACATTAGGGCTTTCTAGCAGTAGAACAACAATTGCAATATTTCTGTACTTTGATTTGCAATGCAGTGCTGTCCAACAGAATGTCATGATTCCTTGGGGAGGTTAGCTATCTTTGGGAAAGTGATTTCACCTTTGGGCCGTAGAACAAGGCCCTTAACCCCCAATTACATCATGGATTTTCTGGCCCTGCTTTTACAAAAAACAAAAATACTTCCAAAATCCCTACACATCTGTTCAGCTGTCCATTTCTTGGTTGCACAACAGAGAATCTTTGTAGATGGAGTGTAAAAGCTTTTTTTGGCTCTTGCTGTTCTGCTATCTTTGTAACCTTCAGAAACAATTGTACCCGAAAGCAGCCTTGGCTCGCTGCCACACAATTTACTGTGACCATGCATGAGGAGGACTACTTAAAGAACTAAGCTGAGAGGGAGGCAAAAGCAAGAAGCAGCAAATTACAAGAGCCAAAGAAATGGGAAGAAGGATGGGGAAACGGTGTCTTTCTTAAAGGTATATGAATGAGGGGGGTTGGGGTGGTGACTAGAGTAGCTGCCTTGGCATCTACCATCATTACATGACTGCAGAAATAGCAAGCATCCTCCATATCAGAAGGGCCTTGGTTATGTCGGTGATCTTACATGTCATTTATGCTAACGCTAGGCAAACGTGATTGTGCTCACACTGAGCTCAGCCGTCTGTCTTCTAGAGGGAGTTAGGATGGCCAACAGTTTTTCTGAAATGCTGTTAAGCATGATCCAACTGTATCAGCCCACAAGTAGGAATGGAAGGCTCCTTTGGCTAGTATGGTAATCCATCTGGTTCTTAACTGCAATCACAGTACCTGTCACTCCAGGGTGTTCCACCTGTACCGCTACATTGAAAATTAAGGGACTGAACAAGCATCCATTTGTTCTGGCTCTCAAGTAGAAGTTGGAAGTGACTTTCTAATGCCAGAGACAGTTTCTTATGAACTGGAGGATTACATAAAGTAACCTTCAAGGAATGGCAAACTAAATGGTGTGAAGTGCACTGCTAGGACAGTTCAAGCTCCTGGAAGCAGGATTGAGGTCCCATAAAGCTAGAAAGAAGGCCTTCATTAATGAGAAACAGAGAAGAACCAAGCTGTAGTTTGCAAAAAATTTATATATTTTTTTTTTTCATATGAAGCCATTCTATACGTAATGTCCAGAGCTGTATATGTGATTTTCTGATCTTTTTCATCGTTTTCTCAATGAAAAAGAAACTCCATTGATCCATATAAATTTGTTTAGACTGACAGTATTTTCATTCAATACTAATTAAATAAAATAAAAGATTAAGCACAAATATATTTCCACAAGACAGTATGGAATTATTCTCATTTCACAAGACAGTGGTACAGAAAGAAATAGCAAGAATTGTAATAGTACGTTTTGGTCTGTCTCCTACACGTATTTCCTTAAAGGTGCACATTTAGTTGTGGGTGGTTTTGAGGGCTGCAAGCAGAACCATAGATGAGTGTCCGTGTTTGTGTCTGATGGATGCTTAGGTCCAAGCGGACCAGCTTGGGTGACAGCAGGAGCTTCTGGCCGTGCCAAAATGTGGGCATGCTGGTGCCCACTGTGGCCCACCAGGCAGTCAGCTCCAATGTGGTCCAGTCACCTTGCTGCCCAGGAAGCACTCTGAATGAGTGTTAAGGGCAATTGTGTGCCCTGCTGGCAAAGTAATGCACCTTTACCAACTTAAATAATTATGTAATTATGAAAATATATGTCTAGATAAGAGAAAAGCACGCTTTGTGCAATTTTTATTTTAAATGACAAGGCTGTGTCATACAGGAAGGGGGGGGGGGGTATTTAATCACAATATGTCTCTTTGTATTATAATATTTGTTGTTTTACTGACTTCATCCCCTCCACCCAGCTGTCCTTTAAACAAATTTACTCTGATGTATTTGATGCAGCGACATTAAATGAACTGTGAACTGTGTTCACAGACAGTGGTTTCAAAAGTGTTCCTGTGCCCATGCTGTGTCCTCCACTGTAGAATTGCTGCCTGGGGAGCCGAAGATCACAGCTATCCGATGTTGGTTTTCAGTCTTGTCCCTTGTGTACAGAGATTCCAGCGGATTCTCAGATTTTTTTAATGATATGTACCGCAGATGATGAAATTCCCAAATTCTTTGCAATATTATGTTGAGGAACATTAAATTGCTTTAAGAACATATTCTGAACTATTTGCCCACACAGTCTTTCACAGAGCGGTGAACATCTCCCCATTTTCACTGCATAGAGATTCTGCCTCTCTGGGGAAGGCATTTTTATAACCAGTCATCTTAGTGACCTGTAGTAAATTAACATAGTTAGTTGTCAGATATTCAAACAGGCAGAAAATACTTTTCCAGTACTTTTTTTGCCACTTGCCAACTTTTTCTTAATGTGTTGCTAGCATTAAATTTTAATTGAGCATATTTTTCTCACCAAAACAAAATTTCTCAGCTTCAACTTTTGATGCGTTATCTTTTTTCAGTTTTCATTATATGATTTGCATATCATTGCCATCTGTTTTTATTTACATTTTACACTGTATTTTGGAAATAGGGTTGTAAAAAAAGAGAGAGAAAAAACACCAAGATGACACCCAAAAGCCAAGGTGAAGAGACTACAGATTGAATCTTTAAAGACCTACTAAAATCCTAGCATGAACTCAGTAATAATAATAATAATAATAATGATAATAATAATTCATAATAGAGAGATAACTGGAGAGAACAGAACAACTGACAGGCAGGAAAAGGAGTGTCTACAGCCACATACACAATCACGTTCGTGACCATAAACAATTACTCAAAGAAATGAATGTGGGCAGGAACTGAAATATACAAACTGAACCGGGCTAATGAAAGGGCAGGAGTGAAACAGACAAACGAACCAATAGTTATGGCGCAGGGAAAACAGGCAACAGGTGGATTGACAAACACTAACGAACACAGGACTAGGGAACGCTGCTCACAAACTGAACACAAGGCTAGACGAATGGCCGAATCAAAAGGTACCAAACATAACCAGAACAGGAGCGAGCCAGTTTTGGATCCAGAGCTAGAAGGTTCTCCGTCTGAGGCACATCCTCAGCCTACTGAGCTCTGCAGTGGTCTGGGAAGCAGGGAAAGCACATGAGGGTTGAAGAGACAGAGAGGGGAAGACGCAGAATGACCAGCACATGGTGTCGACCCGGACAAAGGTTACATTAATTATCATGCAAAACTCT
Organism: Petrocephalus schoutedeni; assembly: GCA_026780765.1. Lineage (NCBI taxonomy): Eukaryota > Metazoa > Chordata > Actinopteri > Osteoglossiformes > Mormyridae > Petrocephalus > Petrocephalus schoutedeni. The sequence continues at coordinate 31,349,960 of JAODKL010000001.1, forward strand.
ATTCAACATCACCAGGATCATCTTCCTACTGCTACAATTCACATGTAAGATCACACATACCAATGCAGGCCCAACATTCCAAGTTTTATGGCCACTGTGCGAAGGTAAGAGTTGACCATATCACAAAGGAGAACCAGGGATTCAATCCGTGCCCACACACCCGAGACTCCCCAGAGCACAGAGGAGACCCACATTCCAAATTTTACAACTCTCAGATGCAGAGGTCCGGGGAAGAATGTCCTTATAATTTAGGGACCCAGCACGCTGGGGAGGAAGACAGATAAGGTGTGGAGGACGGGGGGGGGGGGGGGGCACCCCCCCACAATTTTTCGGTGGGGAAAAGAGCTATATACAAAATATTAAATATATGCCATATACTGTAAGTCGCTTTGGCTAAGGGTGTCTGCCAAATGCTGTAAATGTAAATGTAATCAACACTGTTCTTTTACAGTTATGGAGTTATGAACTATCAAACCAACCCCCAACTAAGACATACCATATGCAATGGAATATAACTTCCATAAAATTCACCTAAAAGTGTCATAACTTATGTGCAACATATAACTTATGTGCAACATAACCATGCATTCTATGCACTGATGGTAATAATAAGTATGCACAGGATAAATTAAAGTATAAGTTAACTAATTTAAATTAGACAAGGTTTGAACCTAAAATGGGATGCCATGTTTGGTATCAAACTGTTGGTAATGTAAGGAAAAGTAGTAAAGATGTCCCAATGTTCTTGGTTGATCATGTGAATACAGACAGTGTTAGCTATTAATGATCAAGGGGGGAAAGATCAAGGGGTTCTAGTTGGCACCACTAGGGTGATAAGGAAGATGATTGCATTACAGTGATCAGAAAGTCTCCACCCTGTCCTGCCCCATCCCTGCCCTAGGCTCCTCAAAGTCCAGATGGCAAAACACCATTTTGCTGAATCTGCGGAGACGATTCAGCAAGTTGATTCCTTACAGTAAAATCCGTCCGAATGAGAATGTGGTGACGGATTATTATACAATTGGATCTATCCGAAGTTAAACTCACTCAATTAGAATCAACTCTAGAATCAAGTGTCGAACTCTGTGTCATCCATATTCATGGACCCTTGGGCCATAAAAACCCTGCACTCAGAGAATCCGACGGAAGAAGCCCTGTCAAGAAAGAAACTACAGAAGAAGCTATGGGCGAAGAAGATAAATCTGCCATTGAGAAAGCCCCTTCACTGCGAGCTTCAAAGCAAGACACAGCTTCATCCCTCATCACCACTGCAATCATGTAAACTCACCTTCAATTCTTCCCCATTTAACTGGTTCCAATTAATGTTTTATAGTTTGGGTTGCCTGTTTAAATCCTAGGATCACGGTTTCTATTTCCCATCCATTTTGCTTAATTTTATTTGTGTTGGTATGTATCATGTCATGTGTAATGTCTGTCCTGTTTTAGTTATAGTACTATTTTTCACCTTTTAAAATTCCCTCTATTTGAAGTGCTCACAATAGGTCACTTTATTGGTGCGAAACTGCTACTGAGCTTTTAAGTCCTAATCTCGTCCTCTGAGTATTGCGAGACTCTCTCTTCGGCTGGGAGCAGAGTCGCTAGGTTACAGAGTGAAACTGTTCGGTGGATGAGCAGCCTAAGAGCGATACTGTATGAGTGAATTACATTCGCATTCTGGACCTAAATCATCCAGCAATTGACTAATTGGGACCAATATAAAAGACTGATATTGGAACAACTACAGATGTAGCCACTTCAATTTTCCCCTCCCAGCCGGCTGCCAGCCAGTTACCAGCCAAAGGAAAAGCCCCCCCCCCTTCTATGGGTGTGTCTCAATAATACTCTAAATCCGCCCATTTATCCACTTGCAGGGTGTTACCATGAGATGACGCTTTCTTTACAAAAACACATTTCAGTTGTGGTCAGAAGTTTACATACACAGTGTAGGATCACGCAGGCCCCAGAGTCAGTGTTTTATGGCCGCTAAGGGAGAAAGCCCGCCACATGGCACCACTAGGCACCACATCCACTCAAGGGAGGAAATTCGAAGCCTGCATTTCGAATTTTATGACTCTCCTAGCAGACCAGATAAGGTGTGGAGGGGGGGAGAAGGAGGTGATCCTGCATACCTCTGGGGGGAGCTGAGTATTAGAACAAAGAACCGTCTAAAATCATAGGCCATATATGTGTATCTGCCTGTATGTTTGTCTTCACTATTAT
>JAODKL010000001.1:31366877-31381134 GCA_026780765.1 Petrocephalus schoutedeni
GGAACTGGGCCGGATTCGAACCCTGGTCCCAGCGGTGTGAGGCGACAGTGCTACCCACTGCACCACCGTGCCGCCCCTGTAATAATTCATTTAAACACTTAAATGTTCTGAGTGAAAAGATACTGCCTAATAGGCGGGGTAATCGCAGCGTACTTTACTGGCCTTGCATGTCATGCCCATTCTCTTCAAGACACTTTGGAAGCCGTGCCATACAAGTAAAGGGAAAAAAACACAAACTAACCAGCTTTGTCTGGTAATTGATTTGGGATTATGCCGGGGACGCAGAGCTTCCCCCGCCTCATCCCTGTGTGACTGTGACACGAAAAGACAAAAAAAGGATAAATGTGATGAAGACGCCTGCTGACCTTAATCTTGACCATAACAATACAGAAATGAGGGGTGGGAGGCTACCCCCCCCCCCCAGTACCCAGTGCAGAATTACTTGTGGACTTAATCAAAGCACAAGAAGTCTTGGCACTGCAATATAACAGACTCACAGCTGAAAATATTCTGTTTCTTGGGTAATTTGTAGCAGACTCATAACTAAGCTTTTCAAAGTGTCAGCAACATGCAAATCTAGCAATGACTTACATTAATACATTGAAATTGTATCTGCTTAAATATCTCAATTGCTTTGTGTATTATAAGCAAAGTCAGCTAGAGCGGGAGTTTAGTAAGCTATCGTTACGAAAGATCAATGCAAACTAGCAGGTGTAAGAGGCCCTGTGTTCTGATCCCACTGAACATGCTGTGATCCAATGCTTGCAGGAATTAGTATTGAAAATACACTCAATTTATGCCCTAATGTGTTTTATATTTTCCTTTGTTTGCTAAGGATACAGTATGTCTTATTGGATGAACAGAGGAAACCTGCAAACATGTGGCTGCAGGCACGTCCTTTCTTGCTTTTTCATCTTGTTACAGTTATCTCTCATTATTAGGTTTTTATTTACTTTGGAGTCATCGGCACGAAAAAGTTCACTGCAGAAAGTTAAAAAGTGAAAGGAATATCGTTTCCCTAATTGTGTGAGCAAAAGCATCTGTACTGTTTAGAGTCTGGTTGGTAATCGTTTGCCTGGTAGCTGTTTTTCCATTGTGTCTGATGATCTGTAGTAAGTTAGTGAGATAACTCAGAAATGTCAGTTTCAGGAAGCGCTGTTAGCACCTGCATTCAGGTGTAATTAGTGCATAGTTTCTGGTACTCCGAGGCCACACCCTCCACCTTTTTCTCGCTTATTGAGTTGCAGCCCTGAACTGTGAGCACTTAGCAAGGCACGGAATGGTGCATGGTGGGATTGCTGTCAATGTCTTTGGCCTAAGGCAAAGAAGAATGTGTATGTTTATGTTATGTGCTGACCCTGAAACTGGAAACTGAAACTGCCTGTTTGCCTGTTTGTGAAGATAATCAGAGCCTCCTCTGCCAGGCTGAGGAAACAAGACGCCTTACATTGGCTGCTCAATGTCACAGAGGAAGATAATGGGAGAGAAGTCAGAAATTTCTAATAGAGAAATAGGCATTCTTATATTTGTGCTTTGTTTAATCAAATCAGATTTCTGCCTGCATACTCTTCCTTTCTAAACCCGATAGAGGAGTTATTTTCGGCATGGTGGTGGAAAGTGTACGACAGAGAACCTTATGTCCATGTTCACCTCCTCCAGGCCATGGAAGAAGCCTGCCTAGACATATCAGTAGATGCATGCCAGGGGTGGATCAGGCATGCAAGAGGATTTTACCCCCGCTGCCTGGCTAGGGCCACTATAGCCTGTAATGTGGATGAGATTCTCTGGCCTGACCCAGACCAAAGACAGGATGCTGAGGTGGAATAATGTTTTTGGTGTGTGTTGTACTGTATAGTACATGAATAAAAATGTGCCACTGTATATACATTGGTTGTGTTTTTTGTGTTCATCATGTGAAAAGGTTTTTGAGGGGAAGAACCACAAGCAACACAACTTGCCAGTTTTGTAAATATTGTTTTTAATGTATTGCACCAATGTGTAAGACTATGTTGTAGTGTGTGTGTTTTTGAGGCCTTGTGTGTGATGTCTGTGGGCAAAGTTAGGTTTTTAGGCAAGAGTGCGCACATAGTGACATTCCCTCCACGCAGACCAGGGACATTTACAATAGCCCGATGGCCAATTATGTTCCTCCCCCTTCTCCTCCTCCCTGGTGTCCTAGACGACAACGACCACCACCACCGCCACCACCTCCACCAACTCCACCACCTCTTCCTTTGCATCTCTTTGGATCCATTCTTTCAAACCTGAATGAGCTGACTTTGGCCCTTTTATCTATCCATCAAAGTTTCTGATTGGTGTGTGGTAAATTTTGACTCCTAGTGTTTCCACTTGGTTAATTGTGTGCTAATTGAGCTCAAGCTGTCTTACTCAAGTCGGGAGGGCATGGCGTTCCTTCAGGACCAGTCACGAGTAAAATGTTAGGGATGAGCCTGGTCCCTCTTTGGAAACACCGGAGGTCATTTTGCCTGCGGATCCAGAATAGCCTGGAACTAAAATTGCTTAGATAACAGCACCAGGTTGAGACACGATAAGATGAAGTTCCTTATGAATGTCCTGTTATTCTGTTCTCCTGTAACCTTGTTAAACCCCAGGCTACTGACCATCTCACCCTCCGGTACTCATTTAGGCTGACACAGTTCTGCGTTCCTTTTACTTTTAAGGATGGACAAAAACTGGAAAACCTCACCCTTACACGGAACTGTATCCCTGACAACCTGCTCGAAGTTCGACTTTTCTGCCACCACTGTCACTCACAAATTATTCTCTTCTTTCAGTGCTCTCCTTAACTGTCTTTCTTCTCCTGCACCCACCACCCTGTTTGCTGTTGACTTTGCTACTTTCTTCCATGAGAAGGTGGCAGCCATTGAAGGCCAGTCCTCCATACTCACCAGCTGCTTGAATCCCCCCATGCATGACCCTTCTTCTTCCTTATCATCCCCCCTCTCCAGCCAGGATGTTTCTCACTTACACACCCATCAGTCCCCCACTTGTGACCTGGATCCTACCCCCTCCCATCTTTTGCATTCTCTCATATTCCCTTGCACTTACCAACTTGTTTAACTAATCCCTTGTGATCTGTTCATTCCCAGCCACATACAAGCAGGCATGAATAACAACGCTTTCCAAATAAAACCATCACTTGAGCCTTTATGGATTGAGAACTATTGGCTAGTCTTCCATTCTTCTCCAAAACTCTTAAACATCTCACCCTCTGTCAAATCTCTGATTTTCTCACTAAGAACAACCTCCAAGGCCCTCTTCAGTCTGGTTTCAGGTTTGGAAACCCAACTGAGCCTGCCCTCCTTGCTTTTGTGGACATTCTGAGAACTACAAGAGCAGCATTTGAGTCCTGATCTCACTTGACCTTTCTGCAGCTTCTGAAACTGTTAATCAACCTCCTGGCCCCCCTTTCTCAGCTTTGCATCACAGGGACTGCTTTGCACTGCTTTGACTCAAACCTGTCAGATAGATCTGTCCAAGTGGCTTGGGGTGCAGAAGTGTCAGATCACATCAGATAACAACCAGTGTCCCCCAAAGCTCTGTCCTTGGTACTCTCCTCTTTTCCCTTTACATCTACCTCTCTAAGTCAGATCATCCAATTTCATGACTTCTCTTACCACTACTATGCTGACAACATCAAGATCTACTTGACCTTCTCTCCTGATGACAACAAGGTCTCTGCTCAGATCTCTGTATGCCTGGCTAAAAAGTGGAGGAAACCTGTGTGACATGAGGAGAGCATCCACACTACACACACTGAGCACAGATGGGATTCAATCCCACAAACTCCCACAATCCAAAGGCATGCAGTTCAATGCATTGGTGTCTTTAAATTTCTTATATAGTTTGTGCATCTTTGCGGGAGTCCTGCAGTGAACTGGAATCCAATTTATTTTTATTCATTTGCCATGTGCCCTGTGGTTCAGGGAATGGCCTTTGGGCCCCCCAGAATGTATTGGATAAGGAGTTAGAAGATAGTTGCAGATATAAGATGCCATTATTAGGAACATACTGTAGGTACCAGTATTAAGACTGAACATGCACACTTATTAAAATTTATTAGCATGTAACATTTTCCATAGGTCCCAACTCATATTTATCCTTTGTTGAAATGTACTTGAAAATCTGCACTCCCACAACTTGTGAAGTGTTTCAGTTTCCCGTAATTAGTTAATGAATAAATTAGTAAATTAGATCACTCAATTGACATTTAACTGGGGGAGATGCTTGGCTTCCTTCCTGCTGGATGACACTAGGAAGGTTAAAGTTGAAATGAAGCGAGGTGCTGCGGTGTTTGCAAACTGAACAGCATACCTTTGAGTTGCCAGACTGCCCCAAACCCCATGGGTCTCAGTTGCTGCAGGTCGCCATTAAGCTCGGCAGAGGCAGCCATACATTTCCCTGGTGTCAGGGCCTGCACCATAGCCAGAATAATGGGAGTGGCCTGAGGATGAAGCAACTGTGCACGTGTCTATTGCCTCACAGAAAACTTCCTTTAAGTCACACACCTATCATTTAGTTCTACCAGTACTGTACTGGAGGTGACAAATCACATAATGAAAACAACAAACTTGTAAGACTTTCACATATAATATACTCTGTACTAATGATGTGCAAAATTGTAAAATAAAAAAATAAATGACGGCAACTGTTTGTCATAGCATGTTTTAAGATAATGTGACAAATATTTTTGAAAGCGCAGGGTTAAACAATGCCTGGAGTAGCCAGGGTTAATCTTATCATGCAGTCTCCTGCCTACCATTCCTCCTAGACCAACAGTGTAAATTAATTGCAAAACAGAAACTACGGCAGCATTAAGAAGCAACATACACAACACACACAATACGCAACCCGTATCCATGGTGATCCATGGTGACCCATGGCGCACTTGGAGGGATTAGCACTATTTTTTAGCAGCATATATAGTTCTTTTTTTTAAGGGTGTAGCAGCACGCAATGTTAAACAAATAATCTGTACAAAGGTGAAAGGGCAAAAGAAAAGTGCAAATGAAAGACAACACTAGTGAACAGAAGTGTTTGGTACAGGGGGGCAAAAGTGTCCGTTGTCCTCACAGCCTGGGGATTGAAGATGTGGTGGTCCTGGTTCAGATTATCCTGTTTCTCTTTTCCGACGGCACAAGGGAAAGCAGGGGTGGCCTACATTCTTTTAATGATCAATGAGTTTAATTATTAACTAGACAGCACACTGCAACGAGAACATTAAATTCAGCTGAAGAATATCATCATACTTAAAGATTTGTTCAAAAAGAACAACGTCTGAGGTAAGGAACCAGCTTGGCTGATGTGAAGGTGAGTTATTCATACTCCAGTCTAGTTTTACTTTGGTGAAGTTTCTACTTGTGCGATAATGAGCCATATTAAGAAACCCCTGACCGAAGCTGAAAAACAAGTTCTGTCTACTTGCCCTGTGTTTTATCTTTCAGCAAGGCTGCTTTCACCCGCCCAGTGCCCTTGCTCACCACAGCCCCACACACCCACTGCCTTTTCAGGACAGACCTGTTTGGGAACACCAACGGCTATGCAGCCTGTGCATGGTGGGGAGGTGGCACGCTCATCTTCTGCATCAGCAATTTGAATCCTGTTGAAAGGTGGCTATAGTAGCCAGGATCCTCAGAGTGCAAAGAGTTAGGGGGTAAAGCCTCAGTAGAACATGTTCCTAAATGCCTCTGAATCCCTGCCTGTGCATACTATATCCTTCTGTATTGTGGCCTAGGAGTACTGCGGGCACCAGGGAAAGCACAGGGGGAAAGTCAACCTGATTCTGAGGGCCCCTGAGTGTCTGCGGCCCTAAAAAAATTGGACTATAATCCGATTGATCTGGGTTGGGAGCCCAATATAATATGCTTTTATGGGTTCCAAAACCTCTAGCGGCACCTTTGCTTGAAGGAGGGAGTTAGTAAGTTGTACATGTATAGTAACACTTATTTAGTCAGGGCAATATCAACATCTAAATAGTTAGTTATTTATTGATGGAAAGATGGGGGTGGTCAGTCTGAAACAAATCAAAATGGCATGTTTCTTGCAAGAAGTGAGATTACTATGCAGATATATTAAAAAATAGCAGTGCAGTTTATCCTTATATGATGCTCTGTCAATGACAGAATTCATGGGGGTTTTACTGAAGTAACAGCAAAAGTAAGCATTCGAGAAAAGAAAAGGACCCTCAGTAAGATCAAACAGTGCTTTATGAAAGAGGGCCATGTCACGTGATTATTGATGTGCCCCCAATACTGTAGTTATGCAATCTGTTTGCATTGCACTGCCACTCAAGGTATTTCAATTATTGATCTGCAGACCTTAACAAATGTACTACCAGAGTGCAGAATAAGGAAAACAATTATCTTCTCATTCTAATGATTGTGCTACAGCACTGTTCAATTCAATATTATTTTTATATAACATGTAACAATTTAATATTATATAGTCTCCGACGCACTTGACAAGAGTGTCTGGCAATCTATTTCTACATCAGGAATCCAAAATGTATGAAACAATGGAGGACAGAGTGGTGAAAAAAAAACCCCTCAGGGGTCCAACGTCGACTGGAAAGAGCCTGCTTTAATAAAAGCAAGGGGTACCTTCGAACATAATCAGAAACCATCAGTAAGCCAGCTCTGCAAGCAGGTCTGTGTCAGCCTGCAGATCACAGGCCACACCCGCAATCAGAACAAAACACAGCATAATTATATAGTATTTAACTGATGTGTGTATGCTGAATTTAGTTCAAATAATGATGTGAGTGAATGTGTGTGTGTGAGTGTGCCCTGCGATGGGTTGGCGCCCCACCCTGGCTCATTCCCCACCTTGCACCCATAGCCTCCAGGATAGGCTCCGGACCCCCTGTGACCTTGAATAGGACAAGCAGTTTCAGAAAATTAGTGTATAATAATAATACAAAACCACCAAAACTCAGGACTTTAACTACCCATGTTCTCAGTATAGGACTTTAGACCACCCTCTCTGGTTTCTTTAGGGGACCACCATCTCTGGTCCTCGTGCAAGGGGACATGAACCCCTACTACACTGGGGGCTTTATCCTCCTCCTAAATAAAAGAATAAAATAACTGACTATTGTAGATTATTATGTGCAATGTGGAAAAGATCCTCATTTTGAAAGTACATAGACATTCGATTCTGTATTTTGTAAATTTTTTTAAATGACACATGTCTTGTCCTGTCCTGTGTTTTGTTTGCACGACTTGGGGAGTTGCTATCCCAGTATTGTTCAGCTGTCATACACAATGACAATGAAGCACTGAATCTTGAATAACTGACGGCAATAAATAAAAACATTATCGGTGACAATTAACATTTTTAATAAGTTTTAAAAAGTCCTTCTTCATTTCTGTCCACAGGAAGCATGGTTTTCTGTGTGCTTTTTCCTAACCACATGTAACATGCAGATTTACAGCTAAGAATATCTAGAAGTTACAACGGATTTTGTTTACAGTTTTTCTCGATTGCTAAAACACTATAACCAATCTTTAGAACTAAAATTTCAAAACCATAATACTATTTTTCAAAAAGCACACCAATTTCCCTGAACTATAAACACTATTCCCCTGCTTTAACACGAGTCAGATTTGGTGGACGGTTACTGCAAAACTTACACCATGTTGTCATTTAAAAAGTAGTGTGTGTGTGTTTTTGAGGTCTTGTGCATGATGTCTGTGGGCAAAGTTTGGTTTTTCAGCAAGAGTGAATGGCTATGAGTGTAGAGCTTCCTTTTGACCTGAAAATACGATGTTTGGGAAATTGGGTGAGGCGTTATGGATTTGTGTTTACCGTTTTGAGAATACGAGGCATAGTTTCAAGAAATGTTTAAGCAGTCGAGAAACTGTAACATGACAGACAGTCTTATGAGCAAAACCGCTTCCTCAAACGCCCCATTCAATAGAGGTATTCAGGCCGTCCTTCCTATCAGGGATTCAGGGCCTCTACATGACAATAACACCCATGAATTACATCTGACTTAACTGTCTTTATAAACCTGATGCACTTAAAGATGAGGGGAGGAGAATTAAGCCCACAGACTGCCCCCCTCCTTCAGGGCCCAACAGAGATGTGGCTAATCTACCGAGCTCAGGATTTGACGCCCTTCTAATCACAGGCACTGAGCCCCACACGACACCCCCTATCAGTACATTTAAGGGGGTTACAGTTACAGCTCAAGGTTGCAAAAGTAGTTCTCCACCTATGATTAAAGCTGCTGATTATAGACCCATTTCCATAATTACGCGAGCTAATACCTTACGTATAATACGTATTACGTATTATGCACAACTGTCTTAAGTGATGCTCTAGCCTCTCATAAATACAGATAAAAACAGAGAATTATACATTAAAAAAACTTCAAAGCAGGTGGCACGTACAATGTCATTGTCAAAACTGCAAAGTGCTACATTTTAAAGTCTCCCCACTTTCAAAAGTCAATGATTTTTCCCCCAGTGTATCTCTTGTGTAACTGTCAGTAATACAGTACATCCAGACATTGTCACCAAAATAGATTCTTTCCCACCCCCTCTGTTCCCTCTGTCACCCTGTCAAGACTGCATGTAATCATACTTTGTATCTTGCTCCCAATCCATCCAGTGCTGATTCATAACTCTGGCAGAACCTTCACCAGTTTGCTGGTAGGATTCTCTCTCACTTCACTCACATCAACAAGTAGAATATATATATATAAGACACATCTACAACACACACAATATAGACATTTCCAACAGTCATATAAAGGCTAGTCACACAGACAAGTGTATACGCAATAAACGTAGTCTCCAGCAAGTACATGTCAGCATCCAGCAGTTTGCATCAAAATGTGCCTGATGAGTATTGCGTATGGATAATACTCAATAAACAATCACAGGATATTCCCCTATTGGCACAGGCAGATGGTGTAGTGGTTAGGGATGCGACTGTGTAATTGAAAGATTGCTGGTTCGAGACCCTGATCCACAAGAACCACTGAGGTACCCTGTGCAAGGTACTCTCCCAAAACACATTTCATTGTTGTGGAGTGTCGACAATTAGTCACTTTTTATAGCTAAATGCCATCAAAAGTATTCCACAAGTTACCCAAAAGTTTCAGGATGCAGCTAAACAAGTTCTTTGTTTACCTCCTTAGCTGCATCCCCCACATCTTACAACTTACAGGAATACTTGAGGGGAAAATGAATGCACATTATGTTTTGTAGATTGCAGACCATGACATAACCATAACAGTAAGTCTGGATAGCTAAGTCAGCTTCATTAGAAGCACTGTTAATGAAAAGCCCCATGGAGAACTTCCTAAACCCTCATTAGATGCTCTACTTATAAATGGATGCAGAATGTCTGTGAAGTAAATCTTCAAAGTACTATTTGGCTTTATGATAGGACTTTCATAAAACGTGAGACCTAGAAATCTTTGGCTGCTTAGATATGGATTTATGAATGTTTATGTAGATAGCACATTAGTAGTACAGGAGTGGTACTGTATCTGTTTCTGAGGTCTGTTCAGGTTGAAAAAAACATTATGGGTAATATAGAAGACTTATAGAATATAGAAGGCAAGATGTAGAAATACATACATACCATAATAAAAGAACATACTGTATAGTTATATATAGCAGTACAAAGTAAGGTCATTTCCATTCCATACGAAGCTGCTTCCATATTCTGAAATACCACCGCAAGTAGTCATGGAACAGGCCAAAGAACGTAATCTATGATGAGATCAAAGCCACTTTGGTTGAACATGTGGTCAACCGAATCAAATCCAACCAAATTGGTCTAATAATGAGGGAGGCTCATCCAACTGTAGCATCCATCATCCAGACTTTCCGAAATGAGAATAGGTAAGAAATCTCACTGTACTCAATGAGCACATTACTGTAATACAGTATTGCCCGTGGACTGTTCTGCAGACTGTGAAAATACTGTAAAGTATGTTTCAAGTATATGGGAAATGTATTCCTACTTTGTATTCCTACACAGTAGGCCTGTTTACAGTATTTTACAGTATACTATTTGTATTGCAGAACTGAAAGATGAGGTGGTCGGGAACGTCTTCTGTCTCCTGAACAGGAGACTGAAATCATAAGCATAGTTCTAGAAAATAACGCCATAACATTACGCCAAATACAAAGAAAAATAATAGAAAATAACAACATATTTCAAAATATTGAGAGGGGAAGCTAATCAACACTGGACCATCTCCTGCACAGAAATATTTTGAGGATGAAGCAGGTCTACAGGGTGCCATGTGAACGCAATTCACTCCAAGTCTGCGTTACGTACTGTATCATGTGTGTTTCAGAGAGTCCTTGAGCTAAAGGTGGCTGCAGTGGAGCACCAGTTCATCTTCACTGATGAGGTTGGATACAACCTCACAAAAAGACGAAGGCAGGGAAGGAATGTCATTGGCCAGCGTGTCATTGTTGAAGTCCCTGGCCAGCATGGTGGGAACATCACAATGTGTGCAACAATTACCAACCATGGTGTCATCCATCACCATGCTACCCTTGGCCCCTACAACACTGCCCATCTGATCACATTCCTGGAAATCCTACACAACACACTCATTCCACCAGATCAGATAGATGGCCCAGAGCAGCTCAGGTATGTCGTCATTTGGGAAAACGTAAGTTTCCACCGGGCTACTCTGGTTCGTAACTGGTTCACTGTTGTTTATCTCCCTCCATATTCTCCATTCCTCAATCCTATTGAGGATTTTTTTTCTGCCTGGAGATGGAAAGTGTAAACCAAAATCCACACACAAATCCCCCTTCTCCAAGCTATGGAAGATGCATGTGGAGATGTAGGAGTTGATGCTTTTCATGGCTGGATTCGCCATGCTAGGCGATATTTCCCCCGCTGCTTGGCCAGGGCAAACACTGCTTGTGATGTGGATGAGGTGCTGTGGCCAGACCGAAACAGAAGAGAGGATGCAGCATAGTTCTTTTTTATTTACTGTAACTGTATTCAGTAAATTCTTCTGTTGTTTGTATATGTAGACCACGGTATGTGCAGTAAAATATATTTGGTACCGTGTATTTGTGTGTTTTGCATAAAAACAATATTCTGAAATATTTTACAATGCACTTATGTAGGCCTATGTACTGTCTGTAATAAGTGTAACACTGAACAAAAATAGGTTTACAGTAAGTCATTACAGTAAGTGGTCATAGTGTTTTACATTGAGCACATCAGTGATCAACTGGTTCTTATAAATGTCTATTCATATGAAGTCATTATTTTGGGATAGTATTTCATTATTTCGAGATTTTGGGATAGTATCTCATTATTTCGAGATAATAAGTCGTTATTTCCAGATACTAAGTCATTATTTCGAGATAGTATCTCATTAAAATGACTAACGGGATCTTATTTTCTCCTTCGCGTTGGCGGAAAATAGGCTTTGATTTGGGCAATAATAATAATACGAGAAACAGGAAATGAACTGTTGTGAGTGACATGGATACAGTCCAATTGCAAACAGGAAAAGGGTAGGGCCACACATCTTGTTCGTGATTGGACAGTACCCATGTCACTCCAAGGGTCCAAACACGAACAAGAAGTGTGGTCCTACCCGTTCCATTTTCTGAAATGTCGTGTTTTCTGTAATGTTGCTGTGTTTTATAAAATGTCAGTGTGTTTTTTGAAATGTGGGTGTGTTTTGACCTTCAGGGCCACTATTTACATCACATTTTTTGTGCCATGTAAAAGCAAAGAAAATAATTTTTGAAAATCAATCTTCTGCAGTATTTCTCTCCATTTCCATGTCTGATTGTACATGAAAATATTTGGTAACAAAGTGCTCTAAGCCCTTTTCCCACATTTCTTTGTCATAATTCCTACATCCACAAGAGGCATTAAATGCAGACAGACACTGAAACAAATTTTTAATTAATTTGAAGATTTCAGGTTAGTAAAGCAATATTTGAAAAAAAAAGTAATTCCATTAGGGTGAGGGGAAATGGGGAACAAGAACGTGGAGCACCTTGGATGGGACCTTGGTGGATGGGGACACACATATATGGAATTCCGAGGTACCTATATGCCTAAATGTGCCTGCAAGGATAATACATTGGGGAAATAAAGGATAAAATAGTATCTACCATTTACATTTACAGCATTTGGCAGATGCCCTTAGCCAGAGCGACTTACATACAGTAAGTGCTTTAAGACTCCATAATAAGTTTTTCTGATACTGGCTCAATAAAACCCAGGCTATGAATGCCATCCATTTAATGCTCTGTTGGGAAAATACAGGTTTTTTTTTTTTATTTATTTAATCTCTTTTAAGAAAGAGTTCAGAGTATAATACCAGAAGTGCTAATCCAGATATTTCTGAAAGTCGTCGTTTGAAGACATTCAATGACTCAGCTTTTTGGACATCTAGGCGGAGTTCGTTCCACCAACTAGGTGCCGGAACAGAGAAGAGCCTAGATGCATGTCTTTCTTATGCCTTGAGAGGTGGTGGGACCAATCGAGCAGTGCTGGAGGATCAGAGAAATCATGGTGTAGGGTGTGATGAGATCCTTTAGGTAGGATGGTGCTGGGCCATTTTTGGCTTTGTATGTGAGCATCAGTGTTTTGAATCTGAATCTACCATGCAGCAGAGCCTAGTTACACTGGATGGAAATGCTGGGTACTGCACCTGGCACCATCTTGGATCTTGGTCTTCCTCCCCCAACTGTGACAGGTGGTAGAAGGAGGGGGACCAGAAATTCAGCAGGAAGAGCTGACGCTGCCAGTTTAATATGCAGCTCTGTGTAGTCTGTGGTGCTCCAGAGACCATCATCAAGTACGTTAAGATTTCAAATCATTTGTTGGAGGATAAAGCACACAGACAAAAGGCTGTCAAGGTGGCTCTTTATCCAGGAAAATGATGGAAGGGATGGATGTGCCAGAATTTTCTACAATTGAACATAGAAAAACTGAAAGAATTGTTTATGACAAAAAGAGAAACTGAAAGTCATTGTTCACTTTGTTCAATCCATGACACTAAAACCTACAAATCAAGCTATACATCTTGGTGTAGTTCAGGACTCAGACCTTAATTTCAAAAGCCACAAGTCAATTACAAAATCAGCCTACTTCCACCTTAAAAACATTGCAAGAATGAAAGAATTTCTGATTAAACAAGATACAGAAAAGCTTGTTCATGCATTTATCTTTAGCAGGATAGACAACTGTAACCATGTCTTTACAGGTCTTTGTAAAAAATAAATCAGACAACTGCAGCTCATCCAGATTGCTGCCACAAGAGTCCTCGCTAACACCCAGAAACTAGAGCATATTACATGGGTCCTTATATCATTACATTTTCTTCCTGTGCATTATGGGATTCATTTAAAAATAGTATTAGTTGTGTACAAAGCACTATGGTCCTGGGCCTAAATACATTTCTGATTTATTTGAACATTATGAAGCATCCAGACACCTGAGGTCATCAGGGAAAGTTTTACTCAGTGTTCCCAGAATCAAGACCAAGCGAGGTGAAGCAGTGTTTAGTTTCTATGCTCCCCATGTGGGGAACCAGCTTCCTGAAGACCTGAGCTCTGCTAAAACTGTCAGCTCATTTAAATCAGCCCATAACACATTACTGTTTGCTGCAGCTTTTCATTAAATTAAATCAGCTTAGCTATACACTGTCACTACTATGTGACTTCTTTGCGGTTGTTTTTTTCTGTCTTTTCATTTGAATGGATTTTACTTAATATAAGAAAAGCTAAAATCTAAAATATCCCCTTTCTACTGTCACAGCGGTTACAGCAAGACTGACAGCCTGTTTCTAACCCCAGTACCTTCAATGAAGTAAACGTGCCCTTTTCATTAATGTGTCCTGGTATCCACCTCTAAGATGAAAATGTCACAACAAAACCAACACAGAGACACTTCACATCATAAAACCACCTGAGTGATCATTGACACTCATATCTTAAAGCTTCTGCCATTCCATGTCATTGTCAGTAAGAGGTCTTCCTGATAGGCACAGTATGAGCTAAGATAATCTTTCCTCAATACGGCACGAGTATAATGTTTGACAACACACGTAGCATGAAAGCCAGGCATATTCGTGGGAGACAGAACATACCATGTTTCTGGGCATCAGGTGCACCTACCCAATCATGGAGGGGGTGAGGACATGCTACTAAGGCTGTGCGATTAATCGAAATCGTTAAAAAACCTCGATGTGAGCATCCGCGATTTCTAAACCGCAGATAACACG
>JAODKL010000001.1:31395569-31408554 GCA_026780765.1 Petrocephalus schoutedeni
TTCAATATCATAGTTCGAATTAGGGTTATGCCCATGGGAATGAATGGAGAGTCTCCATAAAGATCTGTGTGCGTATATATATGCAGACAGATCTTTATGGAGACTCTCCATTCATTCCCATAGGTATAACCCTAATTCGAACTATGATATCCTTAACCCCTACCCAGCCCTAACCTTAGCCATAAGTAACCAAACAAAATATAAGACTTTTTAATTGCAGTCACAGATTTTTATAAAAATCAATGCGATACAATATCTTTTTACAATCTGGGGTGGCCTTTCCAAAAGCATCGTAGCGCTAAGTAGTTAGTTTTCAAGCATTTAAGATTGATCGTCAATTAACGAGGCTTTCCGGAAACGCTTCGTAGCTAAGTAGTTCGTTATTTCGGTCATAGATTTATGAGTGATCCGACCCGCTAGTTATTTTCTTTCTTTCGTTATAACCTTTTTCAGGTGATGACTTTGAGCATGAACATTTCATAATCAGAAGAGTTTTTAAGGTTGAAATCAGCAGGCAGTCCCCAGGATACGGGTCACCATTTGTGATGGCTGCTATCATATTATGTGACCCTAGCCTAACTCAGGGATCACCATTTCTGTAAGAGAGCATGTATTTATATTATGAATGTTATAAATGTATAATATAAATTTATTAAAAGTAAATATATGTATATATGTATGTATGTAAATATATGTATGTAATTTAGAAAATAGCAAAGATGTGTGTGCGTGTGTGTGTATATATATATATATATATATATAGCAATATATACGCACACACATCTTTGCTATTTTCTAAATTGACATCTTAGTGGTAATATTCAACGTATGACCTATATGTGTCCCATTGTTGAGACTTCTTTTAATTTGCCACTGTATTGGCGTGTAAAATCAGATTAACATTAAAATCAGCTGTTAAAATTACATTTAGGATGCACACTGACTGTACAATTTAATTTTACTCTTCATGGATTGTACGCATTATCTATGAGTAACCCTTTCACAACCTTATCCATCTGACAATCTAGCGATACTTAAAAGAAAAACTATTGCAGTTTCCTCACAAAAGATAAGACACACACAAAGTCAAATATGCAAAAACAATAAATATATGCAAATGGAAAAGGTCTTAGAGGGCCAACATAACCCAAATCCACATTGTTAAAATAGGCTCACTCACTAGTAAATGTATATAAGGTATCTACCATCTTGGAAGGAAATCTATTACAGTATGTATTTATATTTTGCTAAATTAAATTACATTCATGTGTTGTATGATTGCATTGAATTGCTTCAGATTGAAATACTTTTAATTTGTATTAATTAATGCATTAATTATGGAATGGAATGGGGCATAATTCATGAATTCTGGACAACCCTAGTATGCTACATAATGTATAACCAATCAAAATTGCTACAGTATGTGTTCAGTCACATCTTTTTATCTGGGAAGGTGAATCACCCATCATGACAAGCAATGGCAGAAAATTGTGCAAGTCAACTTAATACAAGATCCAGGAAGCCAAGTTGCTTGTCTAACTGCTGTTTCGCGGCTGGCCATGAACCCCATGGACCATCTCAGTAATAGACAATTCATAAAGAAATTCAGTCTTAGTCTGGTGCAGGATAAATTGAAAAGATGAACACACTGGAATTTTGCCCTCATTGCACCATGCACCTTCTTTCTGCCTTTACGCCAGTGGTGAATTGCTCCAGACCTACAAATGCACATGGGCTCAGCAAGGCCACTGTGTCCTGCATCTGTGCATGCATTAATCACATTTTTGTTGTGCCATGTGTGTAACTACATACAATGTCCACCAGGAGGGGATGCCTTGCATGACACTAAATTTGGTTTTCATGGCACTGCAGGCATACCTGCCATTGTACTTGCAGTGGATGGAGAGCTCAACCCTAGTCATATTTTGACAATCTACACATGTTAAAATATGTTCTTGGCACTAAATGTCCATGCAGGTGTCATGCAACAACCAAGGACATTTTACATACATTGTCTCCGAGTTACCTGGAGAAAATCATGGTGCACATGATGCTTCTATCTAGTCCAGCTTTGGAGTGTCAGATGGCAAGGGATGGTGCAAGGATGAATTTGCTGGTGGCTGGTTATTGGGAGGAACCAGTTATCCTCTTAGTGAATACCTGCTACCTAACTCCAGTGTTGAACCCCTAAACTGTGTGACTTACATTCGCAAGTCAGTTCTGAATGGTGCACAACCCTGTTATGAACTGACAATGCGCACAAGAGTTCAACAATGAGCGCAGTTTGTGCTAATTTATAGTATAGTTATAATTTTATATGTTTTAACTGTACATGTTATTAATTTTGACCGCTTATTATATCATTGGCATTATTACGTTTGCCAAAGAAGACCGCAGCTGAGTGTTTGTGATCTATTTTGGCCGATCTCTGCGTCTCTGTGACAGGACAGCAGGCAGAAGTTCAAACAACGAACTACTTGGAAAATAACGAGTGGGTCGGCTACGAGCAAGATAACAAGATACTTAAACTACGAAGGGTTTCGGGGCAGCCTCGTTAATTAACAATCAATCTTAAGTGCTCGATAACGAACTACTTAGTGGATGCTTTTGGGAAACCCACCCCAGCAACGGTATGCATTTGAGAAATGTTTGAGCACCCTGGCTTTTACCTTGCACAAATATGGGTTACAACTGGTCACTGTGGAAATTCGCCATCATACAGAAGGAAAACATTAAAATCAAACGAGACAGTGTTACAATTAAATGTGAGATGGAATGTGCCCTTAAAGCAATGTCTGCAGATGGGAAATGTCCACCAGACAAGAAGAGGGCAGCTATGTACTCAATATGACCAGGCTGCATTGTTAAAAATCACAACCAGAATTCTATGGCTAATGCAAAAGTAGATAGGAAACCACTGACAAGCTGTGTCATCCAATAAATGATCCTGACATTCTGGACACCTAAAAAATTGATCATAAAATATTTTATTCCAGGGTCAAACTGTGAGTGCAAATTGAAATAGGCCCATAAATAAAAAACTGAGACTGACCTCAAGGTGGCTGCCTGAATGGCATTTTAGTGGAGATTGAAGCGTGTCTATTTGTAATTGAGGAGTATGTTATGCTGAACTGGTAATGCTTTACTTGATAGGACACCAATACTTAGTAAAAACTCTTGTTTTTACTGCTCCATGCTCTCAAAAAGTTACTACTGAAGTACAAATCATGAATAAATAGTCGCTAGTTAAGATGCATCATGATTCATTAATGATGAACAAACATGAGAACAGGATTTCACTTGTGTTATTCATTACTTGTTCCTTCAGTATTTCCTTCAGTAGTCCACAAAGGTTTACAAAATTAACAGATAGGAGTAACAAATATAGCATCTGTTTGAGATAAAACGTGTGTCACGATTCATTAGTAAGGAATTAACCTGCAATCAGTTTCTAAGTAAGACTTACTTTGTGGTTAATTAATACGTAAATAATACAATGGGAACCACTCACAGTGATCACATGTCTGGATGAAATTGATCACTATATGCGGATAATCATAACAGATTTTTTTTTTATTCTTTATGTCTCAAGTAGTACATTTATTACATGAATATAAGGTAATAAAACAGACTGTCGCAATTTATTGAATTTTATTCATTCAAAATACAGTACAGTAAAAATTAAATTACTGAACTGTGTATTATTCTAATACGCTATAATAGAGTCCAGTACAGTACATAAAATATAGTTTTTTGTAGTTTTGCTACTGCATCTTGACTTGTTTTTGGCAGTTTATCATAAGCTTTGATGAGTCTATATTTGTCACTGACAGAAAATAATTTTCTTGTCATATTTTATGTGCACGCAGCATTAGTCTCAGGTAGCTAGCCAGAAGTATACAGATTATCTCAAAGGAAAGTATTGCTATCAAAGCAAAGTAAAAAATAAAGAATTGCCATAGTTAACATTTTTTTTCATATGCTGTCAGGTATTTAAAAAACCCAAAAAATTAACACTGTAAGAGGACTACTTGATTACTATAAGCAAATTATTTAAACAGTTTTTTGTACAGGAATTATTTTCACTAGCTTTTTGATCCATATAAGCAGTTGACCACTATAATCTTGATCGCTATATGTGGATTCCACTAAATTAATACTAAATTATTCGTGCCCCCTCAAGCAAAGAGTTACTGCTGAATTGTATGGAACCGCTTGCAAGCAATTCTCCAAAACATAAAGTGCACATCCTCAAGCCAAGGTCCCAGTCATGTATTTGGCAGGGACTAAAGTCACTGAAGCATAGTTGTTTTTCTTGAATTTCACAAGTTTGATCTGCTACAAAGTAGGCTGGCACTTAGATCAGTTACTCTACTGAATGAAGGCACGCATTATTTGAGGCATGGTTCAAAGATCCCCTTTGTTTAAGAGACTTTCTTATAACCAGCAAAGAGCCATTGTTTAACTCAACAGTTTGAGCAGCAACAAGGCAAAGAGTATCGCTTGCTGCTGAAAGGACATTGAACCCACTCTATCTTCTTGCCCAGTGGAGCCAGGGGTGCCTGGAACACGCTACATCATGGTAACAGGCCAAGTTAAAATTTTCAGCCCTAAATAATGAAAAAAAAAAAACTAAATATTATACCTCTTCTTCACTGTCCTGTAAGGCCTGCCTTTCTCTCTCCTCACTTGCCCCTTGTGTATATTACCAACCATCATGCAGCAGCAACAATGGCTTACCTTGCCTGGGGAAATATTGGGTCTATTCAAAGGAAAGGCACAACATGAAGGATTAGAGCCAGGGAGTGTGGTGTTAAGGGAACAGCAG
Source organism: Petrocephalus schoutedeni (assembly GCA_026780765.1). Lineage (NCBI taxonomy): Eukaryota > Metazoa > Chordata > Actinopteri > Osteoglossiformes > Mormyridae > Petrocephalus > Petrocephalus schoutedeni. Next base: position 31,400,398 of record JAODKL010000001.1, read on the forward strand.
GCTTTGCGCTTTTGGCCCTTGTCTTCCTCCTAGGGGTAGTGGTCATTAAACCCTTAGTAGAGCATTGTGCTTACGTACATTTTTCAGTACATTTACAGCACTATACTCATGAGCAGGACACTGGTACAAATTCTACATATATAGTCATTTTGAGACAGCAGTGTGTGTCTATAAACTTCAGATGGTATATGGCTCTGCAGGTTAAGATGCTGTACCCATGAACGGAAAGTTAAATCCATTGGATAGCACTGTAATGCTGCTGTTGAACAAGGCCCATAACACCAACTGCTCTAGTGGTTCTGTATGCTTGCTGACCATTCTCAGTAAACCCTAAGTTTGCGCTCATCTGTCTGTCAATCCCCTGAAGATCAAGATGGAATAAATAAGGACACAATTAACCCATGGGTATGAATAAAGTATCACTATTCTATACTATGGGTAAGTACACTGGGATGCTGGAAGCCACATCATATGGCGGCCTGTAAATGAGCCTCTCCATGCAACAGTCACACATACAGACATACATGCAAGGGCAGAGTGCACCTTTTCTGCTTCGCACACAAAGCTTGTTTTCCCGCCTTACAGTAGCTGTCCTCACTTCACAGCTGCCGCTTTTCAATGCAGGCTCATTTATTAGAGGTCAACAGTGCAAAAGGAGCATAAAAGGACAAAATACCCCAGCATCACTGAGCTCTACATCGTGCTGTGTGGGGCACGAAGGTCCACAGCTAAGTACCTGTATATATCCCAACAGCTGCTAATGTAGGGTTGCTGGCTTTGCTCAGCTGGGAAGCATGAGATTTTCAGTTTGACTGCTTACACATTTACATGTATATAACAGTTGTATTACCTTGTAAATAGTCTGTAGAGTTTGATGTAGCCAATTTTAGGTTTATAATGAAATAATATAGATTTGCCCTAAGATTTCTTGCATGAGCGTGAGAATCAGAAACTGTGGGTGTCCTGCCAGAAGTTAGCAGTTGGCAACCCTGCTAATGTCTATGTGGCACACTGAAAATCATTTGCACCATAATTATTGATCCTGGTAGCAACTGCCTCTGTAAAAAAGACCTCTGTAAAAGATTGCTTACGTGCATGTGATATAATGCAATGCAGGAAACTAAGGCCTTTAAGACCTATTTCAAAAAATCTATCCATATAACAATGCATTGAACATTTTTGTTTTTATTACAGCCCAATTTCTCTTATGGACTTGAACAGAACTGGAATCAGTCCTTGCACATTGTACCTGAGAAGCTATGAATATTTTAAAAAGGGATATAAAGGCATATAAAATAAAATCAGCAATGCAACTTTCACAAAGCACAAGAAACATGTTTTATGGCATGACAGAGTGCCTTTCTTCCTGAGTTGCAAAGCTATGATTATTCTTTAATTTGTTCATTCCCATACTCTGTATGGAGAAGCAAAATAAAACAAATCACTTTGACTTGTCAGCTGCTTACACAATTGCCTTGCATTTAATTTTTTATATTGCAGTAATGAATGAACCATTGTGTAGGTTATACAAAATTCATTGTCATACTATAGCATTTCTTTGTTGCTTCCACAACGTAAAATAAGAACTTTGAGAAAGAAAAAGTTCAAGTATTCAAAGTTGATGAATCAAGAAACGGGTGCATTCAGTATTATGGGAGTGATGCTGTCAGCCACAGAGAAGCTCAGCTCTGCCGCTTTGTCATATATTGATGCTGGCTGCCTCTCCAATAATAATACAAAACCCTAAAAGTACAGATACTATTCTCCCAGAAACAAGAAGAACAAGAAAAGTAGAGACTGGGTGGTGTGGCCTTGAGTATTTATACATAACTTTGGCCGAAATCCAATACTAAATATATCTAAATATACGACAAGTGTAAAATTACTTTTAAACTTATTTAACAACTCTAATCTGTTCAAATCTATGAATCAAAATGTTAAACAAGGATGGCAAACCCACAATTAGATATAAAAGTTACAATTCATAGACAGCATTCAGAATGAGCCACATGCAAGTAACCAGACAGTTACATGTTCTTACTTCAGAAGAAGAGTATTTATACTAAATGCGTAGTGAACTGGCTTCTTCCCAAAACACAAAGTTTTATTATAAAAATCCATATGAGTATTTCTGAATATAGAATAACTTCTTTGTCAATTTATAGACACTTTATTCCTTATGTGAAATCCAAGGAAGGAATACAAAGTGCCATTAACAAGTCTCAGTATGGCTCTGATTGTTCTTTTTGGTAAAGCTCTGAATGTTTGTAAGTTGTCTAAATGCTAGTAACTGGGGGACTGTCTTTGTGCCTACATCCCCCTTTTGAAATGAATCCCATATTCACAATGGCAGCTTACGTCACTTTAAGTAATTGTTAAGTAATTTAGTTTCCGGGTCTGTTAATTAGTCTAAGTGTAAAACTGTAAGATGTGTGACTGAAACCATTTGCTACTGAGCAGTGACATTTTAATGCCAAGCTAAAGCAGAATATGGTGTAAGGCTCAGGCAGGCATTTGCAAGATATAGATACCAAACTGCTCCATGCTCTCAATACAACGTAGAGGCTTTTCAGATTCGTGTGAGTGCTTTATGTGTGTCTGTGGTATTCATAGTTTCTGATCTCACAATGCCAGAACTATATCCTTAGCTTGGCTTATATAATAATATGACTGCAGCCTATTTGTCTGATACGCATGCAAACATAACTCTACAGTCTACACTGTATGTACACATAAACAAACATATTCTGCACACACAGGCATGTAAAAGTACCAGACATACAAGAAGCAGTTCTCAAACAAGCAATCCCTTTCATGAGATAAGCTAGTTAAGACATACAAGCCTCTTGCAGGCATATAGCCACATCCCACAAAAAAAGTAACTTGTTAGCTCCCAACTAGGCACACAGCCAGATAGTAAAATTAGGGGTTTAAATCCCCCTACCACACACACACATACAAAGAAAAAAAATTGCTTCAACTCCCTGGTTGGTAAAATCTACCTAATCAAAATTTACTAAAAGAGACCTATCGTCTCTTTTCCTATTCCATACCTTAATTAATAAACATTTACGTATAATTAATCCTGCAGTTTATAACTGCCATATTTGCATATACCTCTGGCACAATTTCATATACCTGTGATTTCCATCCAAATACACAAAATAGGAGAAGAAAGGCTTTTTTGACACTTATCCTGGTTGATTTGTTAAAATGTAAACATCCCAGTCATACAAATCAAGACACATAGTCTTTTTCCAGAGAGGGTGGGCAGAGTGAAGCCTGGGACAGGCAGCAATTAGAACCTTGCAGAGGAAACAGCTTTATCATAGGCAGTATTGTGAAGTATCTGTACTCTAAACACCAACAGTGAGATTTATGTTACATTTAAACAGCAAATGGGGACTGGGGATTCATGCACATACTGAGAGGTGCAATGATTTAATGTTTCATGTTAATTTGCTAAAAAGTAAAAGCATAATTATAGCATAATTATAGCATAATTATAGCTAGAAGAAATTGTAATAATTTTTAAAAATCAGCTATCAGAATAAGTTTTTCTTTCAGAATTAATTTCACTGACATTCATCGAAATTTACAGAAATGCCAAAACACATGAACTGCATTGTAATTAAGGTCCAAGACAATATTTACAAAAAATTGCATTTAGAGTTTTCTACCCAATAATTTTAGGCGAGCAAGGACAAATGATGCAATAACTGCAAAGAAAAGCATGTATGAATCTGAAATGGTTGTGTGGTGTACACATGGGACAAAAGCCTACCTCAGCAAACAGTTACAGAACGTGCCATATGTAACTGCCCGTGCAAAATCCCGACAGGATGGATGAGAGCACTGCACACACCTGCCGTGGCTTTTTCAAACTGGCACCAGCACAGAGCAAACAAACACATGCACAAAAAAGGAAAGCACATATTCCAGTAGCAAGATCCAAAGTGCATGCAAGACAGCTATCACACCAAAGTCAAAACAGACACCACCATGTAAACCACGCAATTTGTCAATAGTATGCTAAGAATAACTCCAGAAAACTGGTGGTCATTACAAAAGGATAATAGCCCAGTCAAGGAACTAAGGACATTAAACAATAGCTCAATATTGTGCTATACTTTAAATTAGTTATGAAAAATAGGTGACAAAACTGAACCCTTTTTGAAATTAATATATTACTTAGTTGCTGATAAATTTAAGTGTCTTCAGTTTGACTAATTTGGCTGTAGTCGCCTTATATTGAAAGAAAATACTGCAGAATTTTACCTGCCAAATGCCTCTCTCCCCAAAACCAAAGCTACCATTATCCATGCTCATACACTCATGGGTCCCACCCAGTGTTCGGAGTCTCTCCCCTTATGGGCAGCCCTGCCCTGCACTAAAATGTAACCTGTATTATGTAACCATGTATTATGTATTTCAGAAATTGTATGTATATAATATAGTTCACTACCAACAGTAGTACTATACTTGTAGACTTAATATAATTGAAACCAAAAGTCTCATTTACTTTTTTTGGGGGGTGGCCCGGTGGTTAGTACTGTTGCCTCACACCTCTGGGAGCAAGGTTCAAGTCTACGGCAGGATTCAATGTGTGTGGAGTTCTCCCCGTGTCGTTGTGGGGTTTCCTCTGGGTGTGACTGGTATGTGTGTCCCCTGTGATGGGTTGATGCCCCATCCTGGGTTATTCCCTGCCTTGTGTCCGTAGCTTCTGGGATAGGCTCCAGACCCCCATGACCCTGAATAGGACAAGCGGTTATGGATGGATGGATGGATGGATGGATGGATGGATGGATGGATAAATGTATTTTTTTATGGGGTCCAAGTTAGTCCTTATCAAAAGTAGGAAAAAAGGACAAACCCCTTGTTTCTTTCTCCCCATGGGTGCGTGTACATGTGCAAAATAGTGATTTATAGCACCTTTGGTTATTTATTTAAAAATCTGTATGGTCTATTGGTGTATTCTTTCAAAACCTGTAAATATCACATGAACTGGTGATTTGTAAACATGCCCAGATAAGGCTTTCGGCCCATATACTACAATATAGTCACGATATTCCCAGGCACATATCAAGTATTTTACGTTTTGGAATGCACAGAATGTTTGAGTTTAATGCCTTGTACTTATAATACAGCACTGTCAGCTTATGATAAAACAACACCACCTGATGGATCCAAACAGCTAAAAATTGCAATAAAAACTTAATATACGGGATTCAACAAATTATGGTCTCCATCAAGCTAAATTAGGTTAGCATTTTTACTTTTTTTACCTCATTTCTATGTCTGAATTTAGAAAAGTACAATATCAAGAGAAACAGACTGCAAATTTGAAAACTTTTTATTCAGAAACGCATAAGCCTCAGTTCAACTAGCAAAATGTCCACCAATGCAGAGAGTAACATCCAGTAACACCTGTTTGTGACACTAATGGCCCCTGGTTGGATGGAAACTTCATATCTTAGAAAATGGTAATGAAACAAATAAGTCATATGTGAAAGACAAAGCAGTGTGCTTATACCTCTGTAGCCCATTGTCTGTGTACCTTTAGCATGTTTAACTAGGGTGACCAGATAATATAATCTATGACCATTTCAATTAAAATGGCATGGATTTCACTTGGAGTTCTTGCTGTGAGCTGATTGGCCATTGGCCTTACAACAGCCACTATGGCGACAGATGTGTTCTGGAAGGCCGTCTTTGTTTATCTCTTAATCGATTGACATAATGTAGAGCCAAGATAATGTAGAGCTAACACATATTTAAATTCTCTCACTTGACATGCAACACAAGTTCTCAGATACAACTTAAATGATCTAACATGGTCAACCTCATATACTAAAGTGGCTAGCAATTGTCAAATTTATTGTTAAGGATTGCCATGTTAAATGTTAAAGTGTAATGGAATTTGTATAGGTCAAATTAAAGATCCAAATTCACATTCATACAATTTATCGAAAAAAACACAAGATAAAATGTTATTATATTATTATGTTATATTATTGTTAATAATATAAATTATATAAACCTATTGTTCATGTGAAATGTATGTGATTTATGTTGCAATATGTACGTCAGCGTGCGTGTTTAATTCCATCTCTCAACACGTGCCCGGCTCGCGCCACCACCATGTGGAGAAACTCGTACCTCTTACATGCAACTTCAACGCGTTCCTAAAGCGCTCATATAAACGCAGTGCCAGCCATCAATTCGTGGAGACAAGCATGAACTACAAAAAAGGCATCATAATTACCCCTGTATGCTGTGATCTACATCTGCACGTTCAAAGATGCATTAAATTCCCTGAAACAGATTTCACGAAACTAAAACTTCGGCAACATTTTTTTCAGATCGCTAGGTTAAAATACAGCTTTGAAATAAAAGTATTAATAACGTATATACAGGGAAATCCCACACTAAGGTGCCTCTTGAATACCGTTCGCGTTCAAAAAGTTAGTTTCCCTCTTTTAAAGAAACGGAGAAGAAGAATAGATGAATCATACTGATGTGTGTGTGTGTGTATGTATGTTATGCGTTTGGATACTGTGATCAGCATCTTTTGTATTCTAAGTTTATGTTTTATACCACTGCCGCGGAGTTATACCTCGCTGGGTAGTTGTACATGCAGCATTTGTACAATTAATATACAAGGTCCAGGAGATAAAACAACAAAGGGAATATTATAAGGACAGCCGGTGTTCGCAAGTAGCGACAATCTTTATTCTTTTGCAATTCAATAGAGCCGCTCTCTGTGCTGACCTTGGAGGGATAAAACACCGTTTCAATTCATCTGTTCATATGTCAGTCAACACACGCCTACGAATTAAAGCGCGTGGAACGATTAAAAACCTTTTAAATAGGTAGTAGCATATGTAACACGTGTAAACACTTTTTAACAACGATGCGTCTTTATATAAATGTTGCAATAGGAGTTTAACTGAAAAACAGTCCCCTTTCAAATAGGAAAAGTCTGGACCTCAGTTGACACAAGCCCGTCTTAAATGAGGAAACGTGACCAGTAAATAGGTATTATGCGTAATGACAGCTGAATACCTGTCACTCACCTGACTGTGAAGATCTCACACGAAGCGCCACAAAAATCGAAAGAAAGCCGAAGCAGTACAGGGAAACGGCTAGCTTCATTTTGGTGGGGGGATAAGTCCTTTAATTTACATGTCCAGTAAAAATTGCCTTTGCCGACTGATTTTAGAAGAAATATGTCCTTATGACAGTTTTAAATTAGAAATTCAGAGCACTGCTTATTTTCCTCCACGTGTCTTCCACCCTGCTTGCTTTTCGAATGGCTGAAGAAGTTAAGACAAGACCATACTAATTTCCACTGCGTATGAAGGTTTGTGTAGATCTCAGCGCTACACACATGCCATTACTCTCCTCAGTTCCGCGGCTGAGAAGCCGCCTCGGCCCTGGATGCCACATCCCACGCCTCCGTTGATTGGTCAGGCTCGAAGCGAGTGCCGTCCAGCCACGCCTTCCACTCCTCCTTGCCCGCGTTCATTGGCCCCTTGATGTTGCCAAAAATCTGCTGCTTACGCAGCACTGTTCAAGCACCTGTTCACTATAATAAAATGAATATGCTTCATTTCCAATTGGGTCTGTAGCGCGGAATAATCTCCCCATGTTAAAATACGAATACAATACATTCATGATATTTTAATATTCATGAATGTTCACAAAGCAATATTGATAAATTTATTATAATACAACAATAACAACAATAGCAACAATAATAATTATAATAAAGTCAAGCAACAGTTAAGTAACGATTCAAAATGATCATCTAAAAACTGAAATATGGTTGCCATCCGAGTTCTTAATTGGTATTAACACATTGCCAGATATATTATGTTGTGTTACACATTTTTCAGGAGAAACAAGTAAACAAATAATGCATACATAGCCATTAATGGTTTCTAAATCCTTCTCATACTTAATTCATATTCTTGCAATTGTTAACTTTCACCAATAGAGGGGGTCTTCCCAGCAACTCAGCTAATACAGTTTTCTCGATTGCTAAAACACTATAAGCAATCGAACGTAGTTCGTTATGTCCTTCGTAGATAACGAAAGCTCCGACCCATTCGTTATTTTCTAAGTAGTTCGTTGTTTGAACTTTTGCCTGCTGTC
>JAODKL010000001.1:31443161-31467161 GCA_026780765.1 Petrocephalus schoutedeni
TACCATACAACATCTCAATTCTAATTAGTTTGATTCGTATGATCTTTGCATTACATGTTAAAAATGTACATACAGTAAATGATATCCACATATGAATGCTTCTGTAATGGCTGACCTGAAGAAGGTGTACTGCTGGCTCGAGTCATAGAGGGCAGGTGAGAGCTCCAGCTCAGGGAAGTTCTGCATATTGCTTCTGATGGAGCCCAAGCCCATGGCCGCAATGACAAACAGCACAGGCAGCAGGACCTGAGCAAACAAGCCCTTCCAATCTCGCCGTGAGTGGTGCACTCGTTTCAGCAACATTGCTGCCACCCGCTGGCCAAAAAGGGCCAAACCTCGGATTGTTGGGGAACCTGTCAGAACTGAAGGAGTGAACTGTGTGAAAATACAGCAGGATTACTGATATACCGTTTGTGAATTTCCATAATTTACCTAAAAAGCTATTTGCCACAGCATCAATTTCAAACCCATTACCTTCTTTTCATCTGGCCCTGCAGTATGTTTATTGAATATGAATGAATGAATCAATGAACAATACATTTACTGTATATAGTGCTTTTCAAAATAATAAAACCCATCCGTGAATCCTTTTAAATGATTATCTAAAGCATCACAATGCTAAACACAAGGGCATGCCCTGGACCAGATGCCTGGGTACCTGAAGGAAACCCATGCAACATGGTGAGATCATGCTTACTCCACAACCCAACAGGTGGGATCTGAACCCCAAACCCTGGGGCTGCAAGCCATCATGCAATCCAATTACTGAATATCATTTTAATAAACTCCCTGCTTAAGATAACAGCTGACGTCATGCATTAATGGGTAGCACAGTGACGTAGAGACTGACACCAGCACCTCCCAGCAGCAGGGCTTGGGGTTCAAACCAGCTGCTCTGTGTTTGTGGGCTGAATCCTTCACAAGTTCCCCATGTGTGCTTGTTTTCTTTGTGTTTTTTTTCATTGTCCCCCGCCATCTGAAGACATGGTGTTAGGTGAAGGGGATTTTCCAAATCCCCCATAGCATGTCAACGCTGCATGCGCAAACCCTGCAATACACTGGCATCCCATATAAGGTGTACTCCAGCCTTGGATGGATGGATTATGTAGCTACACCTTGTAAGTTTTGATTGTTTATACAGTATAGCCAGCAAATATAGTATGGGGAACTGACCTTGTCTGTCCTCTAAGCTATAGCTGCTAACTGAGAGCTCTTCAGGCATGGTGTCTCTAACAGTAGACAAGTCCATCACTCTTTCGGGCGCAGAAAGTAAACTGCCTTCTTCATCCTGAGTGTTGTCTTTGGTCAGCTGGAGGAAAACCTATAGAATGGAGATCACTGTTGATTAACCTGTAAGGGGCTAAGGAGCCTATGCACATCCTATGTACATCAGAAGTGTGTCTGGCATATGTGGGCAAATATATGAGTATGTAGCTGTCCCGTACCTCTTCCAGAGTTGTGTCAGAAATACCGTAGCATCCAAGCTGCAATGCGTCCAGGTTACTGTCCAGGCTAGTAAGTAAAGTGCGGTAAGCCAGTGCATTTTGGGAAGTGAAAGGAGGGAGCGTGAAAACCATATCGCCCACTTCTCCGTCCTTTGGACTAGCCTCCGGAATGTAAGACTGCACAAAGGCCTTCACTTTGTCACTATCAAACTTTACCCTTGTGTTAGCCTGCACCTAACAAATCAGAAAAAATGGTGAAAAAAAATAAGTAGGGGGCATAAGAAGTAATAGTGACAGCTGAAAGGTGCTTCAACAAAGATGGTTAGCTCCTGTATTTCATATGCTCATCAAGAAGACATCTGTACCTTCTTGGTGAGGGTAAGATTATAACCCTGTCCAAGCTTGTCTTTCAGGTAGAAGGGTGAGCCACAGCACTTGAGACCTCCACGCTCCAGGAAGGCAATGCGATCACTAAGGACCTCTGCCTCATCGAGGTGGTGGGTAGACAGAATGATGGTGCGTTCTGGGCAAAAGGACAAAGACTGTCACTTGCTGCCCCCAATTAAATTTGCAAAAGGAAGCTGACAATGCAGTCATGCAAGCACAGGAAGCTATAGCTTGTAATGAAACACTTCACTGTTTCTTACTGAAAAAGGACAGATATTTTAAAATAAATAAATAAATAAAAAAGCTCTTTGTGCTTACTACAGAGTTTACTGTATCTTACCCTTCTTCTGGTGAGTGATGATTTCCCAGATGTTCCGTCTGGAGCAGGGGTCTACTCCAGTCGTCGGCTCGTCTAGGACAACCAGACGAGAACCACCGATGAATGCGATGGAGATGGACAGCTTCCTCTTCATGCCACCCGAAAGGCTGCCCACCTGCTTGTGTCGATGAGTGTAGATCCCAGTATCCCACAAGATTCTGTATGAAAAAGACATGACACTTCATGCTTCGAAAACTTCAAACATCGCTAAGTTAAATAATAGTTTATTCTACAAAAGACAGCTTAGCACCTCACTGTACAATAAAACTCGGAATTCTCAGGCTGAGTGCAAAACATGCCATCTCCCTTCGAAAATTTACTTGTGTGATTAAAATGAGTCTTGTAGCTGGACCCTCTTTCGAGCATGGAGCGTGGTCAATATTCACAATTGTCCCCTGTCTTAAAAATGCATCTGAATAGGTTTATCTTCAGTGAATTGGTAACAGTACTGCTTACTCACTTGCGAACTTGCTCTTGAAGTTCCTGACGTGTCCAATGTGGGGCCTTAATCTGCCCGTACAATAACAGGTGCTCCTTGGTAGTCAAGTGGTCAAAGAGGACATCATACTGCATGCAAACACCCAGCTCTTTACGGACTTCGCAGATGCTCTTCTGCATATCTTTGCCATAAACCTCGATCGAGCCAGAAGTGGGGGCAAAAAGACCAGTGAGGAGGGACCTGTAGGCAGAAACACCAATATTTCATTCTGAAGAACAAACAAAGCCATCTAAACATTGAGCCAGTACATACAGAAGATTTATTGTATGTATTTTGAGCTAGTACTGTACATACAGAAGACATGTATTTTCAATTGTGACTTAAACTTTTGTTATCATTGTGAAAATAACATGTAAAGCAGGATATCTTTATTCAATTCAGGCCTCAGACCCAAATTTCGTTCCAAGTACCATTTAATTTCTGTAGTAATAAATGTTAGTTCTGCAACATTAGAGAAAACCTTCAAATTACAACTGTATAATAGCTCTAAAATACAAATAAACCTTCCCAAAACATTTTATTTTTTAAGTTGAGGTTGTGTCTTGCATGTAAATGGGCAGCAGAAAATCTCCAAAATTCATTCAGAAAGTTAATTTTGGATTTTGGGGCACAAACATTATAAGCATTATTGCAGATTGTGTTCTGTTTGGTAATGTTTGATCTTTTGATTGAATTCTTGCAAAAAGATAATCACATGCAAAAAACATAACTGTCTTACATGGCTGTCGTCTTCCCAGCCCCATTGTGGCCAAGTAAGCCGGTGACATGTCCTTCATAGAAGCAGATATTAAGGTTCTGGATAGCAGCTCGGTCCCCATACATCTTTGTCAGGCCATGCAGACTGACTCCAACCGGGAGCCCTGAGAACTCTTCCTCTGTCTGGGATGAGAACCCACTTTGTCCTATGAATAAAAATCAAAGGCAGAAAAAAATCTGTTAAAAATGTTATTGTGACAAAGAATTTCAACTATACAACTATTAAGGAACTAGGCAACAAAGTGACAAAAACTCGTAACGCCTCTAACCTTTGTATTTGTCTTCCGGAAAAACTGTTTGATTGTTTTGTGTAATGTTTGCAAAAAACAATCCACGTCCACCTCTTTTTGTCCCTATATTACATCCAAATAGGTCCATCCAAAAGGAGGGCATTACTGGAAAGTACCAAGGGACGGCAATGCCGTATTTTCCTGATGGAAGGATGATGAACATGTTAGTTTGACATAGCAGTGAGCTTACCTGTGTCATTCATGGAAAAAGAACTCATAGTATAGTGTCTGAACAAGTTAGAGTAATCAACACAAAACATAAACACACTCCATTGCAAATACTCTCTCATTATAAAGTACAGTGGTATTTACCTGGGAAGACAAAACGGATGTATGCACCTATGAGGAAGTAGAGTACAGAATCTATTAGAAGCAACCAGCAGAACCAGCTAAAGGATGCGGTGTCACCAGCCAAGGGGGATGTGTATGCGTTACTCCACTGGATCCCTGTAGAAACATAAGCATTGTATTTCATAATGAATTACACTATATTGTACAAACTAATTTCAATGCTGAAGGCGATCGGAGCAAACCAAAGGCATCCTACCTTCACCCTGCGTCTCATATCGAGAAATGTACTGGCTGGCATAACTAAAGCAGGTGGGTGCAAAGAGACTCTGTCAAACAGAAATAACAAAAGATTTATAATGTGAGGGGTCCGATTTTGCTTGAGGTGTGCAATGTATGGATAGGAAATATAAATGTGAAAGAAATGATATTAATTTAATGTAAAACTTCAGTGTTGGAAAATTGTGTAGGACTATGTTTATGTTTACGGGTCTCACCAGTGCAGTTTTTCCTGAAAAGGAAAACGATGTCTCCAGAGACATAATGACAATGTAGGGGAAGAAGGAGATGATGTAGATGAGGCTGCCACTAAGGCCAGCAATGTTGGTCTTGTCAAAAAACGTGCTGACGAGATAGCTGATGGCCAGTATCGCTAAGCCATAATCACAGAGGTAGAGAAACAGTACAAAGCCATCGCTGTTGGGCAGCACCAGCCCAAACTTCAGGATGATGGTTAGGATAATGATGGTCACTAGCAAAAAGACTGCACTCTCCAGGAACCAGGCAAAGAAGTGGCTGATTGGGCTAACCCCCATCATCTTCATGTACTGCAGAGAGGAGAGACGAAGGTGGTTGTAGGAGGTTTTCTTTGCTGGCTCAGTAATCAGGCAGGTAACTGGTGTATTTTCCGACTCATATTCACAACATAATAATGAATTATAACTATAATAATAATAATATGTGCAAATGCATTACTTACATCCAATAAAGGTAAAACTGCTTACAGGTTTTGTATTATTCATGGATACATTTACCCTAATTCTTTACATTATTCAGTTTAATTACATTAATTACAACTATTGTGTATATATATATATATATATATATATATTATATACCGTATTGCTATTTTGTATATTCTGCTGGTGGGGGGGATGGTGCGGGTAAAACAAGAGTGTGGGTTGTACTCATATGTACATTTCCACAAAGGGGAAATTTATAAAAAGCAGTAGAGAAAATGTTTGATGTCAGTACTAGCAGTGTGTATTTCATATTTTCGTATTTCAAATGCTAAAGAGGCACCCAGAAACCTAATAATAAAATTCCCTGCATCTCTAACACTGACATGCCACAAACTGAGCTATTAATTTTGATAAAATATTAATCGCTATGCTATTGGTTACTATGTGTACTGTGCGCGTCCTGTTTAAACAAATGGCCATGCGAGAACAAAGGCATTGTCTTTTTTTGCTTTCTACGGTCATTTTTTTATGTATTGCAGGCCGGTAGTAGCTTTACACTTTCTGGTACACAATGATTGTATTAAATCAAAGGACTAGAATTTTCAAATGTAAAATAGGTAAAATATATAACTAAAATAAGTATTTTAAGTGCATGCCATATGTAATTGAGTGCTGAACCTTTAGAAATAAGATAATTCAATATCAAAGGCTTAACTTCAGAACATGGCGTAACTTCATGCAGTGGTAAAATTGATCAGAAGATCAGAAGAGTCACGTGTCCGTTGAGCCTTTAGCAAGGCCCTTAACCCCCAGCACCAGGGCTCAGACATTTATTGGCTTGCCCTGTACTGTCACCCCCAAGTAATTGACAGCAAAATGGGGTAGGTGAAGGGAATAATTCCGATATACCTGTACTGATAATTGCAACTGGCAAATAATTTATCATTCCTTCCAAAAATGCAGACTTTTATATGGGTGCACAATATACTGGGCTATTTACATATGAAGATACAGTAAATGGTAGTAAATGGTAAATTTAAACTAGCACAAATTCATATGGAACATGCAATCTACCTCATGCAGCTGGAGCTCCCTCTCATGGACCAGTCTCTTGACAAAATTGGCAACAAAAAGTACCCAAGCAATCATTAGGACCAGTGGAAAGGCAAACGCCATGCTGTTGAGGTACCTGAAGAAAGCAAAAAAAAAATAAATGATTAAGAAAATGAACCGAACTGGGATTATACTTTGCTTCCAGACGATTATTTGATTTACTTGAGGGTATAGTGTACTTTTTTCAAAGGTATGTGCGAGCTGACAAAATTTCATTGCCTCTGGATAAATGTGCGGAAGAAGGAAAACATGAATAAGAAATAGCTTTGTTTGTCAGGTAGGTCTACGTTAATGTGGCCATGACCACAAATCACAGTTAAAACAAGATTTCAGAGGCAATAAAAGGGAAGTTTTACATGCTGTGTTGAAAATGTCTACACGAAAATAGTAAGATTTACAAACATTATATGGCCAAAAATATGTGGACACCACTATTAATTAGGCTAAATGAATAATCAAGTCACTGCCACTGCTGACACAGGAGTGCACACTGTTATGCAGTCTCCTGCAGCAAACATTAACAACAGAGTTGGTGGTTCTACAGAAGAGGATAGTGGCTTCCCACCATCATAGGACACCATCTTTCCATCAGTTTGCCCCATTTCTGCCCTGCTAGAGCTGCCCTGGTGAACCGTGATTATGAAGATCTGGGAGCAAGTTCAGCTGAGGCCGGCCATACAAGCTCACAAAAATGGACCAGATAGCCTAGCATCAATATCTAACCTGGATAACAGCAAAAAACAACTAATGGAAAGCTTTCCCGGAGGAGAATAGGGTATTATAGCAACAATGGCCCTACCAGCTTCATATTAATCCCTTTAGCTATGGAATGAGATGTTGGACTAGCTGGTACATACTTTTGGCCATACAGTGTATGTGTTGTTTGTGTATCAATGTATATGTCTGTATGTGCAGTGCCTGAATGAGACAAGGGTGCCTACTGGTCCTTGAGGTAGCAGGGATAGGGGAAGGCCTGTAGCTGTACAGCGGGTTCGTCCACCAGGGTTCCGGTCTGCATCTCAATGATGGCGCGCTCTATGCCCTCCTGAAGGTACACAAAGCCCCTGTTGTAGAGCTGGTTCAGGGTAGGTGAGATGTAGGAGCCTTTCGCCCAGAAGGTATTGCGGGTACGGTCAGTGCGCATGACGTTGTCAATTGTCATTCGTATTGTGTATTGCACTTTTGGTGGAAGGATGCTGTTGGAGGCATCCCGTTTCTTCCGAGAGGGAGAAGCCGTGTCATTTGGCAGCCTGAATAAGATACCTGAGAAAGGTTAAGTAAAGCACATATGTTTTATACATGTGATCATTCAAGAGGGCATGAGTAATCAGTAAAATTTGTCTTCTTATGATTGAGCAGTCATTTGACCATAGGCTGGTCAACAGACAAACAAAAAAACTAATTAAGGGGTGAATAAGCATTTGCTGCATTTATAAATTCATGTATCCCACAGTCTAGGTTAAGTATAAAAACATATTTCTGGATTTTCTTAAGGCAATGGGCTAATGTAGATACTACTGCCCATTATAGCTAAGAATCACCGGTTAAAGGTCTTTTTGGTAGGCTTACTGGCATAGAGGTCGCGGGTTTGAGTCAGGTTCTCAGCATGTGCATCGAGCTCTTCACTAGAGTTGACAGCTTGAAAGCGGTCAAACCTCACGCAGGAGGAGAGATTCAGCATTAAGGAAGATAAGGTGGTGATCTGCTGGATGATTGCTTTGTTCTGAGTTAGAAGATCTGTGATGTTAGCTGTAAAAGTAAAAAATAGTTTTTATAAATCCTTATGTTTAATTTGTTAATTTAATGTTTATCTCAGGAATAAAACAATAAATAAATAAATAAATAAAAATTAAAAAATCTGAATGTAAAGACCCATCATCCATTACAACATATACAATACAAGAGTACAGGGAGCCTTGATCCAATTCAAAGAAGTAAAAGCCACAGGGCAGTGAGATCATACAAACACCACAGACTAATGTGCTGGAAGTATGAATCCCACCTCCGCTCAGTGAATGTGGAGTTTACATGCTATGCCCATGTCATGCAGATTTCCATTTCCCCCACACAGGAAAGAGCAGGACCATGGAAAAGGCTAACTGGCATCTCAGAATGCCTGAAGTGTGTAACTAGGTTGTCTGTCAAATTTCAGGGATTTTGAGATTTATTCAAATACATGGTTATATATACAGGCACTCAGTGTAAGATGAAGGCAGTGCATATTTTAGATGACTTAAAAATCCAGCAAGTATTTTTTGATTATTGTCAGTTAATTCTTTCTTTATGCTGCATTTATGTCACATAAATGCTTGACAGTGAGTGACACCTGGATTCGTGAGAAATCACATGGTATAACTTAAAAAAGGTCTTGTGACAAATAAGCATATCAAATAGAATGAAAGACATGGAGGAACTCACAGAATTTGTTAAGTGCATCATTCATCTGATTCACGTCAATGTTTGTCTGTAACTCGATGAATCTTTGGACGAAAGTATTACTGAGGGAATTCTGTAAATGAAGTACTAATGTAATGAATATGAACATGATAATATTATGAGTGTAAAAGTAAGACTTTTCTAGCATGTGATTTTCAAATTCCATCTTTATTTCAGGGATATATTAGGAATTCCTACTAATTAACTTACCTTCAGCACTGGCAGACTGTTATTAAGAAGTTGTGCATAATTCATGACATTTGAGGAAGTATCAAGCCACTCTTGAGAAAATAACCTTAAATCTGCAAATTCTTGCAATGTCGTATTTGACTGGAATATAAAAGTGAAAAAAGAAAAAAAAACATCACAAGGCTGCACAAGCCTGATCCAGGAGTGCCAAAAACCAGCAGTTTTCCCATCCTACTTGGTCTATGACGAACCACACGTGACCTCAGGCAGATAGTAATTCATCAGGTAAGACAGGTAACCTGCTGGATATCAGCACTCAGGGAATAGAATTACCTACCCATGCTCTAGAGTAAGAGGATAAAACTGGTAGTTCTTACTGGTGCAAACTCATAGTTACTGCAATAATTGATGCAAAACAAAAACAAACAGAATAAACAAAGTATGAAATAATGATGGAAAATTCAAGGTAATGCAACATATTTTTAACCTTTTAAATGTATGTACATATATGTTTGTGTTTATTTATATATGTGTTCAAGTACTTTCTGCATGATGGTCCTGGTCAAAGGTGTATCAGGGGTGTAGAGGATCTTTCCGAGAAGCATTGGCTTCAGGAAGGCCCAAGCCACAGCTCCCCCTGTTGTGTTCACCATGTCCAGGAAGAACTTCTTGCAAAATGGAGCTGAAACAATAGATGCTTTGTTATCAACAAAAAAATCCCAAAATATTTTTATTTCCATCTTGATACAATGCTATTCATGTTAAAGCTTAGTACGATTTTTGCCTTACTGGCATCATGTGGGATGTTAAATTTGTCAATGAGCTCATCAACTTTAGCATCTCCCTGAGTGGAGGGGTCTGAGCTGGAGACAACGGGCAGGTTGGCCACACCAAAAAGAGACAGTATGCCGTTGGTACACATGGCATTGGAGATAGTGGTGAAGGTGGCATAGCTGGAGATGGTGGAACGCTCGCCGGTGACCAACTGAGGGGACAAAGAGTAGGACACAGGGAAGCTTATGTTACTCAACAGTACTCAATATAAAAAATGTAATATAAGAAACTGATGTTCAAAGAAGAGGTACTGATTATTAATTTGATTTCCTAATAAACATGAAATCAAAGAATGATTACAGGGTACAATATTTAAATGGATTAAATCAGTGTTTCTCAAAACTGTCCTCAGGGACCCCCAGACAGTCCACATTTTTCCTCTCTCCCAATTCCCTGATAGTTGTGAAGGAGCAAAAGCATGGACTGTCTGGTCTGGGGATCCATAAGGACTGGTTTGAGTAACACTGCAGTAAATACTGCCAATGTTGCACCGGATTTAAAACAAAACCATTAAAGTCTATGGAAAATTACTGTGTGATAGTAAAAATGAACTAAACAATGTCCATTATGTAAGATACAGATGCACATTCTGATTTGTAATGTCTGGATCTCTTCTGGCTATCTGTGGCTATAAAGCAGGTAAACTCACACTGCGAAATTCATTGTTAGCCATAAGATTGAGGTCTCGGACAGATGACAGGTTCTGCACAAGTCCCTCAACAGCAGGTAGCAGCTTGTTCAGTATGTCCATCATGGATTTCAGGAGATCTAGTAGAAGTCTTAATGGGCTTTGTAGCATCAACTAGTGTCATAACAAAGATATAATGCAGAGTTATCCGTGTTTGGCAAAGGTAAAACATAAGCATGGTTAAGGTTCCTTTAAAAAGTAAGATTAAATGAAAAATGTGAGTTACTATTCCGCACTACATTTCTGTGATTCTAACCACTTGAAATACTGTACTTAGTCGCTTTCAGATTTTAAATCTGATTTATGGTTTCCACAAATGGCTTTTCACAACTTTGACTAATGGCAAGAGCTTAAACGTGGTTACAATGAGTAAAATAAATGGTCAAATTTAATGTGTACCTGGAAGATAATCCTCTCAAGACTGATGTAGCGAGCTCCAACAATTGCGAGGTTGTACCACTCGCGGGGAGACAATGAACAGAAAGTCTGGAAGATTAGGGTCTCGTTCTGGTTGAGCGCTAGAGCTGCTGGATCACTGCAGTACTGCAGGTCGGCCAGCCAACTCAGAACCTGTGGAGAAGTTCAGAAATCAGGAAATGTCATTATGTGTATTTGGAAATCCTAGAAACAAAACTGAAAAGACATTACATTTATAGGCACTGCATTAAGCAACTTTCACCAAGGCACATGCAACAAAAATGACCAAGGAAGGACAAAGCCGGTTTATAGAGTATGGATTACTTTATTAAGGATTACATAATACTGAGACCATTACAAATATCAGTATATACATTCTATTATTGTTCATATTCAGAAACTACACTTTTGGGTAAGGCAATCCTATTAAGTAAAAAAATCCTGTCTAGGACACAAAATCCAGTGCATTAAATATACTTCAGTTTAGTAAACAGAGTATGATTTTAGGACACATAAAATATATTATTTTGCTAGAGTTACAAAGCTATTTAAATAATAATGTGTGAAGTTAAGGACTATACCGGTAAGCTGTTGTTGGGCAGCACTGAGTTCATCAAAAGGTTGATGACTTCTGGAGAAATTCTGGTGAAACGTTGTAGGTTCATAGAAAGTGCAGTCTCATTCCAGAAGAACTCAGATAGTCTGACCGGAGCTGAGAGAACAACACAAGAAGCAGTGTCGCTTGCCATCAACTGGTGAGCACAACCAGTCAATTTTAATGATTATCAAAGTATAAACAGAAAGGATTCAAATACAAAGGGATAAAGTCGAGACTCCAAAAGTCCTCATGCTGTAATGGAACCCAGAGAAATAGGGTTTCACCTGTCACTCAGTTTTACTATAACAGGCAAAGCTTTTTGGAAGGTCTGATTAGTTATGTTTTTAGGGGCTTTTAGTTGCACAGTAAGATTTCACGCCAAATGTGTGTAAGACCTGGTACTCTGATATTGAAAGATGAGATAGTACTATTGATCTAGGGGTTGATTCTCCCATGTGTGCAAGTCAAAAAATAAATAAGTAAGGGGTTTGCACGTGCTGAGGCCAGATATGCACTTTCAGCAAAGAAACACTAAAATATGGCCTTGTCGGATGTAAACGACCCTTCTGCGCATTCTGCCACTGACTTAAAATATAGGATCAATGGAAATAGTATGTCTTTGCAATGCTACGCAGGAGTGCATGTACTTCTGCCTTTGTGTGAGTGGGACTGACAGACATGGGTGCAAAGACCATTCCGCCTTCATTTTGATGTACTGACACTGACTGACACTGAATCCATCATGGTGCGGTCCATTTTCACACAATACAAAATGCAATTTGACCCATGTTTTTTGCACACATTATTTCATACATATAAACACACCATTATAATACTATAATATTATAATCTAATAATCTGATTAATACTATAATGCATTATAATCTGCCATAGATCATGCACCATTGCCTTTTCACAAACACCTTTTCACAAACATTGTACCTTGTGGGCTGGCAGTTATATTGCCTAAACTCAGAATGTTCACATTGAAGCCCAGACTTTGAGAGAGGTATGATATCCTGAAACATGGAAACAAAGTCAGACAAAAGCACACCATTAAAGCAACAAAAAACTATGACATGATATCAAAGAAATAAAATATCTGACTGAAGACAAGCTATTTTAGAAAATAGGATAGACACAAAGACACAAAAAACACTAATAATACTTGCATGTAGAAAGGAAAAAATACACATGTCAATTCTTTTCTGGTATTTTGGGCATATGTGACAGTTCACAACAGCGGTCAGTGCTTCTTACCATTTATCGCTAATTTGGTATTTGTTAGGATCTCCAATGAGTGCTTTAAGCACTAAGTCAGAGAAGGAAGCATTATTTTTCAGAAGGCCCCTGTTCACCATCTGGACAGATTTGCTGACAGTGACGCCCATTTTGCATAGCATCCCAGGTGTGATCGACAAGCTCTGAAGCAGCTGCTGGACAAAGCCCACATGTTCCAAATCACACAGCTGCAAAAAGAAGCGAGAGAAGTTTAAGCTGATTCGTTATTTGCAGCTGAACATTGGGTTGAATGCGCTCTCAGTGACCACATGATTGAGTACAATGAGATCTACTGAGGATGTCTGGCACAATTTATTAACTGTACTACATTACTGTAGTATGCGAAATGGTTTTGCAATACAATTAATCCACATTATATTCTTTTTCATACTCTTTGTTTTGAGTGCATGTGTCAATATTATCCAAAGATCTTGCCCTAGTAGGATAGACTGATGACCTTTTGTTGTATTTAATCATTTCCATATAAGAATAAATGCATTCAAAAGTGGTGGTGCAAGTAGAGGATATACAATTTGCTAAAATATTTGCAGAAAATCTGAAAAATTAGTTAATTTTAGGATATCAAGTGCTTTTTCATGTTACCTTAAAATCAATAGGTATTTTATTACACCATAAAAATATATGCACATGTATGCATATATTCAGGGCTGAAAGCAGAATGTCTACCTTAGCCAACAGGTTGTCTGAATTTTCATTTGTCCAACTGGTTCCAGGGATCAGCGGTTGCATTTTGAGAATGAGCATCAGAGCTTCTGTTAAGCAGAGAGTAAAGGACCATAAAGCAGGCAGATGGTGATGTATGTGTCATTTACTTGAGTTCCGTATTACTCGAGTAATACGGTGAAAATTAGTCTGAAACTGATTAAAAACCCATCCATACAACTATACGGAAAGGAAAATATTAAGAAAAGAACATAGGCTGTTTATTTCTTGTCAGTTGGGAATATATTGTAAATATGGAGGTGTTCTGTAATATATCGTGCCACAATAATAATGAAAAAAATGTAACATGCTATCGTTTGTAGATAAGATTTGCTTCTTACTTCCCAGGAAATCATGCTGCGTCATATTTACCTTTGTAGTAAGTGGATATGTTTTTGAGAACAGAATATAGTTGATGGTTTACAAGTTGGTCTTCAGTGGCGTTTAACACATGTAAATTACTAGAAGACAAAATTTAATTTAATTTCATTTCATTATAAGTACAATATAACAATGAAGATTATTGCATTTGAAAATATCTGGAAACGTGTAAAGCCAACATATTATTTGATTGAAAATGGACCAATAATAATAATAATAATAATGATAATAATATATGTAAACTCACTCTTCGATCCAGCTTGTGAAATTCTGACCAAAGGATCCCTGGAAGAGCTGCAGAATCATCTCAAAAGTGTACGCAAGATCACTGAGGTTAATGCCAGGAACTGGTGAGACAGGATATGGTAGCACAGCCAAAAGGGCTTGAACAGAGGACATTAAAGTGGAATAAGCCTCTCCTTTTCCCCCAGCCATGTCAGTATTATTTAAAATGCTTGCTTGAGTCTCCAAAACATGTAGGGATTCAATAATGTATATACTGACATCTAGTGGAAGTACAGAGGCCAATGCGATGGTCACTTTGTCTAATGACTGAAACACATCATACAGACGAATCATAGATGAATCTGTCACTAAGCCATTCCATAGAGTACTAGACATCAGTTCAGATATGGCAAACAATGGTCTAGCAAAGCCACCATGCAAGGTCTCTTCAGATTTAGCAGGTTCAGTCAGATTCAACAGGGTAAACAGAGAAGCAGTCACTTGTGTAGAGATGTTCACAAAAAATTGTGGAATCTCAGCAGTATTGGAAATATTATTAAGGGCAGATAACACTACTGGATTAAGATCTAGGATGTACTTCCTCTGGTCTGCTGGAAGGTTTGATACCATCTGACTAAGCACTTTGTTTACCAAGTGCTCTCTTTCAGACATGCTTCCCAGGGTATAGTTGGAAACGGTCAAATTCTCCATAATCCGAGTAACAAGAATGCTGTTTACAATCAACTTATACGATATATCTTGAAGTGACTGTCCCCTCAAAACACTGGCCTCATCGGGGGAGGGTGGAAGATGGCTAAGAGAGTGAGAGATTATCCTGGCACACTGAAGAACGTTTTCCACATTTCTGGGGCTATAGACAAGTATTGCTGAAGCTTTAGTTAACTGTGTTGAGAAGTTGAAATACTTCAGTTGCTCCTCAGACATGAAGGATGCAAAAGCAGCTGCAGTTTGGTCCAATAATTCAAGGTAGGTACTTGTGTTTCCTTGTGGCTGCTGCCATGCTGAAGAGGCTATTAACTCTTTTATAATGGCTGATATTTCAGAAGTGATATTATCACTATTTTGGGCTGTTTCAACAGATGGTTGCAAGGATAATTTCATAATCATGTCCATGAGGCTTCCTACATTTTCTTGTTGGGAAATCTGCATTAGCGTTTCAGCATACATTTCCCAGTTTCCTGAAGCTGTGATGGATGATAAAATGTCAAGGGCTTTGTTTATTGCCGGTTCAAAGCTGGAATCTCCAGCCATCTCTCTGGAAACACCTCTTAAAATAACTGCTAAATCTGGGTTTGCAAAAAACATATGAACAGTTTCCATGATGTCAGGAGTACCTGGCATGTTGGAAAACACTTTTACCACAGCATTGTAGTCTACATCAGCAAGGTCCAAGATATCGTCAGGAAACACTGGCTCAGCGTCACGTTTTGACCTTTTTCTGAAAACTTGAGCACGAGGAAGGAGATCACTCAGTGTCTGTCTACTGGCAAGTTGTCCTTCAAGGTTTTCCAGGAAGGAGACAAAATAGGTAAAAGGATGATCTTTGCAGGTAAAATGCTTCAACATGTTGGGGACATTGTCAATTAAATTGACAAATATGCCAGAGTAGCCTGGCAGAGTGAAGTTTGTTTCAATAATGGTGGAAAGCGTGGTCCTGGCTACATCAAATATTTTCATTAATGCCTCTGACACAAATTCCATTCTAGTGGTTTGAGAGTACGTCCACCAAACAGTTAAATTAATCAATTTCTCAAAAACCAGCCTGGATTCCTCTGCAGTCAGATACTGGTTCATAAAGTTCTTGATCACAGGCCAATCCTCAATCATTTGGAGCCAGATCGACAGTCTTTCAGCAAACTGACTATTTTCACCTGCACCTGGATGCAGAAAGGAGTTAATGGAATCCATGGTCCAGTTATTTCCAATCATGAATATTTGAAGAACTTTAATAAGATCTGGAGTTATTGTCAGATTCATAGAGTGGACAGCATTCTGGAGGGTATAATTTAGTGTCATTTCCAGTCCCAGCAAATGCTGCTCCATCCATGGTGCTTCTTCTGTAGCTTGTTCCAAAAGTGGCTTGATAACACCAAGCATTAGTCGGTCACTGTAATAACATAAAAACAAAATTCTGGTAAATGCTTGTCAACATACCATGTACCATATATTGGGAATTTAGTGGTATCTGGAAAATATAATATAAGGGCTCAGCTTATACACAGTATTTCTTTAATCCAAGCTTTGAAGCTTTGACTTTATCTCCTAATAAAAGGTTCATGCAGGAACTTATAGCAAAATTGAATATTTTTCTAAGTGCAGTTACACTACATAATGTAAATCAGAATTTGGAAAGGATGTTTTTCTCCGAAAAAAAAAGAAATTCTGTAACACTCTAATAATCAAAATATGACGATATGAAAAGTCAATCACCTCATATAGAATGGGTCCACTGAAACATTCCATCCAGTAATGTTTGATACTATATAAGATAAGGGGGGTTGACTCAGGTCTTGAAGGAGTTGGGTGATTACGCCAGAGTAGTTTAGTATGGCCCGGTAAAGAGAATATAGTTCAGTCATAATATCTGCAGCAGTAATGTTCAGAGAATCCGCTGCCATTGTGGCATTCTGGAGAGATAATATGGAATAAGTTCCAGGGACGTTCCATTCATTTAAGTACATTTAGTTTAAGAACTGAGTTAAACTTCAACTGAATTTTTATTATTATTATTATTATTATTTTTAATCTGAGCTGCAGATTTCCAATACATTCAATCTTATTAGGTAACAAAAAATTACAAATACTTACTGTGATATTCAGGTATGCAAACAGAGAACCATTGGGCACGTAACTATCAATAAGTGGGAGCAGGCTGGCATTACACCACATGACTAGATTGTCTGCACTTATCTGTTCCTGCTGTATAGCCACTTCCCACATCTTCAAGACAACTGAACATTCAAAATATGCACCATCCTTTGCAGCCTGTATCGAAGCAGAAAAAAATTGGCAATGGACTTTTCAAGTGGCATGCAGATTATCTTTAATTTGGAGAAAGACAATTTGATAGTTATGATAATGGTTATGACAAACAAGGACAATCTCTTACACCGTATTTTTGTTTACAACATATAACACAGTGCATAAAATAGATCACTGTTGGATCTATTCTCCCATGCACACATAACTGCACACTTCTTTCACTGAAGCAAATTCTCCCATCGAGAGCAATGTATATGAGTGCATATATGATGTTATATGGGCGTGTGGGTGTGCATATACTGTGTAATATTATATAGTACTGTGCAGAAGAAGAAGATGATGTTCAAATGATCTTCATGTTGGTGTAAATCTATGCTATTATGCCTGTCAAAGTGTGTTTAGCCATTTCGAAAACTGCTAAAATCACCACAGGACTTGTACCACCCATCTACTACACCCATTTATTTTTCTTTTACTTGGCCATTAACACACCTCGTACAGCTAATACATATCTCATTCACTTTTTAAATCTAATTAAGTTACTTGTGAGCTGACAGTGAAATTTAAGAAATACATAGAGTGGCAAAGGTGCCCCTGAGGACAAGTTTGGGAACTGAAGCGATGCTGTTCTAGCCAACCAGCAAGATACCAATGACTTTTTTGGAGAATGGAAGACATTTTCACTAGTTTGTATTATATCACTCCTGATTTGTATTATGTTACTCCTGATGTTCTAATATTATATAATATGTTTTGTTCTAACTAAATGTGCCTTGCCTAAGACTTTTGCACAGTGCTGTAAATTATTATATATATATATATATATATATACACACACACACGCATACATACACATATACATATATATTATACATACACACACACACACACACACACACACACACACACACACACACAAGGGTATTAGTGAAACAGACTGGAATTTTACCTGTTCCACAAGTTCAATTGTACTCAAGATAGCCTCAAAGATACTTGAGTTTGTTGTATGCAGAAAGCTTGATGTCAAATTAGCTAACAGCTCGTCAAGCCGGTAGACAAGGTCTGAAAACATATATTACTTAGAATGCAATATGTATTAGCATAAACCTGTCCATCAATCCCTGGTCAGCTCCCGAGTTTGGAAAATGAAAATCTGTAAATCATATCTATTTTCATCATCTTATGGAAAAGAGAAGTATAAAAACTGTAATAAACTAAACAATTCACTTAGTAAAAGAAGAGTAGAAGTCACACAAAGATGAAGAGGCAGCAGAAGAAGAATCAGTCCATAGCAGAAATGAATGGTGAATAAAAGGAACAAAAGAGAGGTTTGAGATACACTGTATTGGCAAAAATATTGGGACACCCCTCCACATAATTGAATGCAGGTGTTCCAATCGCTTCCATAGCTGCAGGTATATAAAATCAAGCACCTAGGCATGCAGACTGCTTCTTCAATCATTTGTGAAAGAATAGGTCATTCTCAGGAGCTCAGTGATTTTAAGCGTGGTACTGTGATAGGATGCCATCTGTGCAATAAGTCCATTCGTGAAATTTCATTGCTACTAAATATTCAATGGTCGACTGTTAGTGGCATTACAACAAAGTGGAAGCAATTGGGAACAACAGCAGCTCAGTCACGAAGAAGTAGGCCACGTAAAACCACAGAGCAGGGACAGCACATCCTGATACGCACAGTGTGCAGAAGTTTCCAACTTTCTGCTGAGTCAATAATTATAGACCTCCAAAGTTCGTGTAGCCTTCAGATTAGCTCAAGAACAGTGCATAGAGAGCTTCATGGTATGGGTTTCCATGGCCGAGCAGCTGCATCCAAGCCTCATATCACCAAGTGGAATGCAAAGTGGACTCTAGAGCTGTGGAGACGTATCCTCTGGAGAGACTAATCATGATTCTCTGTCTAGCAATCCAATGGGCAAGTCTGGGTTTGGCTGTTGCCAGGAGAATGGTACTTGTTTGTTGGTGTTGTTTGGTGGAGGTTGGTAGAGGAGGTTTATGGTGTGGGGTTAAGAGTTTGGCTTAGTCCCTTAGTTCTTGTGAAAGGAACTCTTAATGCTTCAGCATACAAAGCCATTTTGGACAATTTCATGTTCCTAACTTTGTGAGAATAGTTTGGGGATGGCCCCTTCTTGTTCCAACATGACAGTGCATCAGTGCACAAAGCAAGGTCCATAAAGAAATGGATGAGAGTTGATGAGCAACTTCATTGGCCATCACAGAGCCCTGACCTCAACCCAACAGAACACCTTTGGGATGAATTAGAGCAGAGACTGCGAGCCAGGCCTTCTTGTCCAACATTAGTGTCTGACATCACAAATGCTCTCTGGGAAGAATGGTCAAAAAGTCCCATAAACACACTCCTAAACCTTGTGGAAAGCCTTCCCAGAAGAGCCGAAGCTGCAAAGGGTGCGTCAGGGTCGGTGTCCACCTGACCCTTCAGTTGTGTCCTCATCTTGCTTTTGTTGCTTTGTATTTATAGGATTTCCCTTCTTGTTTCCTGTTCTCTGGTCTTGTTTATTTGGTTCTGTTATCTTAACTGTATTAGTAGGTGTTTTCTAGTTTCAGTGTCTGTAGTGCTCCCTAGGTCTATCTGTTAATTTCTTCCACCTGTTGCTCGTTGTTCTGTGTCCTCCCCGATTGGTTAATTAATTCGCACCTGTTCCTTGTTTGTCCTGGTGTTTCTTTGTATTTAAGTGCTTGCCTTTGTCTGTTTCCTAAGTCGGTCATTGAGTTGTAGTTGTGTGTAGTGTCTGCTCAGTTTTCGTCCTTGGAGTTCATTATTGTCTTTGTTTTCTTTACTAGTTTATCAATGTGTTTTTCTTTCTGGATTCACCTGTGACCCCTCGTGGTTGGTTTCTTTGTAATTTTCCCTAGCTGTTTGCCCCAATAAACCCCCTTTTTTGTTCCTGAGCCACAAGTGGGTCGTCACCCTCATTCTCCCCTGCTTTTCCGCCTGCACCATGCCACGCTGCCGCGAGGTCCTTAACAGGGTCGGCTAACTCCATATCATCATTAGTTCATGTGTGTGTTAAGGCAGGTGTCCCAATGCTTTTGGCAATATAATGTACTTCAAACGGAGCTGAAAACATTTCACCGAGTTTGGATAATGAGTTTCATTCATACATAACAGAACATTTGGATGTTTTGATAAATTGGAAGACCTATTAAATACTATTACAGTAACACTAAGTATATCAGGCTAAATGAGGAAATTTCCATTACCTGTCTCTGTTCTGATGTCATTGGCAATAGCTATGACAAGTTCCCTTAGAATCAGACCATTTGAGGTTGTATTCTCCAAAGCTGGAAACTCACTACTGAAAAGGGGTTCCAACATTTTCTTGACCCTGACAAACGAATATAATGAACAAAGCATACTTTAAGCAATAATCCAGATAGACTTGAACAGAATGCAAAAAAAGAAATCATTAATCAGTAATTAGAATAAAAAATTCTACTACATTTGTGCAAACATGGAGAACATACCTGTAAACAAATAAGTAAGAGCGATTCTGTCAAGGTCGGTGTCCACCTGACCCTTCCTTTGTGTCTTTCCCCACTTGACCAGCTGGTGTTGCTGGCCATGCTGATCCCCGTCCTTGTTACTTGCTCCTAGTGTGCTACCCCTACTTCCCAGACTGCTGCATGCCTCAGTGGGCTGAGCATGTGACCCTGTTATTCTCTGTGTCATGGGTTCAAGGCTGGCTAGTGGCCAGGCTCATCTGTTATTTTGTATTTATTGAATTTTTGTTCCCTTTTGTTCTATTTTCCCTTTTGAGTTTGTCAGTTGTAGGTTTACCCTCCTTGTGTTTTTGTTTACGCTGTTCCATTTATTATCCAGGTGTATTGGTTGGTGTTTCTGGTTTTATTGTCCGTAGTGTTCCCTAGGTTAGTGAGTTAATTAACCTCTTGCTTGTTCCTGCGCTCCCCTTTGATTGGTTAATTGATTTGCACCTGTGCCTTGTTTCTTTGTATTTAAGTGCCTGCCTTTGACTGTTTCACTAATCGGTCATTGTATTGTATGCTCTGTTTAGTTTCCCTGGGGGGGGGGGGGGTAGTTAAATGCATAGGTAGTGTTTAATTTGTATACTTATTACTTGAATGCAGCATTACATTTTAAATGTCACATTATTATGGAAGCACCGTCAGGACTTCAAACTGGTAAAGAGTGTTTCTGTTTAATTTGGATTATCCTTATGCTTTCATTTTGATTAATACTCTTACCATTCCCAGGTACGGTTGTCTGCCTGTCCAGTTATGATCTGCAGCAGGGCTGGGATGGACTCTGACAGGGTGAAAACCTCACCCCGACTACCGGGGAATAGGATAGCCTCAGTTTCCTGAACCTTTCACACAAATAAGAGAAATGCAGCATTACATGTTATAGTGCTGATACGTTGGAGGAGCAGTGGCTCGACTGAAACTAAAAGCCCAGACACCCTGCAGAGGAAATTAATTTCTGCTGCTCTTCCGAAAGAAGGAAAGAATTCCCACAGTTTGGTTATTTGCCAGTTTTTATTGAAATGTAGGCGATATTTAAATGTTTCTCATATAGTTTTTTGAGGACAATATATAATTGCACAGTAACGTGGATGCTGTACCCTTCTGTTGTGGTAAAGTGGGAGCTGAGCTGGATTTATATTCTTACCCTCACCTGTGTTTATGAGCTTTGGGTAATGGTAAAGAATGAGATCACGGACAGTACCGGCAGAAATGAGTTTCCTCTGCAGATGTGGTGGTATCAGGTATCTATCGGGTTTCCTTGAGGTGGTTCGAATATCTATCTAGGATGCCTCCTGGACGGCTCCCCGGGGAGGTGTTTCTGGTATGTCCAACTGGGAGGAGAGCCTGGGGCAGACTCGGAACACCCTGGAGGGATTATATCTCTTCGCTGGCCTGGGAATGCTTTGGTATTCACCCAGGGGAGTTGGAGGAGGTGGTTGATGAGAGAGAGAGGTCTGGGCCTCCCTGCTTGGACTGCTGCCCCCGTGACCTGACCCCAAATAAGTGGTAGGTAATGGATTGGTGATTTAAAGTCAAGTTACCTTGTTAATTATTTCAGTAAGGTTATATAGATCGATGGCTTGCAGAATTTCAACGAAGGGACCTCCTAGTCAGAACAAAAAGGGGGGGAAAAAACAAAATATATATATATATATATACACACACACACATTTTATACATAATATACAACATGTGTTTTTATATATGTAAAATGCAAGTAATGAATATGACACTCATATACCAGCAGCAGCAATAATAATAAGCAAAACATAATTATTGTGATAGGGAACATAATGCCTTACATTGTCTCAACTATATCTTGAATAAGAATGAATAGGTTGTCGGAATTCTGGTCCTAGTGTTAGAGACAGTTCACTGAGCTATATTTTGTAAATTTTATCGAAACATGCCTGTAAAACAGTGTTAAGTGACAGACAAACCTTGACTGGGCTCTAGGATTGCTCTGATAATATCTGTGACATCACCAGTGGTGGTATTCAGAGGTAAGACATGTTGCAGTTGATCAATAATGCTGGAAAACGCAGTATCACAAAAAAGGAAATTACAAAATAATCATCCCAAGAAAAGGTTTCATTAAAATTTTTAAATAAAAATTGTAATTTCTAAAAACAATTTCTAATAAAAATTAGAAGTATAAAGTAACTGCATATTTTGGCACTGAGAGAGGAAAGTAGAAAACATGAAACTTCAAACACACAGAGCCAGTGTGAAAAATGGAAATGTGAGGGTATAACAATAATCACCAACTTTTATGAAATTTAGGTTTATATGAATTGTTCAGCCAATTGAATCACCCTTGTCAGAAAGTTCTAAACACTTACATCTGGTTCCACTTGTCCTGTCCGTTAGACTGGATGACGGTCTCCATGTATGTGATAATGGCCTGTGTCATCTGCAGCAGTACTGGCAAAGACTCGTTGGGGGCAATCACCTTGATCAGGCTTTGCCCCGTCAAAAGTATGTCCAAAGTGAGGTTCTGTTTCTCTTCATAGCTCATGGTTGGATGGAAAACAAGTTGCAGGGCCTCATATATAACATCTATGGTATCACTGATCACAACGTTTAGGAGAGGCCCCTGATCTGTGGTCAGGTTTCCTAAGATGATGCTAAACACCTCCATTATGGCTCTAGGGAAGTTCACATTCTGGACCCCATCTTCCTGATTAGCTATTAAAAGTGCATGTTTAAGGGCCTGGGACGCTTGTCCAATTACGGTGAGAAAGGGAAATTCGGACTCTGGTAAAATGGGTGTCATGTTATAAAGCCAATTAATGCCCATGTCCATAAGGTCAGGAGAGCTTGCATTTTGTTGGAGAATTTCAGCCATAATGGGTATCAAGTGCGTTTCCTTCAGAAAATCCTCTGTGATATTAAGATACTTCTTTACTTGGGTCTCAAACATCTGCAAATTGATATATGATGCATCATATCCCATGGCTAAGGAGAAATTCATCTGCAGTTCAGCCATATATTTTATTAGCTTTAGCTCTTCAAAGAGAACAGAAACTATATAATTCTCAATGTCTTGAAAGTCTGACTCATTTAAGGGAATGTGTATAGACTGGGTCAAATTTTCAGCTCCTTGGACAACATAAGTTACAAACTGTGAATCTGCAAGGGAGGCAGCCAACTGCATTTCCATCATTCTGAATATGGGGTAAAGAAGTTCCGAAACATTGCCGGTATAAGTAACATCTTCAAGCTTTCTCAGGTACCACAACACAATGTCCATATAAACGTCTGGAACATATTCTGGCTTGGTAGAAAAAGTAGAGTTGATGGTATTGTAAGGATTTGTCCCACTGATAAATAGATGGATCATATTGTTAAGAACATGGATAGCAGTTTCGATTTCTTTCCAGGACTCCAAGTCATAATCCTGCAAATTCTCATAGGCACTGCGCAGTATAGCTGTCGGGTTACTGAAAGAAGGCATAAGGTAGTCATAATAGGTAAAATATGTCATATTACTGCTTCCTTCAAGCTGGCTTTGCCAAACTTGAGTTAGGTTATTAATTTCTATAAATAGTCTCTTCATGTCTTCATTAAGAGGTATATCTTGA
>JAODKL010000001.1:31475468-31489803 GCA_026780765.1 Petrocephalus schoutedeni
GATCATGCAGAGTACAAGAGAGCCTGCTATGCTGCAGAAATCCATCAGAGCAGCAAAAAGGGCTCACTTCACAAAAACTACATCAACCACAACACGCGCAACATGTGGCAGGGAATACTGTAAATTCGCAATTAACACACTGCTAAATTCCGTTCTCGTCCAACTCCCTTTATTCCAGAACAATCGAGCAACGTCCCATCACTCCCCCCACTCCATGTCACCCTTTGTCAAAATAAAAGCCTCCTCCTGTCATACATTGTACGTAATTAATACAAATGCATGGATTAACTAAATAAAGATATATAAATGAACATAAATATCTGTACGTGCATATTTCGTATCAAAAGGTTAGCAAAACAATCTGTTACAAACTACAGAGGAACCACAACAATCACAGACCCCCGAGACGCCACCCTTCCAGACAGCCTTAACGCTCTTTATGCCAGATTCGAGAGGTCGAACACAGACACACCCTCAAAGGCCCCCTCAAAGGCCCCCACTGATGCTGTCTTTCAGGTGACACACACACAGGTCCTGAAAGCACTGAAAAAAGTTAACCCCCACAAGGCTGTGGGACCTGATGGAGTTCTGAAGGTCTGCGGGGAAGTACTAGCTGGTGTGTATGCTGACATCTTCAACATGACACTATCCAAGGCAATAGTCCCCCATATTTTTAAATCCTCCACCATCATACCAGTCCCCAAAAGACCGTGCACACCCACCCTAAACAACTTCAGACCAGTGACACTCACACCAGTCGTCCTGAAGTGTTTAGAAAAACTGGTTCTCACCCACATCAACCACATGGTCCCAGACACCATCGACCCCCTCCAGTTCGCCTATCGCCCCAATCGATCAGTGGATGATCCTATAGCAATAGCCCTACACCACACTCTGCAACACCTGGAATGTAGCAGAACGTATGTCAGGATGCTCTTCCTGGATTACAGCTCTGCTTTTAGTACCACCTGCCTGAACAAACTGATCAAGAAGCTAACAGACAGTGTCCCAACTCCCATCTGAAATTGGATTCTGGACTTCCTGACGGATAGATGGTGAGAATGGGAGGACGCGTGTCCTATGACGCTGTCTCTACCCAGAACGACTCCATCATCATTAAATACGCAGATGACACCACCAACCTGGGGCTCATCAAGGGGGGGGATGAGTCGGGCTACAGGACCTTGGTAAATAATATTCTTGTCTATGGAGAGGAGAATGACCGCATCCTAAGCACAGACAAGTCCAAAGAAATAATACTGGACTTCAGGAAGAATCCTCCCCCCTCATCATCAAAGGGACAGAGGTGGAAAGGGCCGACAGCCACAGATTCACATCAGACCTGAGCTGGGCTCTTAACACCACAGCCACAGTGAAAAATCCCAGCAAAGGCTTTATTTGATTAGGCTGCACGGGAAAGCCGGCCTGAACCATCACCCTTTCACCCAGGCCCATAGAGGACTGGTAGAGAGCATCCTCACCACAGGCATCACTGTCTGGTACTGGAACACCAGACACACAGAGAGCAAGGCTCTGCAAAGAGTCAAAAAGACTGCAGAGGGGATCA
Organism: Petrocephalus schoutedeni; assembly: GCA_026780765.1. NCBI lineage: Eukaryota > Metazoa > Chordata > Actinopteri > Osteoglossiformes > Mormyridae > Petrocephalus > Petrocephalus schoutedeni. Next base: position 31,477,036 of record JAODKL010000001.1, read on the forward strand.
AAGGGACAAAACTCCCTTACATGGACTTTAAGTATACACAGCACTGTCGGAAAAGAGCAGAGGGAATCATCAGGGACTCACTCCATGCAGCTCACGCTCTGCTCAGACACAAACACTGTACGTACAATCTGAGACACAGAAGAATGGACAGCATCATCGCTCACAGAACAAGGGTTTTCAACAGCTTCTTCCTGGCCACAGTCAGACTGATGGCAAAACAAAATTAATGAACGTTTTAAATAATAACTGCACACTACCTCACTTTCTGGTCATGTGCAATAAATCATTATCTGGGAAAGAGGTGAATGTGCAATATTCTAAATGTGCAATATTGTAACTGTGCAACATCTGTCTCTAGGCAGTTATGAAACACTTCTTGTATTTATAATTTCCTGGTCAGTACTTGTATTTAAAAAATTCTCTTTTCTTTTGTAGATATTACCATCTTGTTTTGTAAATAAGTGTTCTACGTATCTGTTGTAAATACTAACTTGACTCAGAGAGATCTGCACAAAAATTCCAATGTGTCTGGAACGTGGTTTCTATGCACAGACGGTGTTCTGAGCATGATGAGACGTGTTAGGTTTGCACCAGCATTGTTCCTGATGGCCAAAGACTTCTATTTCAGTCTCATCTGACCACAGCACCTTCTTCCACATGTTTTGAGAGTCTCCAAAGGGGTTGAAAACATATACATGCACCACTTTTCAGTTTAACATTTTTTAGAATTATTTAAAACAAGTTTTTTTTTTAACTTTAGCTGTTTTTTTAAATTTCATTAATCTGTAGTTTTTTTTGCAGGTCCATCACTTAAAATCAAATCCAGGTTGTAAGGGAACAAAAGAGAAAGAATGCCAAGGGGGGTGAATCCTTTTGCAAGGCACTGTATCCTTTGTTGCCTGCCTTCACCCAGTTCCTCTCTTTGTACATGTTGTTGAATGAGTTACTGCCCCATATATGCATTTCTTGCGTGTGTTTAGTTATAGCCTTTGTTGGTTCTTGTTATACCTGCCTGTCTTTGTTTTGATCCCTTCTGGTTCCTCATGTTTCCAGTTTCTTTCAGAGTATAACTTATAATGAAACTCCCCTTTTTGTGTCAAAGCCGCTCAGTGGATCGTTCATAGCATGTGTATGCATTCCAGAGTAAGATCCACCTACTCCAGGAACTATATTACTCCTAAGCGGCATATATTTGAGTTCTAATAATTTTAAATCAAGATCATAGCCTCCATTATAATATTCGTAATGTTGAATTTTCTTATGCTTCTGACTTATGTTATCTAAATAAGTTTGTCTTTGACCTTTGACCTCACAAACTTTGATTTACCAAAAATGTCTAAAATTTCATACTTCACACTCCAGCTATGGTATAAAACCTCAGCTCAGTGACTTTAATACTGCTAAAATTAATTCATAGAAGATACCAATAAAATTGTTATTCATGAAGACCTGAATATATAACCCAAATCACTATAAAAGCATTGCTTAATAAAATTCCCCACAAAAATGTAGCTTTGCTATTAGTCATGAATTTGCTTTTCACAAATTCACAATTTGAATTTATGACAGGTATGGAGGTAAAAATGTATAGAAAATGTAAAAATGCATAGCATTCACAAAATGCTTGTCGTTATTTGGGCATGCCGTCATTATAATGCTATTGCCCGAATGTATATTACAAATGAAGCATAATTTTTTGATTATCGTTACTTCTACAGACCTTATTATCAGCCAGTCTACCATGGTGTTCTCATGAATCCAGGCCGTCCAGTTTTGCTCATTCATTGCATCATATAGATGCTCCAAAGATGCAGAAAACTGCTCATAGCTGCTGTTGAGATGTTTTAGGTCTGACAGGATGGTTGTAACATTGATGCCAAATTCCCCAGGGCTCTGGAACAATTCCAATAATCCGTTTCCCTAAGTTAAAGATTGAAAAAGATATATGCTTCACTTAGCATAAATTCAAATACTAAAATACTTTTAAAAGCAAAGAAAAAATACAATTAATACAACCTCGTTTCCAAAAATGAGGTCCCAGTGTCACCTTTTTTGAAATGTGTCGTTGGCATCAAACTCAAATTGAGCATATATAACAACAAAACAATAAGATTTCTCAGTTTCAATATTTAATATGTTCTCTTTGTTCTATTTTAATGTGGGTTAGTATGATTTGTAAATCACTGCCACTCCAATCATTGTTTTCATTTTTATATACAGTGTCCCAATTTTTTTGGAAAGGGGGTTGTAGTATAGAATTTGTTGAGGTTGCAACCATTACATACAGAAAACAGAACACAGTTATGGAAATCAGTGTAAAGAAATGATGGACGAGTGCCATAAATATGTGGTAAAATTAATGCAAAGAAGCTATGGAGACTTGCCATGTGGGTGGGCCATCAACTTACGGTGCCAATGCACACAACACCAAGACTACTTTCAATTTCATTCTCATCATTTGGAAAGACAAGTTTCATCTGAAGACAACGATCTATAAAACTATCTGCCACACTGTTGTCTACTGTATTACCCTTACTTACTTTCTCCACAAGTGGCATCCACTTGGCAAGCAGGGTATTTGGCAAGTATGACCTGTTGCAAAGGACTAACTCCCACATTAGCGGGTCCCCTGAAGACAGATTGGACTGCAAGGACCACTGACTGATGACATCACTACAGTTTAGGGACCCCTGTGACAAGGCCATCAAGAAACAGTTAAAGTAAAACAAGTTATCTTAATAGAGTACTGTAGTGCTCTGTACAAAGCATAAATTGAATAGATGTTTAGAAAAATATTTATCGATTGGTGATTAATTATTACTACCTTCACAATGGTCTTCATTATGGTCTTTGGGAGTCCCACTAGCCAATCATTTTTCTGGGACTCATTCTGCAGGACAGGACCAAACTCCCGCTGGATGCTGCGGGCCTCACTCAGCAGGAAATCCATTTGCTCTGGTTGGTAAAAAGGGTCATTCCACATACTATTCAGTCAGGTATGCATTTACTTCACATGTTCATTCCTTCCAGTTACCAGGTAAAAGCTAACAGATATTACATGACAAACATGCATGTATATTTGAATCACTGTGAGGGTTACAGATGCCACAGTCCAAATCATTCTCAAAATACACATTTCAGTTGTGCAATTAGGTACAGACTTGATCAAGTACTGTTCTTAAAGCCTAAAAATCTATATTCCTCAAAACCAAAAGAGTTCTAATTCAATACAAACTTAAATGTCCAAGATTCGCAATGGAATATCGTAATACAAAAAAAGATGAGAAGGTAGTCAGGATCAGCAATACATTTGATATTCAAAAAAAGCTCTTCCATAATATAAAGGTGCACCTATTAGCTACGTTTTAAAACAAGACATGTGGTCTGACTTGCCTCTCAGAGTGTCAAGAATTTGTATGGCCAAATCCATGGTGATGTGACTGCCCATGAGAAAAGTGTTCAAATACGGCCAGCCAGGGAGTATCTCCATCATCTTCAGTGCTGATATCATGTCAAGAAGCCTTAAAGAAGAAACATTACTGTTAACCATCACAATGTCCCTCACCTGTCTCTTAAATAATCAACATCTATAAGTATTTGTTGTTCATTCAGTCAAACTTGGTGACGTTAAACTGGGTTACAGATTTATGTAGATCTCAAATTATACATAAAGAAAATAACTCATAATAATGCAATATACTTTATAGAAATATGGAAATATGTATGTTTAAGTGTATTTTTAATCATAGGTTATATCACAAGCATAAACATTTGTTTGATTGATTGTAAAAGGTAACTGTTCAGTTACAGTTAGGGTTCCATACATTTCCTCCTCCTGGCTTCCATACTGCTGGCTGCTATAGTCTGAATTTACAGTGAAATTCTGAACACTCCAGCTGTAGATTGTCAACAGGTTGTTTAGCAGCCCAGTGGTTAAGGTTATGGCAGAAGAATCCGCTTCACTGCTGAAAGGTTGCAGCAGCTGCAGAGAGAGAGTACATGAAACAGACCCACATTCATATGAAGGTCACATACTAAACACGTTACATTTAGCAGAGCCACAATTCTGGTGTACAGACAACAAGGAGATAAGGTGACAACGATTTTATTCTTCAAATGTTTTATGGAAAGTATAAGCCAGTTCTGGTAGCGTGGTGGCTGCTAGGGAAACAGGTAAAGCAAATACTGCTGATAACATCAGTTCCCCAGAAACAAACCCTGTCATCAACTCTAACGTGTCTCCACAGTGACTGCTCAAAAGAACTTAGAAGAAAAAGGACACAGAAAGCTTGGAGTGGGGTGAGAGAGACAATGTAATGAAGAAAAAAAGAGCAAGACAATAATCAGCGACTTTGGAGTATGCTGCATTGTAAAACATTTTTGACAGCGTTAAGGATTACTTCGAAATAAAATATGAGGAAGAATACAATTTTATTTATTTGAATGAAATGCCTTGCAGGACAGCCCTCTTTAGCTGTATTTTGACTCCAAACAAAACTCAGGATGGGGCAAACACAGTACGAGCGGTAGGACAATACATACAGATCAGTCACAGAACAACGTGCAGAATCAGGTTTTACCAAATGACTTGGTGTGACCTTTTAAAAAGATTTTTGTCTTCACCCCCGCAATTCACTCAAAACACTTAATGCCCCACAGTGGCTGTCATGTAAAGATACAGAAAACTTTATAAAATATTTTATTCCCTATGGAGTGAGACTATGTCTTTAATAACTGAAGTCATACATAGAATGGAATACATGGGATAAATATTATAGCAATGCAAAGTAATATATATATAGATGACAACCGCTTCAGTTCTCAATCCTCAATCCCTTGTTAATTGACCAGCCAATCAATTGATTAATTAATTAATTGATTGACTGATCAATTAAATAACTCAGATATTGATTAATTAAATGCGGTACAGTGGCATGGGTGTATTGGACGGTTACTGCAACCTTCTGAGAGATTTTGAAATAGCTAACACGCTTTGACAGACATAGTTTTACACCAATGTGAAGATCATTTAAATATTATTTTCTTTGACTGCTTATGACTTTTGATCTGTAGTTTAGGTTCATATTGTTATAAACTAACAAATATTTAAAAATATCTAGGAATATAGTAGTAAAACATAAAAAACCTTTTGGATAAAAGCACTTTCCGTATTGGACATGTTGAAGACATCACTCAGGGGCACATCAAAACCTGCAAGAAAAACACACAGAAAAAGTTTTTCCAAACAGAAAAAGGAGGAACATGGCACCAGAAACTATAGACACAGACTCCAGACAATGTTAAACGGACAGTTCACCCCAAAACTGAAAAAGATATGTTTTAGAGGGGCCTTAGTGCTGGGAGAACAACCTAGATGGATAGATAGCACTAAATCCCCTCTAAAACATATCTCTTTCAGTTTTGGGGTGAACTGGCCCTTTAACCTGTTAGTTCCATTCTCTGCCTCATCATCTCATTGCTTCCGTTTTACTGTCTTTCTTCACCTATCTTTATACAGCTGAACTTCTGCATCTCAACTTTCCCCATTGCTGTTTACATATATGGCAGGGTCGGCAGAAGAAATTAAATGTGCATTTTTTCGCGTTTTTGGGAGGCCAGCAGACAACACACACAACATTTAATATCTCACAAATGCATAAAACTTATGTGCAGTGCTTATTTGGAGGATGCCCACTGTGACAATAGCCTTTCACTTTCACGTCATATCTGACGTTATCGCACAGTTTCTGCACCTCACGTTTGTTTGCTCTCCGTCTCACCCGCATGCTCACTTCACTCTTGGAACCAAAACATGTACATGGTTTTTCCAGATCACTGTGGGGACCAAACCAGGGGGGGGGGGGGGGGGGGTCCAGATCACGGAGGGATGATATGGAAGGAACTGTGATTCGTCTGCAGATTTTTTGCCCCTAACCAACGCTAGTGCAGATTTCCCATGTGAAAGAATTTTTAGTTTTTAATCATGAAAACATATCTCATTAGGTAACTGGTGAAATAGTTGTACATCATGACATCAGTGATGGCTCCCACAGATAGCAGTCTGAAATGATAAATCCTTTTCCATGTTTGGTTGCCACAGAGTCCACACAGCTGATACACACTGACACACACTGCACCTACGTTATGTATACCATACCGTTGCTAGACCAGTCTTGAATGTGCTGTAAGAGGTTGGTAGCCACATCTATGGTCACATTGAACAAGGTGAAAGGAATTTTTAATTGGGGGAAGTTGCCTTGGATCGTGTTTACAGTCCTAAAGTTAGGAGAACAAAGATATACAATGGGTTTTAATGGGTTGACTTCGGAAACACAGGTTATGCATTTCCATGCATAATCACACATATCAATTTACTGCCATGGAAACAAACCTTGAGACACAGCGTTACTTGGATATTTATATATATTTAAGTTTGCATATACAGAAATACACACAAACTTACTGTGAAAATCGTGACTTAAGAGCCCTTGACAAACTGGTAAGGCAACATTTACTAGCAGGTGCGATGTGAAAATCAGGCTAAACGAGACGGCGCTTTGTGGGCACGCCTGCTTTTTAAACCTGGCATAAAAGCTCACATTCTTATTCATACTTCAGAGGGAAACGTTTCTGTAATAAGGCTAAGGCAATCTTACACAAATAACATGTAAAAACAGAACACATGCCCTACCTTTTTACGCTTTGTAGCAGCATGTTACCCTCTTTCAGCTTGTCTACTGCACTGAAGGGAATGAAAAGGTCAGGCAGGCCCAGGAGGGCATCCCAGATCGAACTGTCAGACTGCATTTGGTCAAACACCAGCACTGCTCCTTCCAGGGTCTGCAGCAGCTTCTCAGGATTGGTGAGGAGCAGATCAGTAATCGCCTTAAATTACAGAATATAGAGAATCAAAAAAACCAAGTCACTCAAAATCCCAAAACTACTGCATTATTTTCTTTTTAATGATTCTGAGGCAGATTCTTGAGGGTACAGCCACAGTGACAAGCAAAGGTACAAATTGGTACTCTTTTTTCTGACAGTCCTATCCTTAACCATAAGTAACCAAACAAGATACAAGATGTTTGGCATTTTTAGTTTTTTGATTGCAGTCACAAATGTTTATATAACTGAGTTTTCCCTCAGAGAATGCATGAATGTTCACGCAAGGTCAAAAGAAGAGGTTTTTAATCTCATTGTGGGGACCAAATGTTCCACAATGTAATATATGCATGCCCCCATACACACATCCATGCATAAACATTCATACAGACAGTTTTGCAACTCCAATTCACCTTAGCATGCAAATTCTACCCAGTGGAGCCAAGGCTCAAACCCCTGTGAGGCAAGAGTGCTAACCACTGCACCTCTCCCCTCCAGTCCAGGCTATTCAACTATTCAAAACTATCCATTTTTCATTGGTCCTACTTTACCTCACTCAGAGTTTGCAGGACTGCTTCCAGAAGTGTGTCTCTGGAACTACAGAAGTATTCCAGACCTATGGAGAAGGAACCTAACGCACTTTGGGAAGATGAATTGAGGGCAGACAGGACTACAGTACACAGAGACTTCTTTAGGATGTTGACAGAGTCCTTCATCAGCACCTCCTTCAGGAAAAGAAACAAACAATTTTGTGAAGAGACAAAAGAGAGTATTTTTTTCTCATTTTGCATAAAACAGCAAAAGCCTATGTCACCTTTTGGCAGAGTTGAAGTCCAAAATAAAAGAAAAATAAATAAATAATAATAATCATAATAAATTTATTATTATTAATAATAACAATAATAATATATATAGGGCATACTGACACAGCAAGTGATTATTACAAAAGAGGCAACTATCCAGATGACCTACCTGGTTTGCCAAAATGGTGCTGTTAACTGCATCCATGACTGTCAATGTGAAATTAGACGCATCTTCCTGGCTGGAACCTTAAGAGCAAAACATTTATTAAAAAGTAATTTTAAAGTCAAATGTTATACTTTATAAAACTTAAATATATAGAATTATATTTATAGTTTTCTCTGATATTAATGGGTCAGTTAATCCAGAACTTATCATAAAGTAACTATTTTTGAATAGATACAAGTAACGAGAATTACACTACATTTCTTAGGGATGGCCGTCTCAATGCAGTGCGATGATGCTACACAAAAATACATCTGAGGATCTACTAATGATATGATATGATATGATTCACCCCTATTGTGATGCAGTGCGTTTTGACACGATATGATTCAGCACAATATGATTCAAAAGAATATGATACTATGCAATTATGAGTGGTACAAACAGTTTGACAGCTTTGGGGGAACTGGAGATGAGAGAGTGCACTTGAAAAACAGTTTAGAGAGGGGGAATCATTCTAAACATAAAATTACTGGCCACATTTCTAAATAATAAAGTGTAGGACCTCTCCTAATAACTATATAGTAAGAAATCCAATGTTACTGATGCAAAGATGTTATAAAGTATGCACCTTGAGTTCACTGTATGTGCCCTGGGATGATCCTAGACTTTGTGCCCTACGCAGCCCAGGACAACCTCCAGTACCCTCTAGCACATATGTGGTAGCTCTGTAAATGCTCCATTGTTTGTTCTGTAATGACAGTTCTTTGCAAACGTGTGCACAGATTGCTAAACCATACAGTAGTTAAGGATTTGCAAACCATGCGCACAGATTGCTAAATCATGGAAATAGACATGTAAATTGTGCACATAGATTGCTAAACCATGGGAATAGATTGCAAAACTGTGTGCACAGATTACTAAGCCATGGGCACAGATTATGAATTTATTTCTCACCTGAACCCAGGCAGGCTCCTTATGAATTACTTTTCATACAGACTTTTTCTGCAAAGTCTACAAATTCAGAGACCTGAGACGTACCTAGTATGTTATCCAATATGTCCACAATCTGTGGCTTGTCGGTAAATTCTTCCAGGGCAGAACGGACTAGATCTCCATGCTGAAGGCTAATGGACCTGAATGGCAGTAGTGATACCCTAGGACAGAGAACCAAAGAGATCTGGTAACAGGCACTCATGTTTTTCTAATGACAAATGACAATGTGAAGAAAACAGCTTAACCGATACAGTGGCAAGAAACATCTTTCAGGTATCAAATAAAATGTGTAAAAATATATTTCTGTTACTGTACACTGTCACGCTACAGCCATGGTACAGTTTTCTTCCCTAAAGTACAAACAACATTAAGGTACTCCAAATGGAACAAAAATGGTCCTCTGAGTTCTGTACCTTACAGAACTAAAAAGGTACACTAAAAGGTACATTTACCTAAAGCCAAGGTTGGGTAAGTTACTTTAAAAATGTAATTCAGTACAGTAACTAGTTACCTGTTGAAAAATGTGATTAGGCACGTAATCTAAGTATCTCAAAATAAAAGTAGTGTAACTAAGTACTTTCAGTTACTTTTGGATTACATCAGTGCCAACCAAACTTGAGGGTGCACAAATACTTAATAGTAATTCAGTCACTACTGAAGAACAAGTCATGAACAAATATCGCAACTTAAGATGAGAGATGTGTCATGATGCATCAATGTTGAACAAACATGAGATCAGTAATACACTTGTGTTATTCATCACGTCTTCATTCAATAGTTTGTTAGCTGTCCCTTCAGTAGTTCACTAAGATTTACAGAATTAACAGATATAGCAACAAATATAGGAATTGCTTGGGATAAATGATGCATAATGATGAACAAACGTGAGATCTTATACTGGTCACAGTTTACTTGAGGGTATACAAATAATGTAGAAATATACTATTACTTATGTATTCATTAACCACAAACTAAGTGTTACTTACACACTGAAGTCATGTTAGTTCATCATTAATGAATCATCCCAAGTGATTATTGTATTTATTATTATGTCTGTTAATTTTGTATATCTTAGAGAACTACTGAAGGAAGTACTGAATGAACAAATAATGAATAACACTGGGTAAATGATGATCGCATGTGTGTTCATCATTAGGTCTCCTTCAAATAGGATTTGAATTTATTACATACAAAGGCATTTTAAATAGCCTAAAGTGATACTACCTATGATTAATTGTGACTAATAAAATTACAGACATACTTTTTTTTTATTATTTCCACACACTTTTATGTCTAAATTCACATCTCTAATGTGTACTCATTCTGACGCAACTAACACAGTCACAACAAAGAATCATCAACTTTTGGTCTTGCGTGAGAGAAACAGGTTTTAAGGGATGGTTTGTCTGTGTTTGGAAAATAGATATGCCTTGCATGCTGTCAAAGAGGAAAGTATAGAAATGAAGAGATTGCCAGGTGCAGGGCGATATTGGGATCTTTATCATTTTTACGTCATTTTGTTATCATTGAGATGGAAAAATACAATGGCATTTTTTTACAATAAATACTACTCTGTGACCTTTGCTGGTTATTTATTAATAAGCATCCATATCCATCAGACAAACAGTGCTATGATTTTTATCATGGTACAATGAAGACTGAAATTCTTCATTTTAATCCAATAATTTAGGCTAGCATTCATTCAGCAGTTGTAATTTGAACTATATTTTCATTGCAACTTAATTGTTCTTGTAAATTTTAAATTTATTCTTTTAAACAATATTTGAAATCCACTTTCATAAATTATATCACATTAAATATATTATCTTTAAATGTAACCCACATCAGCAGAATATTCATATATTCATCATCTTTCATTTGTTTAGCTCAGCTACATTATACATAATTTGAAAACCAAGGTATTCCCATGTCCTCCATTGCTACCAGCTTTGTTTATACTTTTAATACTTTAATATGGTTAATAACAAATAAATATTTACATACTTAGCGTCTGCCATCTGTCATTACCTGTGTGGTAAAACTTCTATAAAGTGGTAATCAAGCTTAATTATTACTGCATGTGCACAGGTCAGATATATGTAAAAGTTGTCTTCTTGAATCATCTTTAATTCAGTGCTATTTTAATCCTCAAGTACAGCAGACACCATCAACAGTCATCAATATTAAAATTTGTATATACATAAGTAAAAGTGAAAAAATGTTTTTTTTTAAAGATTCCACGGGAGAGCATACCTCAGAGACTCCCCAGAATTTTCAAGCATGCGGTTTGTCCCAGTGACTGACTCATAGGATTTGTTGGCACATGCACTATCAGTGCTGCACAGCAGAGTCTGAAGAAAGGGAAAGAATCCTGCACTGGGGAGGTTCCGGGGGGCCACATAGCCTGCGGGGGGGGAGTCATGTATTAGCTAATCGCCATCATGTGCAATTTACCAAAAAAGATTCAAAATACCTGTTCCTGACAAAAATACATAACAAAACACAATGTAGGCAGCCCTGGGCTTGAGATATAAATGTACCTTTGTATAAAATTTGTAAACTGGGAATTTAAAAACATAAATTTACATAACAGAAAGGGTATTCTGTGCAATAAAGAAGAAATTAAGTCTGAATATTTTCCCCTTGCAATATCTCACCATTCAGTCCTCCGCGTTCATATTTTAAAGAAATACAAGCTACAATAAATACAATAAACAGAAACACAGCTCAACTGCATGTCTGATGGTGACCGAATGCTCCAGAAGTTATGTTTAAGATCCACAAACTCCTGTCACTTCAGGCAAATAAAAAAGCTTCCCTTTGTACTCACATGTGTTCTTGAGCTGTGGAGGGAACTGGGATCGGGTTATGGCCAAGATAATGAAGATGATAAGGGGCCATATTATCAAAGCCAGAGACCAGACCTGAAAAGAATATAATACTGAATGAAAAATACTGCCACTGCATTTCAGCTTCATAAATGTTCAGACTTCTTCTGTCATTTTTCAACATGTGTGTGGGTGGTCCATTAACCTAACTATGACAACTATTAGGGCTGAACGATTTGAAGATCCCCTGGAATCGTCTTGACCTTCACAGAACGGGTCTCGAAGCTCTAAACCTCTTCTTCAAACATACGGAGCCGCCTAGTAGGTTTTGACTACAAGCATTTGAACGAGCATTTGCACTGAATGAATGATGTTGCTAGTACGACAGAACGGTCTGATTGTATTATGCTAAGGAAAAAAAGTTTTTCTGTCCGTTTAATTATTTGTATATAAATTACTTATATGTATTTAAGTCATGCGTTTTCAACTATGAAGGGTGCGTTTCCCAAAAGCTCCCATTAGTAACTTACTTAGTTGGATTCATTAAGTTGCATGGGTCCAACTATATAAGTTGATAGCCAGTGTTGGGAGTAACGGCGTTTAAGTATAACGGCGTTACTAACGGCGTTATTTTTTCAGTAACGGAGAAATCTAATTAATTATGTTTCCCATACTTGCAACGCCGTTATCGTTACTGAGAATGTTAAGTGGCGCGTTACTAAAATTTGGATGAATGACGCGTGAGATGTCAAGCAGAAGCTTTGGCTTTATCGGCTGCCTGACGAGAGATAATGATGACGCCGTTGCAAATGCGATGGTGATTGGCTGGGTGGGCGGACGTCATGCTCTTGGTGTCCCACTGCACGCTCACTGACACTCTGACTTCCACCACCTCTGAACACACTGGACAGCGACAATGGCGCCAGGGAAATTCAAAGGTAGCGCTCCCAAAGTGGGAGTACCGGCACTACTTCTCCCTCGTCGAAATTAAAGGCAATAATGTATATGTATCATGCACGCTATGCCCAGGAAAAAAGATATTATCCACGTCTACCTCAAGCAACTCTAACCTTATGAAGCACCTTACATCTAAACATGC
>JAODKL010000001.1:31489903-31500493 GCA_026780765.1 Petrocephalus schoutedeni
CATAATTCTGAACGTGATGTCTTTCCACCTCGTACTATCCCTGCTGTATGGTTCACGTCGTTTAAATGCATCACTCAGTCGGCTGGTTGAGGGATGGGGATGTCGTTGGCTTCGGCTGGTTTAGTTTCTCATACTCGGCATATTGAGTTGTATGGCGTGTTCTAAGATGCCTAATCATGTTAGTGGTGTTAAAATGCCCTTGCTTGCTTCCACCTCGAGGGATTTCATCACGACATACATTGCAAACGGCTAACTTTACGTCTTTATCGGACACTTTGAAAAACTTCCAGACGGGAGAACTCATGTTGGCACTGGTAAGCTCCGCTCTGCTGTTGTTTACCTGTGCGCCGTGCATGCACGTGTGAAAAAGTGATCGGCGCTTTTGGGGTTTGCCGATCAAGCTATTTTTTAGCCAATATCGGCCGATCATGATCGGTGGCCGATCAATCGGAGCATCACTAGAGTAAACCAAGGAGCCAAAAAGGCAACTGACTTCATTTTAAAATTTTAAAACCAATCTTTTCACAGATAAGGAAGCCTAACAAGGTAACCAAGAGGTAAGGAAACAATCTGGTTGCTAAATAATTGTTTGAGGGTATTTTATGGCTGATTTAGGACATGGGTCAGCGCCGACCCCCCCAACACAAGAGGTTTATGCCAAAAGCTACCATAATAGGGGGGCTATGTATACTGAAAAGTACACCCATCCATCCACCCATTTCCCACCACTTATCCAGCTCCAGGTTGTGGGGGTAGCAGTCTCAGCAGAGATGCCCACACCTCTCTCTCAATTATTCCAATTAATGTGCACAATAAACTGCATTCAAGTATGTGTGATTCATTATTTGCAGTATATAAGCCTATGCCCATGCAGTTTAGTGTTCCAGGCTTTAAATAGACAGTACAGTTATATACAAAAAGCTGCAAAAAAAATTCAAAAGCTGCATGACAGAATGATATACATGGTAAAAAAATAATACTGTTGCAGGTAAATACTGATATACGTATCAGTGATTCTTCATGATTGTATACTTAGTAGCTGGAGGTGGATGGGTAATGAGTGATGATTCTATATAAGATGTCTTTGTAAATGTGTTGGAGTTGATTTCACACCCACTTTAAAGGAGAAACCAGTCTGTGTCACTGACAGTGAGAAGGCTTTTTTTCTGTAATCATATTTACAGCTCATTCATGACACTTCAAGACGGATCAATCGAGTATTTATGTATCACATCTTAAGATTTTATTCAAAGGATACTTCACCATTACAGTATCATCATGCTTCACAAATACAGAAATAATTCTAAAAATATAAATTCCCTACTTGTACATATAACGCTTTGGATTAGTCTTGGCAAAGTGAAATGTGATCTGCATCTTTATCTGAACTTCTGTATTCTACTTGATCCGCATAGATCTGAATAAATGGGAAAAGCTGACTGGCATATTCCTGCTATTTAGAAGAGCAGAAGACCCGAATCTGCCAGAGGATATGTGCTCCTCTGACACTTCTGAAGAGGCATGTGGGATTTGAAACAAATTTATGTTGTGTTACAAATGCACTTCATAACACAGTCATGCTTTTTGGCTATGCTGGTAAATTCTGCATCTTTGCACCAAAGTGTCCAAAGATTATAGCATTGCATCTTTAATGTGTGACAATTTTATTTGTGAGCAACCTTATCCGACACTGTCTCCAAAGAGAGTTTATCGATGAAGCATTCTTTTTAAGATTTAACCTCACCTTTTGGTGCAGCAGCAGGTTTGGCCCCAACTTTATGTATTTCATGGTTTTTGTCTCATTTTCTTTTGTAAAAAGGCTTTCCTTTTATGCTGTTGCTTTTCTTGCTTTCCTATCTATAAATATGTATAGATATCTATATATAGTGCTTCTCCCCCACCTTCTGTAAGCAGCACCTGAGTAACACAGTGCACTGCATGGTTGGCCTTGTTAAATGCTTCCTGTGCCTTTTTAATGCATAGTGTTGTGCTTGATGGGAGGGAAATGGACAATTTTCTCTTTTTTTTCAGTAGCTGTTGTGGTTTTGATTTATTGTCAGTTGGCTGGCAGAATACGGCCTCTCCGAGGGTGTGGGAGGTCTGCTTTAGAATATCAAACATCGCCGATCAATTCACTTATGATTACACAACACGGACCACTGGAGCTTATTCAAAAAGAGGCAGAAAATCCTTTTGTAGTAATTAATTCTGAAAATAAATTAAATGGAAGCAGTAATTTTAATATGCATTTAGGCTATTACACTTTTTGATATTTGTACTAAAATAATGTAGAAATTGCTGTTTTAACAACTGCAACTAAAAACAACACATTGTTGTTGTAGTTGTATTACAAAATAAACCTGTGCTTAGCTTGGCTATTGAAATACTGATAAGGCTATTCATGCATGAAGCTGTTGACATGTACATTAGTAAATTCCATATAGAATACATAGTGCTTTATATAGTACACTGATATGGTTTGCATTTTAAGGAATGTGAGAAGCAAACCCTTTCTAAAAAAACAAAGGTATGAAAATGTATTTAAAAAACCGACCAACAAACTACTATAAGGACAAGCAACTGCAGAAGTCTAATTCAGATTAGCCTTTTCAGTTGTTTGCATTACTGCTTAATCCGACCCAGAAACATCTCTGATCGACTGCAGAGGCATGATTGATTAAAATGTACTTTTTTAACATTAGAAGTGACTATTAAAATATAGGATTAATTCTTAAGAGCAAGTCAAATTAAAAATGAAACCATGTTCTATGTCTCATTTTAAGAGTGGATCTCCACATTGATAAGGAAGCTTTGTCTGTATTTATCCATCATCTTCCACTCAGAAGAGCAAAACCAGCAAAAAAGGTTTAAGTATTGTACTCTTGTGCGTGCTTAACAGTAAAGCCATTAGAAGACCACAAAACATTCCATTCTAACTGGGGCAATATGGCCTTATGTAAGTCATACATCATATATCAGTTACATAAGATGTAAAATTTGTGCCTCTACTTCTGCTGTACCAGTTTGCAAATTGTGCCACAGTTTACAGCTGCTAGGGGCTTTTTCCATTTCTAATTTTCATGTTGTGGTTTATCAATTTTTTGTTGTGTTTTTTTTTTGCTTATGCTTTTGTGAATTCATTTATTAATACATGCCTCATGTGGTTCATTATGCATTGTGATAAGCACATTGCATCACAATTTTTTTTTTTGCAAGACAGCTTTCATTCGCAGCAGGGTTCAGTCCATATGTTGTGACGCATTACTCCCGTAACCTGCCAATTGGGGCACAGTAGTCCTTCTCTTGGTTTGTACCACAAGTGAAATCCTTCCTTCACATCTTGCATCGGTGACTCTTGGCTGCCCAACACCCTGGTGGATCATGGACTCTCCCTCCTCAGACCACTCTCAGTATATCTTCACCACAGCTGACCATGGGCACCCTACAAGCCTGGAAGATTTAGAGATGATCTGATCAAGTCTCTGAGCATAATGATTTGGCCCTTGCCAAAATCACTCAGATCTTTATCTCTGATTATTTCATCTGCATTCATGTAAAATCCAAGGACCAGCTTTTAGCTTATCATCTAATACATCCAGATCTAATATATTGTATACATATATATATACATACAAATTGATGAGCCAAAACAACTTGACCGTCCCATGTGATACTGGAAAAAACTCCAGACCTTGTAGGCAGCAATAATTTATTGAGCGTTCCTGTTTATGTTGTATATGAGAGATTAAGGTAAGTACCATTGATCATGGTTTAATTACCCCTTCATTTGTATTATTGAACACTATAGACTCTAGAATTTGACCATTTAATGCAGTATATTATACTAATTTGCCAATGGTAATTTGCCATTCTGCATACCTCTATCATTGGCCCACCTTAGCATCAAGTGAAAAAATAAAAGACATGCAGTTGTCACATCCTGAAGGTTGTGGTATACAATACTGGTACACAATACTACCTGAATGCAGGCCGTGGTGCAGGCAAAACCCACACAGGGGACTTTATTGAGACACAGCACTGGATACCAGGTACAGATGGGTAATCATGCATGGCAGAACTGTGGAGCATAAGACTGGGAAGCACTTAAATACTAGACTAATGAAGGGGCAAACAAGAGGCAGCTGTGAATGGTTACTATGAGGGCAGGAACAAGAGGTAAGATAAATAAACACCAGGCGTGGCTTGTTTCGAGCCACGCCCAAGGGAAACACGGGGAGCAGACAAGCAGGGCGGGGCTGGATGTGACAGCAGTCACTTTTATGGTTATTCTTTTATTGCTGCCATTGATGTTCATTATTCCAGGCTTTGTTACTTTGTTCCAAAGAAACTGCATAAAATCATATGTTACATGCCACTCCTTGCAAACTTGTCTTAAATTCACGTCTAATTTTGTTATTATTGGTCTTTGTCCTATCAATTCAGTTATCACTCATGATCACTTGTGATGCAATTTCTTTTGGGTTGTGTTTATTTATTGTCATTTTCTGTTCCTGTTGTCATTATTGTCTGATGCTGCTACTTATTGCTATTCTTTGTTAATGTGCTATTAACTGACGTTTTGGAGGCATGTAATTAAACATCTCATTGTACTAAGACAATAAACTTGAAAGGATGAAAACAAGATATATTCAGTCCACTCTACTTTATTAGAACTTTCATGAAATCAAAGTCGCCCACACAGGGGACATGCAGAAAAATTAGCTTTGTCATTAACAAAAGAAACAGCCTCCTCAATGGTGCGATAACATGGAAAAATATTTTATTTAATAAATCAAAAGAGCACTTAGCTGGTTTACATGCAGGTAGATATACTTCTGTCTTCAAACGTCCTTGTGCATACGTATACATGCCTGTATTTAACACAAACTGCTTGCGTTTTCTCCCATGACTGAAAACTTGTTAGGCTTCTGAATACCATTTGAATATCAGTGTGCTCAGCTGCCATGGTGTTCTGTCACACACTACAACCTTTTCCTCCTGTCACAATATGGGAAACGGTGAGGGAATAGTAGAAGGCGAAGTTCTGTGATCCATTTTGGGGTTTTATTGAGCACAGAGCAGTGCAAGGATAACACGTAACATCAATGACAGGACTGGGGAAACGTACTTGAACGCAGACTAAAATATACTGGACTAATGACAAGCAACGCAAGACAGCTGGCGAAAGCAGGAATTCCACACGAGGTTTAACAAGGGGGCGTGGCACACAGGAGGATCGGACAGGAGGGACGTGACACCTCCGCCGGCAAAAATAATACCATTAAAAGTACCATAAAGCTGAAAACAGAATTTCTTCCCCTCAATACACTCTTTTCCTCCGACTTATGACTCTATAAGATTTTATCTGATTGTAAGCTTCCCCTGTTCTTATGTTTCATCGTTGCAAAAGAAAAATGGGGAACAATTTGTTTGGTTTGCTTCACACAGAATATATAAAATAATACTAAACTAACCTAAACTAGTACTGATATGTCTATGTGTGGCAGAGTAGCAAGAAGCATTTCCTCACATTGTAGAGAACCGAAAATCCAGCACTACCTGATTATTAATTTGTCACAGAATTCAACATAATCTGATTGCTTGCTTTGATGCTGCTCCTTGGTGTTCAGTCAAAACCCATCTTTGCGCAACAAGCCGTAACATTTTGATTACATTTGTTAATAGTGTTTTGGTTGTATATTTACTGTAGGTATGTCCTTAGGAGATTTGTTTGCTCTTTTATTTATGCTTTATTGATAGCCATTGCGGGAGCTGTTAAGACAAGCCTGGTGCCGTCAAAGTGAATTAGTGTCTCGAACCTGCAAGTTTGTTGCAACATTTAATACTTATGATAGCACTGAAATGTTTTGGAATATGATTTTATATCGGCTTTCTAAATAATTATTTCCTCACTGTAACAAATTGCCTTTACAGAAAACACTGGTTTTAATCAATGTGCTGATGTCATACGATGAAGACTGTGTCTGTTTAAAGAAGTGAAACACAAGCCCCTCCTTTGTTAATAGTAGTGCGACGTTACAGGTATCCCACGGTACGGTATGTACCTTGGTTTTTGGGCCACAGTTTCGGTTCGGTTTAAACACAACACTACAAATAATAACACAACAAAGCAAATAATAAACTGCCTCTAAGCATTGGCACTTACCGTTTAACCCTCTGGGCACTAGGGGTAGGACACTTTCACTGACTGGGGCATGATCACACATTTCTTCAAATACCATAAACTTAATTCATGTCAAATAAATTATTTCTTATATATTTGTTTTGCCATTACACTTGTCTTTATTTTAATGCTTATTGTAAATGCTGTATGTCAGATTTTGCTAAATGCAGTTTGGAACTCTTGCAGAAACATTATAAAAGTACATAGTAAGCAATGATGGCAGTTTGTTTTGATCCCAGATACCTGATCACCAAAGTCTTGGCTACATAAATATGACTAAATGGTGTAGTTGTAACATTCAGTTGGATAAATAAATAAGAAAAACCTAACTCATGTCACTATTTCTGGTTTCCTTCCATTAAATATTTAGGAGCTCTCGTGTAAGAATGAGCCGTTCAAACCTGGCTTTTCACTGCTGCGTTGTGTATTAGTTACCATGCGAATGCGATTTGAATAACAACCTGGGCTGTTTTTTTTTTTTTAAAGACAGATTATGGTTTTAGTCAGCGTTTTTTTATGATTTCATGGTTCTTTTTTCATGATTTCAGCGAGATATAAATGGAAATAGACGAGAAAGATACGTGACATCATCCCCAAAGGGTTAACAGTAGTCTGATAAGCCTTAAGCGCCATTTTCAAAACGAAGCACAATACCGCGGTACGCAAGGGCATACCGGACCATGCAGCGCATACCAAACGGTACGGTATTTTACCGAGTACCGTTGCATCCCTATTTGTTAGCACATCGAACTCTGCAAAATCAGGACATGCGAGGAATGAGAGTATTGAATTTGGATGCAAACAAATAGATACAGTAAGAGCTATTTGATTATATGGAAGGAATAGCTAGGAACCTGCTCGGTGTCCTTGTCGTCATTGTGTACCACTGTCCCCTTAAACCTCTTAACATATAATCTGGCAAAGGCTTCTAAGCTAAAGAGATGCATTCTATATTGTGTTCCTTCATTAGCAGCAGTTTGCAGGTATAATGTCATTAAATGACATTGTCCACAAAGGTCTTCTGGGACAGACTTAGCTGAACACTTATGAGAAACAGAAATAAAGCAATTAGGCTGGTATGTGGGAAAAGACCATGAAGCTCTTTGACTCTAATCTGGTAATTAGCATCTTAAGAAACGCTTGAAACTTTTTCATGCTTTGACTGTATTTAAATGCAATATCCTCCTCCAGTGAAAATATTATTAAACATAAAAGACAAATGAAAGTGTTCTGTTGATGACAACCTCTGTGGGGTGACTACGCGTTACATAATTTTAGTATGATTTTACTGAGCATAAATTATAGTTCTGCTGTACCGCCCAGGTTTCACATTTAATTTCACATTTAAAGCACCTTACTGTGCAAACATGCAGTCATAGAATATCATGTATAAATGATCTGCATTGCCTGTCAGTGTGTCAGCTTAGCCATTTCAAAACCTATTCTAAAACCACCCCAGAATTTGCAACCGTCTAATACACCAAGGCTTTTTCACCTGACCAGTACCCCATATTGTTGTGGCTAAGCACCTTTCCCCTTTGCCTAAACAATTACTCTCACCCCCCCCCCTCCCTCACACCCCCCCCCCCCCAGTGCATCTGCTCCATGAAAAGTCTGTGCAGAGATATCACTAATGTTTTGGAGACAAGAAGAAATTCTAGTCTATTTTTCATTGAGTAACTATTAATTTGCACACTTCCTAATTGTGTGTGTGTTTTTAAGCAAATCTACACATATTACTCATGATAGATATTTTCTTTTGCAGAGTACTGTCTTCCACACAAATGTACACTTTCTATTTTGATACCCTTTTTAATTTTTTTAACGTGGATGATTTGCACAAAATTATTAAAATATGCAAACAATTAAAAGATGTACTACTATATATGTACTACTTACAAAAAACAAATAGTTCTTCCAAGAATTTGCCTTCTAATAACATTAACATTATCATTACATGCCCACAATATAAAAACACTATGATTTGTAGGTAGGTTATCTCTGAAACTCTGCGTAAAATCCACTTTCTTTTAACTTAACAATTATGAATATTAAGATTTTAAAACTGCATAGCTAGATCCACTTAGAATTGTGATGGACAGTCAATTAGGGAAATACACAGCATCCAAAGCTTCATGGCTGTGTGAGTCCTGCTCTCCTGTTATTAAAAATGTAAATAATTATTGATCAGTACTCTTATTTTGTACAGTACAGCTATTTATCTTGAGACTATGACCTATACCTAAAATCTCATATACAAACTTAAAAAAATAAATATAAATTTGATCCTTTATAAACCTGGGTACAACCCAGTGCTCATACATATTAGAGATATTAGAGCATCCCATGGAATATGGCAGCAAGTCTAACTAATGTCAGCAGCAATGCAAAACAGTAAAGACCAATTATTAGCCAAACAAGCATCGCTATCCTTGCAACATAGTCCCTTGTCTTGCAGGTTGTTCCAAGACAGACATTTACATTTGTATATATTATAACAATATCCCCATGTACTGCAGTGTTTTTTAAAGATTGAAAATAAGCCAGTAATAGTTTGTTTCTTATGATGCCCCCTTTTGCTGATTTTAACTCCACTTGTTATTTGGATTATTTGCCATTCCAAGTTCCATACTATAGGTGTTCCTGGTGTCCACCGTTGCTTTTGCACTGCATTCAGGGCCCTGGGGGTGACCTAAAGAATGCTCTCACTGTGTTTGCTCCTCCATACCACCAAGGCTGTCATGAGCAGTGTAACTAGGATGGGGATCACAATAAACGGGCCCAAAATGTGTTTCGGAGGGTCCTCAGGCAGGCGCCCTGTCAGAGGGCAGCTTTGGAAGTATTTCCGGTGAATCCCTATAAAGAATTCCTCCACCAGCCAATTGGGCCAAAAGCAATTCATCTTCAATGCAATCATGAAGGTGCAGTTTGTCAGTTCTCTGTAGGTCCTGTAGGCAGATAAAACAAATAGTTGAGTTTAGATTTATGAGAGGACATTCCATCTAGAGTTAGTGTAGTTTGGTCTAGCTTAAACTTGATCACATAAATAACTTGCTGATTTTAACCCCAAATCAAATACAAGAAAATTAAAAATATGTTCTAAATGTCACTTCACAATAATTTTTCTAATACAGTAAATAAAGCATCAAAATATATACACTCATATACAGCTCATAAATCCACCTGCTTATCGAGCACAGGGTTCTGGTATATATACACGATTCCACAGATTTTTTTCCTTATCAAGTCAGAGTCAAAGAGCTCTTTGGGTAGGCGGTGCACTGCTTTCCTATCTTGCAGCATGAGTCGGTTACATACCTTCCAATACATACGTTCTCTATTGTGCATGGAATAAACTAGACAGAGACTACATACCCCATTGGGGCTCAATGCCAGGGTCTCTGCTCTTTTTAGTAAATTCCAGAGAACTTTTATTGATATCTATAAAAAAAGGTTTTTTTTCCTCCCTACTTTGGGGTTTTTGGTTCCCCAAATCTGTTGTCAACTGCCTTTCATTCTGATTTCTTTGTAATTCTCTGTTGTAATTAATTTTCTCTGATGTACTCTGTTTTGTATCCCATGTATCCCAAGCACACCAATGTAAAGCGCCCTGGGACAACTCTGTTTTGAAGGACGCTATATAAAAATAAATTGAACTGAATTGAATTAATATCTGGAAGTTTCACATGCTGTGCCTGTAGTGCTCTCCAAATTCTGGAAAAAGACCATTTCAGTTGCAATCTCAGAGGCATACAGATATCACCTGTGTCCTAACCTGCTCCAATGGATACGGAACTACCTAGCCATTCTAGTAAGGAATTTGACTCAGGTAGTCAATCTAGGTTTCACTCAGGAGAGCAGCCAGTGTACAAAGGGTGGCCGGGAATGTATCCAATGCAAAAGGTTACAACACACTGGCGGAAATAAGATGATCATGTAAAAAGGGTATGAACATTAGCTAACAAGATGGATATGCATAATGCAATTTATAAATGACTGGGCTTAGCAGGTCCACCACACAAGATAAAGATGGGCTGGCCAGCTTTGGTCATCTGGCTGGTGTGAGATTTTCAATTCGAGAAAAGTCTGCATACGTATTTACACATACGTAACAGTTATATTACCTCGTAAATAGTCTGTAAGGACTGCAAACTAACCGAACGCTTTTGATGTAGCTAATTATAGGTTTATTATGGATTAATATAGATGTACTGTAAGATTTCGTGTGTGAGAGTCTGAAAGTGTGTCACGCCAGACACGTGAGTGTTGGCAACCCTGGTAAAGAACTGAAAGACTTTCAAATATGCAATACTGAAAATGTGGATATAAACTCACCTAAAGGATTATTAGGAACACCATACTAATACGGTGTTTGACCCCCTTTCGCCTTCAGAACTGCCTTAATT
>JAODKL010000001.1:31507675-31525934 GCA_026780765.1 Petrocephalus schoutedeni
TTTTGTTTTTTTAATTGCATTACGGACAATAAAGAACTTTATCACAATATTCTAATTTTCTGTGACAGTCCTGTAGAAGGCTCTTTTGATTCAGAGCTCAGAATGAGCAGCGTTCAAAAAGTCCTGCAAGATCACTTTGGGAGTGAGTAATTTGTTTAATGTTGACTATGGTTTTCTGCAGACAAACGGAAAAAAATGCCAACAGCCCAAGCGATGGAAATAATAATAAATAATATATAAATAATAGTAAAATATCCATCAAAATTAAATTAATATCCGCCGACGACAGCATGTTGAACATTCAGCAAAAACACGGCGCGTCTGCCTACGTAAAATTCACCGGAGACTAATGATGACGTAGCACGTTACTGAAGGGGTGAAATGGGTTTCGTAGGGCTAGACTTCAACCCCTACCCCTTGCCACTCCATGACAAGGGCAAAGCCTATAAGCCTATGACATGCTCATTTAGGGGTAAACTGTAGAAGCTGAGAAACTGACATATGTGGGTGGAAAAGGGGCTTTTTTCTTTAGTTAAGAGATCAGTCCATATTATTTAACAAATGTATTCTCAAATCAGTTTATTGCTGTCAATAGAAAATGTGAACCATGCATGATTAAAAGCAATACACCAAATAAGATTTGGTAAAAATGGGTAATTTAGACCATTTGTCAAGGAGTATGATTAAAGAATCAATTCAACCTTTTGATAATTATAAAATAAGAAACTGCAGAAATTTCATTGTACTACCAGTGGGATTTGCATATCCAGGCATGCTCACAGGCAATTGTAAATAGCCCCTTGTGTCACTGTTATCGTAAGTGCATGCATGCTCCTGATTGTGGTGTATATATTTGCCTGTGCCTTGCATGAACCCTTTCCAATCCTCGCATGTCTTTACTAATCCTTCAGTCTGCCCAGCGCTACAGTATGTT
The DNA here is from genome assembly GCA_026780765.1 of Petrocephalus schoutedeni. NCBI lineage: Eukaryota > Metazoa > Chordata > Actinopteri > Osteoglossiformes > Mormyridae > Petrocephalus > Petrocephalus schoutedeni. Next base: position 31,508,610 of record JAODKL010000001.1, read on the forward strand.
TTTGAAAAGAGATGGAATGTTAAATAGTCGATATAATTACAATTATAGATATCAGTAAAATATTAAAGTATACAGTAGTTAAATGTACCAAATGTATCTGATGTATGAATTAATTCCGCAAGCAATAATTATAGAAAACAAAGTCTTTTATTTAAGAAAAGAGCCTTTTGTGGACATGCATCAAAAGCACACTTCTGATCCCATCAGTTGAATGGCAAACGAAATAAAATTAAAGGTTAGTATATAAAATTAAATATGTTAATACATAGGGGTTCAGTACTTTCGGGCTCTTTGGATTACCACTGTTAACGACACTGGCTTGGTTGAACCTCAAGTGCTTGTTGCTTGTATTCCCACTTACTGATACACCACTGATGACATGCAGAACATTTCCACACCCTCACTGCAGTTTAAATTGAAATCTGTAAATAATATTCAATGAAGTGTCTTTTTTTTATCAGGCTGGCTTGATACTAACAACGGAGATTTTATATAAACCATTCATTTGAAAGGGATTTCCTGTCTTCCGTACTTTATTTTAAACACTGCAGTACAAAAGGAATAACACTGTCATTGTAAGGTAAAACATTAAGAGTAAGAGTAGCCTCAAATCTCCTTCCAAAATAAGAATGCATGATTCATCACATCAGGCGTGTTTCTACTCACCCTAAATTCATCACACTTTAGTGACAATAAAGATGCAGCATCATTGACCAATAAAAGGCTATAGTACTTAATGTCTTTTCAGGGAATATGCATGCATGACCTGTGTTCATTCTCAATAAAAGCACGACCTCAAATGAGGGTGGCCATCTGCCCATCTGCAGCAATACTCACTTGAGCAAAAGTTTTTCAGAGTCCTGGCACTGAATCTGCGATATTTCTTATCGGAAAATCAGTACTTTAGCTGTGTGCCAAATACCAATACTAAGAAATATTACTGAAGATCCCACATCCTGTATATTGTCGGTTCTTCTTTAAGTTCTTAAGTGAACAGCAAAAATGAAATATTTTTTTTATTATATGAATCATGTCATACATTTTATTATTCGTGTTTTTAGTATTACTGTAATACCAACACATATACAGAATGTATATGTCAATAAGAATTTGTTCAGCCATAACAGTCACTTGGATGAATGAAACGGGAATAGGTCATTTTTGCAAACATGATTTCTCATGTCTTAGGTTTACTCTAAACCAGGGTTGGGCAATTCCGGTCCTGGAGGGCCATGGTCCAGCACGTTTTGGTGATTTCCCTGCTCAGAAACACCTGGTTCACCTCACCCCAAAGGGTTCACTTAAACCAACATCCAGGGCCCTGGGTGTGTGAAGTCCTGTAAGATCCTGCGGCCCACTTGAGACAGCGGGTGCAGTATAGCTCCTCCTGGGAGGGAAGAGGGTGACCAGTGGTTTTTTTGGGCCATGTTGATGACCCTTTGTAGTGCCTTCTTGTGTGTGTCTAATGTTAGTAGTTAGTGAAATTACTTGAATTCATGAGAGGACAGTTGGCTCTGGAACTTAATTATATTGTTTTGCATCGAGACCAAGCCAGTATTTGTGGGCAATGAATAGAAGAGAGAAAAATACAACTAGTTGGCTCCACCCAGGCAACCTTAAGGAATGAATCCCAGTATGGAATTACACCAGCATGAGTCTACTCACTGGTGTACTGTTTACTGCTAAACCTTCAGTGGTCCTGGAGCAAGGCACAGCCCATCACTAGCCTACTAGGATGACAAATGTTAATGAGAATGAAATGAAAACGTTAATCTTTCCTCAGTTTTCTTTTAGTGAAATGTATTCAGCATGGCAAACTTGTGCTCAGCAAGATCTGCACGATAATATCAATATGATTATTTTAAGCCGGCGTTTTCCTCCGTTGTCCCACCGGAAACAGTGAGCGCCATTCGGTTTTTCTGTAGTACCTCATCCTTTTCTTTACATTTATTCTCAAGACAAATAGCAATATTAATTACAACAGGTACTAGTTATTTGGGCTGCTTTAAGGGCATCTATTTAGTAAAATGTATTCGGCATGGCAGACAAGCACAAGATCTGCATGATAAGTAATTGACTAAAGGCAGGACCCTGAGATACACCTGACATGTATTCCTGTATATAGTTGTGTGACACCATTCTAGGACAGTATCAAATAAATGTAAGTGTTTAAAAGCTAAAACACAGCTGTTTGCCTTGAGATCCCCTAATCAGTTATAGTTGTATGCTAGTAACTGTAGTTTTCATAGAGATTAGATAGGCTTTTTAGGCTCTTTCTCTTTATATATAAAATATTATCAAATCAGAACTGAGATCACCCCTAAGATGAAAAATATTAGCTAATATAGCAAAAAATATATAGCAAAAACATATAGCTAAATATAGCAACTATAGCTAAATGTATCTGGAGCTTAAATTTTAAAATCGTATATCTTACATCTAATTGTCTTTTTCTCAACCACTTTTCCCAATGTCCTGTGAAATTTCACAAAACCTGTTGGCAAATGGCTGGTGTTATTGTGACGCAGCTGCTGCCCACATGAATATTTTATTATGCTGCGTTTAATGTAACTTTGTGACCCTCTTTTAAACCATCATTGTGTTTGTGTGCGTTTGGATGATTTGGCAATAAGTGACTGTGGATAATTCATGGGGCCTTTTCAAAAAAATTATTAAAATGCTTTAAAGCTGCAATGTTACAACATTAATTCAATAACATTAAGGTGGAAATTGACTGGATATTTTTGTAGGAGAATATATTTTTGTAGTGTCATGGGAAAATTCCTGACTTGCTATTATTTATTCGAGATAAAATGAAATGCATATACATAATTCTCCAATCACGGTTATGGCTTCCAGAAGCATCATTTACAATGTTAGATAATCATGTTTTCCTAATCAATGTGCCAGTTTTATGCACTTGCATTTATAACGCAGATATATAATACTAGAATGCATTCGAGCGTGACCGCTTTAACAACATGTTGTATGTCACCAAAGACTATTATGCCACACAGCTACAGTACTGCCATACTGACTTATTTCATCAGTTATACTGATTGTTGATCAGTTCTACTGATTATTTTGGTTTTTGTGTAGTAACTGATGCAAAATTTGGTGGAAGATGTGCAGATGTATGATGCAATAGAAAATTGTAGCTATGGTTCATATTGATAATTTTCTGGAATATTTTAATTAAATCTACATATATTAAGTATCCCTAAATTTGATATTAAACAGTACTATATTATTAGTATTACACTAATAATGGTGACGAATATGATTATTTTAAGCCGACGTTTTCCTCCGTTGTCCCATCGGAAACAGTCAGTGCCATTCACAGTTTTTCTGTAGTACCTCATCCTTTTCTTTACATTTATTCTCAATAAAAATAGCAATATTAATTACAACGGGTACTAGTTATTTGGGCTGCTTTAAGGGAATCTATTAAACTTAAAGCTCTGGGGTGTATGTTACGAAAGTAATGCCCCTTTGCCCGACCATCCATATACATAAACTGTATTTAAGTAATTATCTATCGGTCAAACAGCGATGTCAAATACGAAGAACCCAAAATATCATTGTTCATCACTTTTTCGTTGTTCGTGCGTGTTATCCATCTGTAGGCTATGTACATCACAACTGATAACAGACGATGGCACACAAACCAAAGTTGCAGAATACATGCACTTACCTATTGCACACCAAAGGAAGACATGCTTCGATGTCACTGACGAGCAATCAGTCGCCATGGTCTAATAATGCTCTTCTGGAAACATTAAAGCAGAAAGCGTGCGAAGCCCAGCTAGCAGCTCTTATCCGATGGCTTGGCTCTGGGGTATAATGCAATGCTCATCAGCATCAGTAGTACGTGAAAGCTCGTCCCCCCGTCTACCGTACAAGTTAAACGGAGACTCAGTCGTGTTCAGTAATAGTTACTGGACAACATACAGATCGGAATATCTGTTTAAAGTACTTGCAGGGTTCATAAATTGTAATAATCGACTGAATAGTCTAAGATTCCAAATCAGATAGTAGGCTATTTAAAGTTGCAGTATGACGAGTAGCCCGTAAAGGTGCATCACGGGTAGGGTATCTATGGGAGATTCTGGTCCTAGAAAATGGAAGGAGAAGAAGGTTTTGCAGCAGGATATTGAACAAATCCAGGAAGGGATGGATGTGGCTGGAGGAGGGATCAGAATTTGCTTACAAATGTAATCTGAAATGTTACACAATTCTTTTCACATTTCGAAGTTCACATTATTTTCTTACCTGCGAATTATTGTATATAGTTCCAGCTGTTAAAAACGGGAATTTAAGATAACAGGGTAGTACAAGGCAGTATAAAGTGTTACGTAAAATTTCACAACATCGATGCTGAACTGAACCGAAATTCAGTCCATTTTCTGTAGATTTGTAAGACAAGAAGGTTTTATGACGAATTAGCGTCTATGGTGTGATATTAGTTAAGGCTGGTACCCTAAATAATCCGATGACATGCAGTCCACTCATGAAACTTTGTACCACTAGCGGCATTGTATTGCGAACTTTTAAACCATAATAATCTTTTTTGAAGAATTGTCAACTAACTACATTAGTCGGAGAGGGGAGAGAATGCGATGATCAACATGTACACATTACACGTAAAAAGCTCACCATGGTATAGTACCGTATCTTTTGAGTGCCGACAGAAACCAACAGTGAAGATACATTTCTTCATAGAGCGCATAGTGGCTATAAAATGCACTAATATAACACGCTACACTGTGTACTAACTAAATACACGCCTATTCATTTTACTTTTTCACAATTGGTAACTCATGTATTATTATCTGGTTGTGTTCATTGTTTAATTTTGTTATTAAGCTACTCAGTTTTATTATATATATATATACACACACACAATAACTTGTATTTTTATAGACTTCATACAGAACATTTGCTATTTAAACTATGAACATTTCTCAATTCAGTTAAATTGTCACATTTGGCTAAAAGTCTAAATTTAGTAGATGTTAATGCAATATTCTGCATTTACTAATAATGAAAACACCGATTTAAGACAGAACCATAAAACTGGTAATTCTGAAATAAAGTGCAGACAAGGGACATAGCAGTGAACAAAATAAAGACAAATATAAAATATAAATATGTAGCCATTTAATTGGCTGTGAGTGTAAGTGTGTGGTCCCTGTATTTGTGGTAAGTCATGAGGTAGTGTGTGTGGCAAAAATCACACTTGGGTCCAGCTTTCTGCGTAAGAGCCTTTGGGGGATGGGAGGGGTGTTTGGATGGGTTTGGAAAGGGCGGTTTGGGGGTGAAACCCACAGCTCTGTGGAAGAAGCTCATTTGCAGTCTGTCAGCCCAGGATCTGATCGTCCCAGTGGGTCAATAGAACAAAATATGACCTGGGTGGATTGTGCCTGTGATGATACTGATGTTGATGTGTATGATATATATAATATATATAAACATTTTGAAATTGTAAAGAGACTTTATAGACACCCTGTATGTTTATATATATATATATATATATATATATATATATCTTGGAGGATGGTTCGATACCATTCTTTATTTATAGCTGTGTTCTCAGGCAAAATTGTGCATGACGGTAGCGCTCACCTTTACTTCTTCGGACAATCATTTTTCCAGATGCCCCAAACAATTGGAAAGTGGCTTAATCAGAGAAAGTGACTTTACCCCAGTTCTCAGCAGTCCAATCCCAGTACTTCTACACAATAATTGAACCTTTTAGTTGAACCAACTAATTGTAATTGATCTGATCACTCTTCACAACATTCTGGAATATATGCAAATTGACATTATGAAAACTGAAGCAACTTTGAGAACCAATATTTTTGTCATTCTCAAAACTTTTGACCACGATTGTATATATATATATAATAAAAATATATACATTTCAGGGTACAATTACTTGTCACTTGGGCTGTACCCAGTGACAAGTACCCAGTGTAAGGATATGCCAACTGTATCCTAGCTGCAGTTAAATGTAGCTTTATAAGGTACAGAAATGGACTCCAAGGAATATTTTTGTACCATTGAGGGTACATTATTGTTGTAAAACAATGCTTTTAAATTTTTTTTTTTTTAATTTTGGTTAATTATTCGCAAAGGGGTCCATTCTATGTGTTATCAGCAATGCACACTGCAGCAACCCCACCTCTCATTTCAGATCATCACTGTCTTTGATAAGAGCAGAAGGAAGAACGGGACATGCTTTATCCACGGGTAAAAGCAATATTATTGGTGACACACGCCTGCTCCACGTTGAAGTACCAGACGCGAATGTGACGATAGTGCTTACAGTAGCGGTTAGGCCCCTGAAAATCTCCCCATTTCTCCCTGCTTTTCCTGTGCCCGATAGGTAAAAATGTCAATATTTTAATGCTAGAATCGATTCTCAAAATGAAACATTCAACTGTGAACAATACGATATCACTGACATTCAAAAGATAATCTGAATTTGAAATCTTATTATGTGATTTAAATTTGTTTCATATTTTTAAAAAATAAGTTATATATTTTAAAAGCCTTTGATGTATGTGCATTAAATCTGCACCCCCGTCTTTAGCTGTGAAACGGGAGCTGGTCCAGTCACCAGAAGGTTAGGAAACCCCTGGTTTAAAGTGTACAGCCTCCCTCTAGTGGCGGAATTGTGTGTGTTTGTATATAAATACAGCACGAGCCAAAAAATTGACCTGGAATATTGTTGTACTTCTTTACATTTTAATTTTTTCAGCACGTGCTTACATCCAAATCTATGTACATTTTTTTAAGAATGCATGGGGATTGGGGCGTTAAGGGCCTTGCTCAGGGGGCCAGCAGTGAAATAATTTTGGGCCTCCAACCCATATCAATCTAACTCCATCCATCAATTTTCTGTAACCGCTTGTCCCAATTAGGGTCGGGGGGTTGTGAAGCTTATGGGTACAAGGGAGTACCGAGAAGAAACCCCACGATGATATGGGGAAAACATGCAAACTCCACACACATGGAGCCATGGCATAGGTCTTATGAGTAATATGGGCTCTGGAAGAATTTCAGATCTCACCTATTTTCATGTATTTTCTTTGGCTTATTCTTGTTAAAAAAGTTCAGTTGACTCAGTGTGAGGCATAAGAGATAAAGACAATAAAAGAGAAAATAAATGAAATGAATAGTAATGAAATGTTACCCATATTTCACAAATTTTTACAAAATTGCACTAGCTCTATTTACAGATTGCACTGAGTAAGTCTACCAGTCACACCTATTTGACTTAAGGTCTGTTTCAATTGCACATTGAATATTTGAGTTGAGGGCCATTACTGCTTTTGGATAAAAGCTGTTTTTAAGGCGATTTGTCCTGGTTTCCATCGCTCTGTATCTCTTGCCTGATGGCAAAAGCTGGAAGAGGCAATGACTGGGATGTGATGGGTCCTGAGAAATGTCTATCGCTTTTTTGTGGCATCAGGAGGTATAGACCTCCCAAAAATATTCCCTAGTGTTATTAGACAAGTAGCTATACCAGCCCAATCTGCATTCCCTACATATCCCTTCTTCAGTTAATCAATTGGTATTTTAAACATTAGTGAAAATCTGTTTAATGTGTGCTGTGAGTAACAGAGATATATGTAAATTGTGAATTGGCTGCGGGCTCACGGTGACCCTACACTGGCTAGATGGATGAGTGGTATTCTCCTGTTAGTCTCCTTTTAATCAAAAAGATGAATGCACCTCCTGTACAGTATAAAAAATAAAACTGAAAAAGCAATTCCTCGGAAGAAATAACAACAAGGAGGTGCATTTTATTATAATATGTTATGGGATTGGATAAGCCTGACCCAACCCCCTTCCCATCATCCTCTGTGGTGACTGCCAAACAAGTGCCCAAGTGTTAGCTGACTGGGATGTGTGAAAGGCAGAGGCCTGAACACCCAATTGTCCTTTTAAAGATATTAAAAGAGCATTATTTCCATCTAGGTCGTGTCTTTACCTCTATTTGTTTCACTACCTGCCTCTCCCAAACACCTGTGATGCTACAATGGCTACACCCCAAAACCTTTGATTGCTCCACACCTCCTTGCTACCTGTCCTTTGCCCTGGAAGTTTTTCCGAATTCCAGATGTTGGAGTGCTGTCCCAATACATTAGGAAATGAGTGCATCGAGGGCTGATTTTAGCTCAATTCGCCCCTTCACCAGGGGGGTATGTGGAATTCTAATCAGAAGTACCCTTTGCAGAAGAAACATTTGCCTTTGGTGAAACTCACACTTGAAAATTGTATGTGTAGGAAGCATTTAAGAACATAAGAACTATACAAACGAGAGGAGGCCATTCGGCCCATCATGCTCACTTGGGGAGAACTTATCTAATAGCTCAGAGTTGTTAAAATCTTATCTAGCTCTGATTTAAAGGAACCCAAGGATTCAGCTTGCACTACTTTATCAGGAAGACTGTTCCTACTCTAACTATACGCTGTGTAAAGACGTGCTTCCTTAAATCCAGTTTGAAATGTTCTCCCACTAGTTTCCATCTATGGCCACGATTTCTTGTATTTGAACTAATGCTGAAGTAACTATTTGGCTGAACAACATCCAGTCCCATTATAAACTTATAGAACTGGATCATGTCCCCCCTTCAGTCTCCTTTACTTGAAGCTGAACAGATTTAGCTCAGCTAACCTTTCCTCATATGACATTCCTCTAAGACCAGGAATCATTCTTGTGGCCCTACGTTGCACCTTTTCTAAGGCAGCAATGTCCTTTTTAAGATATGGTGACCAAACCTGCACACAATATTCTAGGTGAGGTCTCACCAAGGAATTGTATAATCGCACATACAAATTGTGGAGAGACAATTTGACTTTTAAGCATTGGTTTTTGTAATGGATTTTTTTTTCAAATGACATAACACATTTTAATGTGGACTGGTGTTTGTTTATTAATAGTTTATTTAGAATTGTTATTTACAGTATGATGAAGGGAAACATTGCAAGGAACCAGGGAGAGAAAAATTGAACCGAACTGTAAAAAGCATAAAAGTTTGTACTTCAGTGATGACTTCATACATACAGGCGGAGAGCATGTAAGTCATCAAGGATGCAAGTGTGTCCCACTTTCAGTCTGTTGCCTTCCTCACTCACTCACTCATTCCTTCCCTCATACAGAAAACATATCATGGTATTTGTGGCTGTGAGTTGGGATGTTTGTCAATACCAAGAATACAAAAATCATACTTGTGGTCTTGGCGAGAATGGTGTTGCTAACTTTGGTCCAATGAATCATGTGACTGGTCTTGTTTGGTGGGGATGCAACCAATGTATACCTGAAAATTTGCTGAGAGGCAACAATGACAACTGGAAATGTTTGCCTTCCTCTGTACTTCTATCCTTTTGTATTGGAACTGGTCTTTGGCAACGTAAAATGATGTAAAATTGGTACATGAGAACACGTACAGTCAAGTACACATTTTGAGAAATACCCTTGGTTAAAGCCAGAGCCATGGAGTTATGGTTAATGCTGGTCAGTCATAATCAGCAGTTTTGGAACATTTTGGTTTCACAATAAAGTGCACCAGCACGTGAGAGTTCTTGTTTAGACTGTCTCTTGTCTCTGTTATAACTGATATATTTCTGAGAACACATCCCACATTTGAGTCATTTGAGATGTCATAATTCAAGTGAGTATAAACCAGAGCAAGGCAGAAACAGCCTCTGCAAGTTAATCTTCCCAAAGCATTTAAGGTGCTGGCCTGAAAAATAATTACATGCTATAGGTATGTCTATCATTACCAGGGGTGTGGCTAGGGGTGTGTTAGGAGTGCTTTTGCCCACCCAACAAATACATACTAATTAGTCTAAATAGTGTGTTCTCATTCATTTTCATTAAAATCAGACCCCCCAGAAAAAGCGTAGTCCCAGATCTCTAATATTCTAAGCTGTGCACTGCCCCCACAAGAACTTCATCAGAAAAACTTCCCCAGAAGGAGACCTTCTCCTAGATGGCTTATTTAAGAGGTAGGACTACACATGTCTGGATGGGGCCCGGGGTGGGCATGTAAAGCTTAAGACCTGCAACATCGTAGGTACAGCCTTCAATCTGCCACAGTAAAAGAGCCAGCATGGAAAACTGATTCATTGATGGACTTTGGCTTTGACCCCAACCACAGTTCTCATTTTGCTGTTAGCAAGCAAGATCACTTTCTTTTTCAATGACGTTATCATGCCCAGGGGGCTTGGGTAGCCAGCTGACCTTAGACTCCCAGAGGTTTTTTTCTCCATACTTGGGAGTTTTTGGTTCCTCTCCTCCGTTGTCAATTGGCTCTCTTTCTTTCTTTATTTCATTTTCTCTGCTCTGCTCTAGTTTGTTTTGCATTATGCTTTCTTAAAATAGGGTAATGTATCCCAACACACCCATGTAAAGTGCCTTGGGACAACTTTATTGTGAACGGCACCATTTAAAAAAAACTGAATTGAATTGAAAAGAGCTGCAGCTGTAAGGAGGACTTTAGTTACAAATGTTTATAGGCAGGGTTGAAATGATTGGCGTCATTGTGTATCACAGAAGCAGGCTATAAAGGTACTTTGATAAGATATCTTCACATGAAAAATCAGGGTGGGAAAACTCCTTTCAGACTGGTTCCAAAACTATAAAAAATACTTTTTGCAATGTCATATTCCTAGTACTTAGCTAGTGTCTGGGCTGAAACACTTTAGATGCCACTTTAGATGTTTCTGTATTTTACGATTAGTTGTGATAAATGTGTTGGTCGTTTTTCTATTATTTTAATGCCATTTAATTTCTTGACAAACAAAAGACAGTTTATACTATGAAATACTATGAAAGCTTATAAGATTATAAGCTTATAAGAAAGATTATATGAAAAAAATAATATTTTTAAAGTTTTATAATATTTTAATGTTTTTATTATATTTCATATTTTAATATCTAAATCACTAAAGCTAAATTTAGCTTTATCTGTATGTCTGACCTTTCATTAGAGTGAAAAAATTAAAAATGAAATTCTATAAATTTCTCTAAATGTGAATAGCACCAAATATATTATACACTGCATCCCATACATACACTACGGAGTTTTACACGCCAGCACACAGAAATAACTCAATTGTATTTTCATCTTGGTATCAGGGGATGAGACACCCATTGCCCCCAGGAACCTGAAACATAAAATCAAACTACAAATGTAGCAGGTTATGGAGAAATTCTGCATGTTACATGACCAAGCATTAAAAGTAAAACCTTGGTCAGAATATATATGATATAAGATAGACAGTACTTGGTCTGTGTGTCCCTCAGCAGGGCGATGGCAGCCTCTGGCTCTACTTTCTGATAAGCCTGGTAGTATGAGAAGGTCTCCAGGAACCCCACGAAATTGCTCACTGAGATGTCTTCTTCCACTGGGATGCTGTCAATTCTGACGAAAACAAACAAATAAATAAACAGCATTATATCATAATCAATATATATGGTTTGCAGCTAATTTTTTAAGTTCATATTTCATTGTATCTGAACATTTTAAGTACAATCCACTTTTCCATAAAATTTCTACAGAACAGAGAAGCTCAAGTGAGTCCGGGCCATAACACTTTTTTGCATCATCCCCAAATATACACCCTTTATTAATATGTAAAGATTCCAGGTTTGAGCATGGTGACTGATCAAATGTGAGATTTAGATATCCCAATATTACCTCTTTTTGTCTGGAAAGGGGATAGCATCAAACAGGTCCTGAAGCTTGCTGTTAGCAATAGCCACCCGTTTGCTGACATAGGGTGACAGGGACTTAACAGTCTAGGAATTAAAAATAAAAAACATAAAGTCAACAAAATACTATCTGCATTAGCCACCCATTCATAACATGCAGTTGTGAGAAAATGTTATTGAACCATTTGGAATTAAATGTATTTCTGCATCACTGACTCCTAAAATGCCATCTTAGTACAGGCTATAATAAAAAAAATCAATTAACAAACACCATAACTGACTATTTAAAATTCCATAATGTGCTTTATAGAGAATGGAATGCCATATATAGAATCAATGCCATAATCAAGGTTATTGACGAAAAAAGTCTGTGGACATTTAGAGGGCGCTTTTCCATCATACCAGGTACCATACTTTTGGTACTTCAAGAAAGTACTTAAAGTACGGTACTTCATGGTGTTGCTTTTCTATTGACGTAAAAACTGGTACCAGCGCTGAATGGCATCACAATGTGAGGCGGGGTATTTTGTACTGAATTAGGCAAAGGGCTGTAGGGCTAGACGACATGCAACTTTAATACCAACAATCGCATGCTGCACACATGTAATTCCCACATTGCTAGACAGTTAGATTACGATTACGTTTTTTTCTTACCTTCAGTTCTATATGGACATTACAGAGCTGGGAGTTTTACTAAAGCATTTTACTATGTCATAGGAAAAACAAACTTAGCAAGGTTTATAATTTTAATGAACTACTTTCTTTTGCGTGAGCACTGCCTGCGTTCTCAAAGACAATCTGAATCATTTACATCCTTGCAGTTAAAATTACTTCTAGATACATTTGTGTCTACAAAAATCCCAGGAGGGAGATAACGAAACCACCACGTCTAGCTCTGAGAATCATGATACTTTCAAAAAAGCCAAGACCATTTGTCTTTTACATTCTAATTGATTTAATGGGCAGCAACTGGACCCAGAGACCCTGCTACCATGCTTTACCTACTGAGTTGTGCCCACATTATTTGCTGCTTGGAGAAATAGATTGTCTGCATTAACATGGAGATGTACCTAATAAAGTGAAAACTGAATTCATGTTATGGTCCAACATCTGCAATAGGCTGTAATTGATACCAATTTCTTTCCAAATTGCCTATTAAAATGAATAAACTGATCATTAACGTTTCATGGCTCAGTAACAAAGGTGTAACACTACTGACATAAGCCATTGATTGAATTAATTATTCATAAATTAAATACAATTTAAAAGACTGTGAAAACTCCAGGCCAGCAAGATCTGGATTGGTGATTCTTAATATATGTATACAGCATATAGCTACAGTTATCTGGTTAAAAAAAATATATAATCTGTTCCAGAGATGCAGGGCAGATTCAGTGTATAATACTTCTTACCTGCTTATAAATGCTGGTCAGTCTGTCCCCACATGAGCCGTAATGTAGCTCCAGGCTTTGGTCAGTGTAGCCAAATAGAGCTATACAGCCTTTGGGCTTCAGTGTCCGACAGGCCTCCTTCAAAAAGCCCTCCTGGTTAAACCAGTGGGCGGCTGAAGCTGCAGTCAGCAGATCCACTGAGTTATCTGGAAAAGGTAAATCCTCTGCAGTACCAACCCTGCAAATCAAAAATTCATACCATATTTCCAATGTATCTAATTAACTACTAATGCCACTTAGTGACAAAAATGGCTCATTTAAATGGTTGCTAGATAAATATCAAAGAGGTTATATTCTCAAAAATTAACCCCATTTGCATAGTATCATCCCCTACACAAAAATGCGCATCTTCATGTACTGTAGCACATATAATGTACTACACGTTAGGGATAAATAAGAGATATAATGTGCATCTTGTGTACCTATAACATTGTGTCTTCTATGTCTCTCTTTAAATGCGGGTCTGTATCGTAAAAGTAAAAAGTAGTAAAGTACTTCATTGTCATTCAGACCAAACATTTCGAGAGTGCATAGTAGAAAGAGATTGCCTTTCTCCTGGCTCACTGTGCACAATAAAACAAATACTACAGGCTACATACAAAACAAAATACTACAGGCTACACACAATACAGAGCTACACAGAGATTACAATTTAGCACAGAAGTAGTAAATGGTGGATATAAATAGTGGATATACAGTAAACTGGCTAAAATGAAAAAAAATAATTTTGCACCAAATCAATGGAGAAAGTAGCAATAGTAACATGGTATGTAAATGAAAACTGAGAATTTAGGTCTGACTATAATAGGCTGACTGTAATCCATTACTACACACACGGGTGCCCACACTGACCTGTAGACGACATTTGGGAATCCTGGCACTGCTCTGGCCTCTTGTATCTGGTTGTTACTCACATCAATCCCCACTACCTCCTGGAAGTAAGGAGTCAGTCCCCGGGCGGTCTGTCCTGTCCCGCAGCCCAGGTCCACAGCCAAAACATGGGGCTGTCCTTTCTTGATGAGGTGCAGTGGAAAGTTTAAGCAGAAAGAGGGTCTCAATACTACATTTTCTTACGGATACACAGGGGGTGGACAAAGTAACTAATACGCATAAAAATATATTAATATCAACCCCTATCCCGTGTTTGGGGTCAATCTGACCCCAGAGCATCATTAAACGGTAGGCAAATTTGACATGGGGAAATTATCATGGGGAAAGGGTTAAGAAGGGTCATCCTTTGCCTTCAGTACAGCTTAAATCCTGAACTGTGTGTAGTGAGATCTTGGATCATGACTCTAAGAAGCCACCAGTCCTCTGAGGGATGAAAAAACTAAAAATCTACTTCGCACTTCAGAACTTCCCAGTAAGATTTAGTGTTTGGAGAGGCTATGGAAAACATCATTGTGGGTTTTGTGTATTGGGGCATTATTATGTTGCAATATGGGGACAGCGTTTGCACCTGTATTTTCAAAGGAATGAGTTCTATGGTCGCACACACCATTATAGATCCCCCACTGTGTTTAGCAGTTCAAAACAGATATTGTGGACTGAAGGTTTCTTCTGGCATGTTTAAAATCTATATCTATCGGGGAACAGTAAAAACAGACTATGATGACACACATGGTTTGCAAAAGGCAGCCCTGCCAAAATTACACTTTATGAGGCTCATAGATGCGCACATTCAATATGGGGGTAATTTGTTTAACTATTGTGTCACTTAGCTGACAGCTAGAGTAAAATTTCTCAGCTACATACATTATGCTACAAATCAGTGTAGGCGACCACACTACTATATGTTGCTATGTTAACCTTTATTCAATGCATGACATATATCTCCTACTCATAAAATGGAGTACAAAGTGTAAAGAATAAAGCATCAACATTGCATCTTAAAACAACACAGCCGCTTTTATGGAATTATTGGAGTACAACTTACTTTTTCATCCAGATACTCAAGGATTAGCTCTTTGATTGTGTCTGGAGGGACAAAGCGGTAGCGCTGGTAGATGGAAGCGTGATGCTTCTCCTCAAACAGCCTGTAGGTCATGTTGCAATTCCCACACTTCAGTACAGCTCAGTGACTCAGCAAACAGCCTGAATTTACCTCCAAATGATCTGTCAATCATTACATGAAGGAGGTGGATTGGACAGTTAACTTTTGCTAGTATTCAGATGGAAGGCCTGGTTAAACTTCAGACTCAGTTGTGTGGATTTCAATGGCACAAGAGAGGAGATTAACTACAGCTGAAGTTGGAAATTTACATACACAGCTTAAGTTAACCTTTAATGACTCCACAAATTTCTGGAATTGTGATATAGTGAATTAAAAATGAAATAGTCTTACAAGTAGAAGTTCTAATCACTAGCCAAAGCTTTAGTCTAACGCACTGCCCGTGAGACACGCATTTCACTCGCCGCACCTTGTATTTCTCACGCTGATAGCATGTTCCTTTGTATTGTTTGTTTCGTGTTTCAAACGGTAATCGGTCATTACCGGCGACGCTGCACAAAGGGCGACAGCTTCTCAGAACAGAAATCCCAATATCACAGTATTCTGTGCAGAAAAACACCCTAGCAACATGTCCACAGGTAGTGGTTGCGTCGGCCAATTTAATGAGCCACAAAAGACGCGAGCGCTAATAAAACTACAACAGGCAAGGTGGAGGTGGGAGAGCAAGATGAATGCGGTAGGCAGGGCTGTCAAGTCTAATGCACTGACTGAGACACACGCTCCGCCCCGAAACCTTCGAAGAAATGTAAGTGCCCTGGAGTAATAAGTACATTTAAATATAGGTAAAATGTACTAAAGTTTAAACAAGACCAGACAATAATCTGGATTCACCCGCAGAATGGCAGAATGAGATACGATGTAAGCATCCATTATTCTATCCATATTAATCGCAGCACTTATGTTTCATTACTTGGCTTACGTCAAAGTTTAACTCTGGTTGGATCGCAGCAGTCATGGTAAAATGTCACCAAACAACGGATGTATTTGCCGACTGTATTATCAGATATGCCTATTTAATTTTGAGTATCGGGGGGGATTTAATAATAAATACGTTGCCACTCCACATAATAATAATAATGATTATAAATACAGCTTATTTTATTTTCTAAGCCGAACTATAGAACCCGCGTCCACTCCAATGGAAATTTTATGTAGACGCCACTGCTGAGAACAACAAAAGATTAAAACTGTTATATTTATTCGGCTATTTTTAATAGCGTTTAAGCACAATACTAACTTTGTTTAAAACTAACCACATCCACCGGTGTAATCAGTGTTCGTTTAAATGATCAACGCGATCTTTTCCCAAATGTATTTTAACTGGACTTTTAATGTATTTTTGAATACTATACTAATCCGTGTATCATTCGTTTTTCTCACTAAAACCAAAAATGAAAAAACAAAAAACAGGTGTGTTTTGACTCCGTGTATCATTCGTTCATTCGTTTTTCTCAGTAAAACCAAAAATTTAAAAACAAAAAAACACGTGTTCAATATCCGTCACCAAAACCAACATGACAGAAACGGATAACGTGTCGTTCTCCGATTTCCCATTTTGCCGTCAAATCGAAAATGGAATAAACGGAAAACGAGCAGCCACTTTCTATTTTGTTTTTTTTCACCGAACGTATACGGCATGACCCGGAAGTGACCTGGGAAAAAAATACTTTTCTACACACCTTCTGCGATGCAATTTTCCCAGCGCTGTACCAACTTTTTAATGCCATCAGCGAAAAATGATTTTGGTTGAGCGCGTAGCCCCTGATGCCCCGCAGACGTCCGGAGCTCTCTGCAGCCGTCACATTCTCAGACATTTCAATCCACTCATAGACGATTCTACGAGACAAAATTACTTTATCCATACAGAGCACACATGCGGAGATGGATCTGTACTTCCGGCACACCTTCTGCCCACAAAAAGTATGGCAGATCGCTGTTCCTCTTTGATGCAATTTATAAGTTTCAAAGCCATCTTCACAACAGACAGAACTAGTGACATGACACAGTCAGACACGACCAGTTACTACTCCTCCTACCCTCACAGTTTCCAACGAAAATATACACTCACCTAAAGGATTATTAGGAACACCATACTAATACGGTGTTTGGCCCCCTTTCGCCTTCAGAACTGCCTT
>JAODKL010000001.1:31543412-31561093 GCA_026780765.1 Petrocephalus schoutedeni
TGTATATGCCCAGTTGAGTAGTAAGATGATCATAAACAGCTGTTGGCAAAATGGAAATGGCCATGATTCTATTGTAATTAATGTTTGATCTAAATAGACACATCTTGAAATTCCACCTGAAGACCATTCAGTGCAGTTCAGTTTGTTTTTTGCTGGATTTTCCTTGTATCAGGTGTGTGATACAGAAGAAAAATATTGAAAAAAAGCAGCAGGCATTTTGGGGTTACCATGAGAGAATGTGTGTAAGTGTATATATGTATGTAGACTCTGCATAGTTGTGGCTCTCCAGGAGCAGGGTTGGCCAGCCCTGTGATAGACTGAGCTGCAGGCCTGTTACAGTAGAATCTCAATCAATTCGTCAGGGGTGAAAACACATTGCTGGGAGAGTGAATGGTTTGATTTCTGAAAAGGACGCGGAAGAAAGTCAATGGGAGTCTAGGTTGCGGAATAGTAATGAGCGCTTGTTCCCCCTTCACCCCATGGCAACCAACACTTGGCACAATTGCTGCTGGGTTGCTTTTATGCTGTGGTAAATCTTACCATAGTAGGATTTCTGAGATTTGGAATTTTAATCAGCCAAAAACAGCACCGTGTGTACTTCAAGAACAGGTAGATATTTTGTCTGGGTATTTTTCTGTGCAAATTCTGACAAAACTGATAAGTGAAAGAGAAATATTTTTTATCTGAATATAAAAAATAAATATATTATTTAAAAAAAAAGTGGTGCAGAATGTTGAGATGAAAACATCATGACTACTGTTTACCTTAGAGCACCCCATGATTCTCTACAAGTGAAGGCTGTTTTAGAGAATTTGGCCCCTTGTGAGGTTACTGGCAATGGTCATTACATCCCTCCCACACACAACAATTCTTACAGCATATTAAACACTTTATTTGAGGTATAACATGAATAGACTGCTTTATGTTTATGGAAAAGCCATATTCTCGAAGGATTTATCCAAAATAGCTCCACTACCTTTGCAAAGTGTAAATTGGAGTATTCTCCACTAGCACTATAAAAAGAAATAGTGGGGAGAAAAGCAATGGTAGAGATTATTTTCCGATTATTTTGGGTAGTTTCTGCAATGTTTATTAGTAGAGAAGGATTAAACAGCACGTTAAACACTGATTAAATTACTCTAAACTGTACTTTTAGGTGGACTTTTTACAGACAACAATTTCGAAACAGTCCAGAATGCTGATCTGAGGTCAATGACACGTTTTGCTAAGGAAACTTTGAGAAATGACTTTGCCCAGTGCTGTCACGTTTTCACTGTAAATTGTTGAGGATGCATGTAAATGTCTAAGGACACGAAACCTTCAGGAGGTATTACAGCTGAGCAAACAGATGTCACCTGCACACGTTGCCCATCTGTTGCTCAGCTCTGCTTACTGGTTTAATTATCCCCTTTCCCGCCTTATTCTCAGACTGCTTCCTTATGGCACAAAAAGATAGAGAATAGAGCTGTGTGTGGTTCGATTATGTGGTCTCGCTACATTAATCACCAGTGTTTTTGACAAAACTGACAACTGTTTCATAATTCCCCATGCTTACCCTGCTACTGCTCAGTCCTGGAAATTCTTCAGGTGATAAAAAATCAAGACATCCATGATTTTTTTTATCTTGTGTTTTTTTTCCACCAGAAAATTGTTTTTCCATTTTCTTTGTCATGAGTGAGACAGAAGGATTATGCTTTCTTGTAATGCTTTTGGGTGAAAAGTATACTTGCACTGAAGAGCACTTCATTAAATAAACATTAAGGTGCATGAAGTTACGTGACTTCAAAGGTGTCTTTAAGGATTACAGAGCAATAACAGATGTATTTATGTATTGTGTGTTTATAATGGATTAAGAGAAAATGACACAGCAAAAACTTTGTGTGTTTTTGAGTTGGTCATTTCTTTAAGCAGGCAAATGTGTGAGTGAATGTGCTTGGGTGGGTGGAGTCTCTGGGAGTGACTACACCCATTCCAGCAGATGACAATGAGTCAATGAGAATATTTAGCTTTAAGTGCAAATCTAATGGTGAGTCATTGACAATGAGCAGAAAGTGTTCCATTCTGCGTAGCCAATAGGGAAATGGCTGTACCAGGAAGAAGTTTGGGGTGAATGGAGGGGGAATCAGCCGTCACCAGACAGGACATCTCTCTATTATTTACAGCCCCTGAGCACTCTGCACCATGAAAAATGCTATTTTGCTCCCCTTTTTTTAAAGAGGCACAATAACTCCCTACAGTGCTCTTCCTGTCACAATGTGTCATCTTATAAGCACCATTTAATCCAAACAGACATTCATGTTCAATGATAGAGACAGTGCCGTTTCGGTAAGCAACACATTTGTTAGATGGGCCACATTTGCTAAATGTGGAGCGAGCGTGGCTTAGAGCCCTTCAGCAGAGACAGCAGACAGTGGCAGTACCATTAGCTCTGACCCCTTCGCTCGTAATTCATTCTGTTGCTGTGTGCAGGTCAGTAGGGTATAGGGGTTGCTATGGTTACCACTCACCATTACGTAACTCGTGAGAATTCTGGCCTGGGAGTCTGACTGGATCTAGATATTTATCATATTTCTTTCTTTTATACTACATCCTGGCAAGGACCTGCAGAAGATTTAAACAAGCTGCCCATCCCCCACCACCTTTTTAAACTATGGCATTTGGCTTTTATTAATAAGTAGTTGAGCTGTGACTACTTCATTACTGTTCTCAGACTTCATCAATTCACTGGCTGTTAGCGCTGACAGAGTTCACGTTCACTTGCTTCTCGTCATCCCTAAGCTTCGGGTTAGGAATATTGTCCATAAAACACCTCAAAAGGCCACAAAACTCATTTATCTGCACCCAAATGGAGAAGGTAATGAAACTGATGGCCAGAAAAAATGGCACACTCTATTTAAATAGGTGATTTAAAAGCTAAACCTGTGAGAATTATGTCTTTATTAATGAATGCGCTGTTATTTCTATCAGGAATTTAGGCAGAAAACATGAGAATAGACTGATGTCAGCGCATAGTCTGTGTAGCGTGGATGGTAACCCAGAAGCAGAGTTTACGCAAAGAGGTAGGATAACCACGCAATTATTATAAGAATGCTGTTTAAATAAAGAGATTCCAGGACCGGCACCAGACGGCCCCGGCAGGGAAGATACCCGATGACAGTAGTCCTGCACCAAGGAAGGATCGAGAATGAACCGGGCCAGAATCCAAGAGCGCTCCTCAGGACCGTAACCCTCCCAATCAACAAGGTACTGGACACCCCGGCCCCAAGGACGCAGATCGAGGTTCCAGTGCACGATGTAAGCCCACCACCTTCAATGATATGGGGCAGGGGAGGGTGGGACCATGGGGGAAGTGATGATGGGCTTGAGCAGGGAATTGTGAAAAACTGGATGAATCTGGAGTGCCGCAGGCAGCTGGAGTCGAAATGTGACAAGATTAATCCGGTGGGTGATGCAGTAAGGTCCAATGAAGCAGGAGGTGAGCTTCTGTGAGTCATTGTGGAGGCAAAGATTCTGGTGGAGAGCCAAATCTTGTCTCCTATGTTGAACAATCGTCCCAGTGGGTGCCGGCGGCGATGTTGTGCAGTGTATCGGCGGTTAGCCTTTTGGATGGCTGAATAGGCTTGAATCCAGAGCCGCCGATAACGGCGGACAAACTGTTGGGCCAATGGTACGTCAATCTCTGGCTCTTGATAGTCGAACATCGGAGGTTGAGGCTGCGATCGGTGGAGGATGAAGTGTGGAGCTTGTGAGAAAGTTCAGCCCAGATTAGATAGCGGGCCCAAGACCGCTGCCTATCGACAACAAAGCATCTAAGGTAGCGTTCCAGTTGTTGATTAGGCCACTCTGTCTCACCATTCGTTTGAGGGTGATAACCGGAAGAAAGACTTCGTGTGGAGCTGATCAGATGGCAGAAAGTCTTCCAAAATCTGGCAGTGAATTGAGGCCCTCTATCCGAGACGATGTCCTTGACTACAGCTGACTACATGCTCTAATATCAGTTCAGCTGTAGTTTTGGTTGATGGGAGTCCGACCAGGGCTACCAGGTGTACAGCCTTGGAGAAGCGATCAATGATGGTGAGTATAGTGTTCTTCCCCTCTGACTCCGGCAGACTAGTGAAGAAGTCCGGTGTGATGTATGACCAGGGCCAACAGGGAACCAGGAGAGGATGAAGTTCACTCAGGAAAGGTTGGTTGTTGGTCTTGGCCCTTGCACACAGACCTGGACGAACTCTTGGACGTCATTGACCAAGGTGTTGGGGGTACCGTAGAGTTATTCTGGTACCTGGGTGGCCTGCCAGAGCAGAGGAGTGTGCCCAGGAAAGGACGTCCGGCCAGATGGAAGTGGGGGCATAGAGTTGTCCAGGCGGTATACCCGCCGAAGCGGGCTCTAAGGTCTGTGCCTGGCTTATCCTGGTTTCCAAGTCCCACCGGAGAGGTGTGATGATCCAGCTGGTGGGTACAACAGATGCAGGGTCCACCTGGGGAGTGCTGCTTAAGCATCTTGGGTAAGGGCCAATGATGCACAGCTTCCAGTTTCTGAGGGTCCATGGCCATACCCTGAGGCATGATGGCAAAGCCCAGGAACGTGGTGGAGTGCTGGTAGAAAGCGCATTTCTCCAACTTACAGTACAGTTGATGGGTGAGCAATCTCATTAGGACTGCCCTGACATGGCAGTCCAGGTCGTCAAGGTAGACAAATGCCCAAAGGCCTAGCATGTCCCATAGCACATCGTTGATGAATTGTTGGAGGGCTGCAGGAGCATTGCACAGGCCGAAGGGCATCACCAGATTCTCATAGTGACCGGTGGGAGTAATGAATGCCATCTTCCACTCATCGCCCTCCCTGATGCACATTGTAGGCACGCCAGAGATCCAACTTGGTGAAGTGGGTGACACCAGAGAGGGCATCCAGGGCAGTGTTGGTCAGGGGAAGTGGGTGACAATTCTTGATAGTGATGTTGTTGAGCCCCTGACGGAGACCACCGTCTTTCTTCTTCACAAAGAAGAACCCTCGGGCAGCTGGCGAGGAGGAGGGCCTGATGGTACAATGGTGGAGAGCGTTGGCAACGTACTCCTCCATTGCCTTGGTCTCTGAGGTGGAAAGAGAGAAAAGCCTGCCGCGGGCTGGTACCGCGCCTGGCAGGTGGTCAATGGCTAGGTCATAGCGCCAGTGAAGAGGTAGTTTCATGGCCTTTTTCCTGCAGAAGATGCGGTACAACTGGGGGATGGCCTCCAGATCAACGTTAGGTGGTGGGTGATGGGACTGGTGGTGAGGGGCCACCCGTTGACAGCTGTGATCTGAACCAGTTGGGATGACGCCTCAAGCTCCACCCACAGTTGTTTGGCATAAGTCTGTTCAATAAAGTTCCCTGCGGCCCCTGATCAATAAAAGTCGAGGTCCTGACCCTTTTGTAGCCAAACTGTAGGCATGCCTGAACCATGAGGTGGGAAACAGCAGTGGAGGTGTAGAAGAGAGATAAGGGACCCGGTGAGCTCTTCTCAGGACTCACCAGGTCTGGCCGTTTCCCGGACAAAGAGGGTAGATGGTGCGGTGGTGATTGAGAGGCACAGTAGGCACAGAGGTCCTCCTTATAGCATCTCTACCTCTCTGCAGTGGTCAAGGAGGCACGCCCTAATTGCATGGGTTCCCCTGCTCCTGAGTGGTCCATGGGTCGAGGTGGAGAGATGACGCCAGCAGGTGGTGGAGGAGGTGCTGGCGGATGGTGAAATGAAGCAAGTGACCAGCTCATCCGCTGGTCGATACAAAGGGCCAGTTGGATAAGACCCTCCAGGGTGGTGGGGAGCTCATGTCCAGCCAGTTCATCCCAGATCAGGGGAGCTAGCCCCTTGTAATTGGCCGTCTGGAGAGCAGAATCGTCACAGGTGGTTTGCACCGCAAGGGTACAAAAATCTGCAGTGTGGCGACTCACGGATGATCCTCCTTGCCGCAGATGGTACAGCTTCGGATTGGTCTCCACCTCACTATCCCTCGCTATCCAGATGACAAAATGTAGTGCAGAGTTGGTGCGTGAATTCAGGGTAAGACCTATGTCAGATCTAGAACGGATGATGGCCATGCCCCACTCGGCTGCCTGCTCAGTGAGAAGGGAGACGAGAAGTGCAACACACTGATGATCTGTGGACTATCTGGTGGGCTGGAATTCAAAAACCAGATCTAGCACAGTAAGAAATACATCGCACTTCCTGTCTAACCCATTCCATTTTTCTGGTAGTGAAATGTGGGGCTCCGGGGCGGGGCAGCGTACATTCCTCACCAGTCAGCTTTGGAACAGTTTTGCGGAGAATCGCGAACTCTTGCCACAGCGCTTCCATCTCGCCGCGGGATGCAGCTTGGCTTTGGATGCTTTGACGCAAGTCCGCAACTTCACACTGAAGCTGATCGATCAACACCAACTGGCTTGCGACGGCGTCACAGAGGGTGGCAAACTGGATGGTAACCCAGATGCGGAGTTTACGCAAAGAGGTAGGATAACAACGCAATTATCATAAGAATGCTGTTTAAATAAAGAGTAGAGATTCCCATCAGAATCCACGTTCTAAACATACAGACAATCAAAGAGATAGAACCAAGACTGGAGTACTCACAGTACGAGCGATGGTGATCGAAAGGGCATGGGTCATTTCTCAATGACTGAGTGGCGAGTGAATGAAATGTTCCTCTATTTATCTTCCGAGAGATCACCTACTTTTGGGTCCTCATGGTGATTGCCTGAACAGTGTGCATGACAATTTCATAGGTGGCTATTGTAGACAGGTTGAAGATAAATTTCCCAGCAGCCATGAACTCAATGTGTCTGGATTATCCCCAATTTGTGGACCACATTACCCATGTGCCCTTCTGGTGCTGTCAGTGCTGACTGCCGACCTGACTGTCCTCACGTCTTCTCCAGCACATTAAGGTGTGGCAACAGTCACCTATTGAGCACAATGATTGATGTGAGACAAGGAGGCCACTGCATAGTGGAGGTGCGGGCCCAAAGGGAGAAAGGGAAGAGCCCGCCCTCCCCACTGTTTCATTTGCAAAAGCCGCCACCTCAGCAGTCAGGGCTGACGCTCATGGAGTTGCGGTACTGCAGGTGTTCACAGCACGGCGTGGGTCTGCAGCCGTGCCGCCACTTTAAATTCGTGGCAAGCGAAATCTGCGATGGCAGGGCTTTGTTTGAGTCCCCCAGGGCCAGAGACTTGCATGAGTCAGCATCCAGGCGGATTTATAGCAGATTGATTAAATTAGCATTCGTTCCACAAGCAGCACTTCAGTACTCCAGCCCCCGCCCCTCATGTGCCCCTCCCACCTTAAAAAGGAAATTTTCTTTCTGACAGGAAAAGCGAAAATTGACTCTGCAGTATGAAAAATAAAAAATGAGCCGAGTGAGATGGATGTCACAGATTTGTCTCTTTGTGGGTCACTGCTTAGTGGGCCAGGATTCTAAATGATCAAATATTGACTTGCCACGCATACAAAGCAGCACACTGATATATGGCCTTGGGCCTAACCGGCATTTACTGACCTCGTTTTATGATATCCACCAGAGAAATTCGTTATTTTCTGGCCAATTAATCTTAAAAGGAAAACGGGATCAATTAGGCTGGAAAATAATGGCTCAGTGTTGTTCCTTTTTTATGGCCCATTTTCCCCTCTCACCGTGTGAAAAAGCAAACACCATCGCCAGCTTTTTTTCTCTCCCTACTTTAGCTTATATATTCCATCCCTGGTGCAACATAGTAAAAAGAATAGGTAGCTTTGTACCATGCAAGTGAAAGATTAATCTGCAGAAATGCAGAATTAAAGCAAACAAAGCGTGTTGCAACTTGTGGTGCAAGAGAAAGTTAGTGAGGTATAATGGGGGGAAAGATAAAGGATAGGAAGACGAGGTTATGAAGAGCTGCTGATCAGACATCCAAACATGTGCTGAAGGTCAAAGAGGTCATGGGTTACAAGTACTGGTAGTACTGCAGAGGCAGGTGAATGGGTATATAGCAAACCAGAAGAGCAGCGAGCATCGGCGAAGGAGATGAGTGTGGTGGCTGGAGAGAAAGAGCGAACCGGACAAAGAAGACATCTGAAAAGCCAGTCGTGATGCCAAGGAAGGATAAGAAAATGGCTAGACACTGCTGACTTGAGTGTACAGGCTGCAGTTTGCGATGTTTAGCCAGAGAGTAAACAACAGTGGGCTAGATTTTAAGAAAAAGATATTCTCAAAAATAAATATGTACAGCACATTATTCCAAGATGTCTCATATAAAAGTGCAGATATTTATAATGACTTTGGTTGCTTTTTGGTTGATTTTATTGCATAATTCTGTTTGATGTCTGATGTAATTGGGCTGGATAGCTATATTAATGATTTATGTACTGTTCCAGAAGCTTGAAAATGTAGATGTAATCAATCCTATAGCCATCACTATCCAGCCCTTCACGCCATGACGTAACATTCACTAACCCTTACATTCACATAACAGTCTACAGAAATGGATGTCAGATGTACTGTCCCAGACAGTTGTCAATAAAATCCTCATTTATTAATTGTTTTTTTTTTTTTTTTGCTCCTCACCGTCCATTGAAACGGTCCTTGAAATACTCTGCCTAATAATTTTCCTTGATTGATCATTTTCTACAGTTTCTGCCAATGGAGATGAGTTGATTATGGTATTTATAAACCTACATCAGCTTTGTTCTGGGACCTGGTAAATCCTGGTAACTTCCTGGTAGAATGAATTACAGATACCACAATATCGCTACTATCTGCAGGCATCTTTGTATATTGTAAAAGCTATGGAAATTTACAAGGATCATGCTAGTATTCCCATTAGTATTCTGCAAACTACTCAACTGATGGTGCTGCTTCTCTTTGAATTTTAAAGTCAAAGGATTTGTATTTCCAGCTAATAAATACAAAATGCTAAATCGTGGCCATTTTATTTGCTGTGGTAGCAAGCACTCCTCCAAATTCTCCCAAAAGAGCTTTCACTGAAATAAATGACAGAAAATGGTAGAGAAATTTAAGAAACTGAATGTGCTGAATCTGGTGGTCCCTTCAGAATATGACTGGAATATTGCTTAGCTTGCAGATATCAGAAGGTGCCTTTTTTGAAACTTTATTGATCATACATTCCCCTGTTTATATATTTATTTTATACAAAACTTTGGGGTGCTGCCGTGCTGCCGACTAGCTGAATTCTTAAGCCACGTCAGCCTGAATACTAACAGCCGGTATGTAAATGTGCTCTTTAGTATGCAGAAACCATCACGTTGCAGTGAATATCAATCAGGGCCTTTGCTGGCCAAAGTGCTGGAAATACTTTATCATAGACAAAGTGGCTAAAAATCATCATCCATACTGCACTATCAAGGGGAAGCCAGCAGCGTCGCTGACCTCCGTTTCTCTTGATGCCTCTTCTAAACATCCCCCTGTAGTTGACGAAGCCTCATTCCTGGGGTCCACAACAGTAACAGATCCTCGGCTCCCCCCTCTGCCTTTGTGTTAACCCCACATTAGCCCTGCTCTGGAACCTTGACCAGGCACAGCATAATGCAGTTAACTGCCATAACAACACAGACGTACACCATCCCTGCCTAATGTCAGCATCCTTCTCTTGCTTTCCCCCACTTCTTCCTGACCCTCCACGTAATGCAATTAAAACAACCCACATTATAGAAAATGAATAGGGGCTAATCCAATCAAGGGTTTCCAAAGGCCACCGTGATGCAAGCCAGCCCTTCCTCTTCTGCTCTGTCTTTCCAGGTCAAAGAGGACAAGGACCTTACACAGTGTCAAGGGCTGAATGATAAGAATGTGGCATTATCGAGTGCTCTTACATTTCCTTGTAGCTGATACCCTAATGCCGCATAAACAAATTACACGGAGCACTACCAGGTTCCTAATTTTGCTAAAAGTGATAGCAGAGGTACCCATTTATGACATGTGCTATACTCAATGTCAAATGATCAGATATAACCAGAACACATTTTCAAAAACTGGTAACTCAGATTTCAAAGCTTCCACTGCAGACAATTAAGTATTATAAATACATGAGACTTAGACTGAGAATCCCAAATTCCCAGCGTTTGTTTTTTACAGACACTTGCCCATTGTATTTAAGGATTAAAAATTTCTGTTTTTCTCTGAAGGATATCAGATAATGCAGACTGGTACAAATAATGCAAGGGAAAAGGAAATGTACTCCTTTTGCTTGGAAATAATAAAAGAAAAAGTAATTCATTGCAATCGTGTGAGAATGACAGAACTGGCCTCCAATGTCACTGTGAATCTATCAGTATGAGATGTCCTTCAGGTACACCGGTAATAACTCTACTCGTGCACACTAATCTCAAACTTATGTGGTCCTGTACATCCATACTTTCTAAGACTTTTTTCAGCTGAAAGAAACAGAATAGTTAGACTCTGTGAAGTCAAAAAACTTGATGTCGTCTTTATCTATAAGAGTCACATCACATTGCACTATTACCGCAAGGTTCTGATAGTAAATAAATATATAATGACAAAATTCAGATGCATGTCATTTCCTCTATTCGTCAGTCTCAGGGGAGGTGTTCTAAAGTGTAATGAGGATTGGCTTCCTGAAGAAAGACATTACAACATTCAACCCATGTTGCCAATTTGCTCATCAATGGCGAGGCATTATCAAATATTCATAGGCTCTTAAGTAAACCGGCCAGTTTGTTGTGAAGCACATGCATTAGACTAAGGCAGAGCCATATGTTACATCCCTCAGTAGGCCTGTAAAGCATGATACTGGTGGCTGTAGAGTGGCTTTCCTCATTTCACCTGTCAGCTTTTTCCATCTGCTGTGAATAGTTGTGGACAGAAACACAGAGTGCCTCTTAGGGGTTGGGGGACAGAGGTGCACTTGTATAATACCAACTGGGAGGATAGAAGGGGAGAGAAATTAAGGTTAAGGTTACTCAGAGTATTCAGCATTTCAATCCTTGATATTAAGATAATGAACACATCAGGAATTCATAAATGTAATGAGACTTCACTAGAAACCAATCACAGCAATCTCATTGCAGTAGCCAATAATGCCCCCTTTGACATATCATGATATTTCTCCCACATGTTTTTAGTAGTTCATAGCGATATATTCAAAAGCATATTTAAAGTACATAAATAGGTTTTCTTTTAATGAATTAGAAAAACCCAGCGATATCATACACAGGTCCCTGGAGAGAATATCTTTCAGTACTAGAACAAGGAAAACAGGAAACCAGGACAGGGGATTTGTGATAAACCTGCCACTGGTCATTTTGTCACGGCAATATAATCGTACAGCTAGAACTTGTACTAAATAATAATTCTTGAAAATTGAGAAACTAATGCACACTCATAAAACATTTGGAGTGTCGGCCAAGCACAGGTGACATTTTCCTAGTATTCCAGAAGAAGACAGAGGCAAGGAAATGAGGTCTCTTCCAGGTAGACGTAATTGGGGACACATTTGGGGACATTCAGATGACCGGTGCTTAAATGGGGAGATGGTCAAGTTAATAAATCACACACTACAAGCAAAGCGTGTATGACATTCTGCTTTTACTGTGCAGACCTGACAAATAATTTTAAGTCTGAATATTGCGATTCAATGGTTTCCTTTGTTCTTTAGATGTTAATGTAATTAATTAAGTTAATGCCATTGTGATAATGCTCTGGCTTACTGCCTTTTCCTCTCCTTGATTTTCCTTGATAGGCAGCATGTAAGCACATTTTAGGGTCTTATATTGGCCTTTCGCAAATGCAGCGGTTGTTTGAAACGACATCACTCTAAAGACAACGCTGGTCAGTCACTAACGAGGAATCTGAAACGACGCTCTGCGATTTATGATCCAGCTACTCCTCCCCTCCCACTATCCGCCATGACAGAAAGAATGAATTTAAATATATGTCGCACGCTGTAAAAAAAATAAATGACCAGAAAAGAAATTGATGAACCCTTGTGTATTACAAAGCCCATCTTTATGTGTTTATAACTTTAATTTGGCTAAAAGGTTTACAACCAATAACATCACAGATGTCAGTGATATTGTTTTCCTTTAAATGACTGGAGCCCATTTATTTTGAATAAATCTTTGAGTAAGTGTATGTACTTCACACCTACAATTGCTTTATAGGTCGAGTTATATTAATAAAGGTATCGATAGAGAATCATGTGGCAATTACTCTGAATAAAAAATGACTGTAACATAATAGTATTTCATTGCATTCATCCTTCATTCCCTAACAAACACACTATTGAACACTTTAGAATTCGTTTGATGACCTGGCCTATGCCTGTCACATCATATTCAGTACCATTAAACTTCACATACTATAGTAACGTGCCTTGAGAATACAAAAATATGATCCAGCTCTATATAAAGTTTTTATATTTAGACAGCTAAAAAAGACATGCCAACAGAAATATTTCAGGCTTATTGGCATGTTATTTCAGTGCAATAAATTCCACAGTCCCCTTTGTTAATTATCTGTGGAGGGAGGTATGAATCCCTCTTCCTACAAAACAGCTGTGTCAAGCAGCCCTGTGCCCCTGCCAGACATGTGCCTTTTAAATCCCCATTAAGGAGTCCTTGTGAGTGCGCAGCGCAGCTACCAAGCTGGAACCTTTCACTGCTGATTTTTTGTCCATTATCTTTCATTTGCAGCCCGATGCCTTTCCTTGGCAAGTCGGGCAGTGCAGTAACACAGCATCACCGGAGAAAGTCACAGCTCACATTCTCACATTCTCGCATTCTCGCATGCGTGGTGGCAGAGACACACATACACAAAGAGAAGAAGTGACCCATACATCCACGGAAACACAAGACCAACTCCCACAGATAGTTCATTAAATCCAAATGCATTCTGTATATATATATATAACATTCTGTTTGACAAGCTCCAGCATTATTAAATGAGCACTGGGGTAACTATCTTTTAGGTATGTTTGCCAAGGTTGTGTAGGCTGTATATTGGCAGAGATATAAGAAAAAAGGGACAAGGGGCTGAAAATTCGGTCCATATTGAACTCTGGCAAGGCTGAGTCGAGATTCTTGTTGTATGGCTGGCCAAACAGTTTCCAGGGAGATATTTTTATACAGAGTAGTAAGACGTACATGTCAATAGTACCGCTATATTGAATGCTTTATGCAGAAATTACAAGGCTATGGATGGCAAAAGAAAGTGAAAACTTCCGTCTTTGTATCTGATTAGAATGAGAGAAATTCTGAATGAACCCCCATCAAGAAAAGTTTATAGTTTGCATAAAGTGTGGTACTAAGAGATGTTCCAATATATATTTCTAAGCAGGTGCACATATATGTATGGTTTGTTGGTTAGTATATTAGGTATTTCTGCTGAGGAAATCTGAATCTTGGAACTCTTAACTGGATGGATCCTTAGTTGGATCCTAAGCACTTTAACCACTGTGCCAGTTGTTGTTCTACAGAATGTATTTGTGAAGTAGGGGTGATGAATGGTCATGAGAACCACACTGGCAGACCAATCAGAAGGTCAAGAGCTGTGGTCTGTGGATCATAAAAGCCATGTTGGCTCAAATGACTGTATTACCAGGACGGATATTTGGCCTTCCGTAGAAAGTGATTTTCCTTCCCTCCAGCTGAGGTTGCATGTCAGGCCATGGCCTCTCCCTCTGGGCCTTTATCTGGGTGTCAGTGTTAACGACAGGAAAAAATAAAAGCAAAAATATCCAGCTGACGAAGACATAACTTTAGCTTTTTTGGTTTTGAATTCAAGGTGTTGTGTGTAAAAATCACAGACAAGTTGACCATGTATAGAAAAAGGCCATGATCATGTTGATATAATTTTTCATTTATAAGCAAAGATCAGCTAAGTATTCTGTCCCAAGCCATTCATACTATGATACAGCTTAAGCTGCTACATTTTTATTGCGATTCACAAAACTCCAGTTGAGACACAGTTGAAGTGTTCAGATATCTTGCAGAAAGGGTAAGAGGAAGCTGAGCCTGGCTGTGCGGACAACAAAACTGGGCCTTCTCTGAATTAGTAGCTATGCATTTGATGAGTATAAATAAGACATTATGAGAACACGAACAAGCCCCAGCAACACTAGGCTTAATAATAATAACAATGGGCTAATAACAGCCATGCCAAGTAATATTAAAACTAAAATAAAACCCTTGTTTCACCAGAATAAAAAAATAAAACCCCTGGACAAATTATTACCAGACATCCCCATGGAGGTAGGTATCATGACACAGACCATGATGTAATTTTTGCAGGCATTGAATTCTCTGTTGTCCTATAATTATTTATTTGCCAGTTACAATTTATTATGAATTGATCTGGACTAGAATATTGTAACTCTACGTTGTTATTATCGTTTTTCTTGTTGCTTAAAAGAATATAAATAAGTCAGTTCATCAGCATTTGCAGTTTGCAGATTTTGGTGGCAATAGTCACAAGCACATTTTAAGTGAAACCAATGCTACCGCACTTCCGAAATGTCACTTGGGCTATTCGCAAAA
This sequence comes from Petrocephalus schoutedeni, assembly GCA_026780765.1. NCBI lineage: Eukaryota > Metazoa > Chordata > Actinopteri > Osteoglossiformes > Mormyridae > Petrocephalus > Petrocephalus schoutedeni. The sequence continues at coordinate 31,557,931 of JAODKL010000001.1, forward strand.
GTGTGACTCAGCCGTTCACTATCTGATTCCTCGCGGTGCCCACATGTTCTCTGCGTGCCAAGTCCGGCTTCCAATCGCAGTGACAGGGGCGACAGCAGCGATAATTGCAGGAGGTGAACCTGCAGAGGTGCCACCTGTCTGCCACCCTAATGAGCTCCCACAGGCCATAAACACACTGCCCATAGGAATAAAAGGCGACACATACTAAACATGTGCAAAGGCCTCACATTGAAGTCTCAGAAAAGCGAAACAATACTACATTTAGCCACATGTTTGGAGTACAGAAGAGATGTTGAAAGGTTAATAGAACCTGTCACTATTTTTTTTAGTGTTTGTTTCTAAGGAATGCACACTGCATTAAACTGCCGAGATGCAATGGTTCCACGTACCAGCAGGGGGCGATCAGCACTACAGAGGCCTCCGGTGATTGCAGTTTCTTCACGGTTGACCACAACAAGAACCAGCAGCCCATGGCTGGTGCCCGCTAATTGCTCTAACCCAGGGGGGAGGGATTGCCTTCCCCAGTGCAGCTTAAGGTCTGTATTAGGGAGAAGGTGAACAGAAAAAGAAAGGGCAAGCCAGCGGTGCCAGCCATCGTGATCGGGCTGTCTGGAGGATGGCCACCCTGAAGCGTCTGCTGCCTCCTGCCTGACCTCATCCATGCTCAAGGACCTGTGCCTGTTTTGGAGATTCCCCACTGAACTGGCAGCCAAAGCCCATGTGTCACAACCAGCCTTCCTGTGCCCCCCCCCCCACCTTTTCCTTGAATAAACCTTGGCCCCTCAAGGGCTATTGACCTGCACCTGTGTCTCTGGTGCCTCCTTGCCTTCCCCACCAGCTTAACTCCTTATTGTGCAGTATGACTATAAGCTTACATAATTTCTCAAAATTAGCAGACCTGGAATATAAAATCAGTTACATAAAAATTCAGTTCTAATGCGACTGTGTGGAAGCCACCATAACGTTTATGATGGATAAAATAGATTTTTAAGGCAAAGGTTATTGGTATGTAATTACTACTTCTGTCCATTCTAAAAGTAACTTTTAAATTGTGTAATAGTAGAAAATAACTATAGATATAAAGGACCGTGTTGTATTTATTGAATGCATTTGTGTTTTCATTAGGAGCAACTCACTCCAAAGAGTACCATTAGAATTTATAGGTTATAGGTGATATTTTATTTTCCATACATTAAGGTTCCTGAAATAAAATATAATAGTATAAATATGTCAGTGTTGTGTGTTTATTCGCTCATTAAGTTCCATTTCCTGAACATCTGTCTCCACTAATTAACACTATTCTGTGTCTATTCCTCCTGTGGCCATCCATGCGTGGTGGCGCTGCACTCAAATTACTAGATGTACGTTGCCACCCAAACTCCTCATTGAGTGGTCGTGGTATTTGAATGGAAGTCATTAATTAAGGAGACATGTCAGATCAGGTCACATGGGGGGGCATGCACTGATATGGTGGGTTGCTGCACCCATCACACAATGAAAACACATCAGGACCCCCCAGGGTGGCACATGTTCCGGTCCAACCCTCCAGAAATAGCCATCTATCTGCTGCATCCAGGTGTTACATGGGCGTCCCCTTGGCCTGGTGCAGTGGCTCGAATCCTCAGCAAAGAGGATCCTGCAACCCTGATCACCCTCACACCCTCAGGGAATCTCGCCACATGGCCGTTGTGCCATTACTGACACTGGCTCACAATGTAGGTAATGTGCCTCATTTGACACACAGTCAAAACAAACTGTTTTTGTTCAGTATTTCGAGGAGGTTTATGGACAGTCAGAATGTCAGAATGGAAACAACCCTGTCGGAGCAACAGAGAAGGATTGAGGGAGAGGAGAAGCTGCAAACCACACACAGCTATTTCATTTCGCTGTGGTTAAAAATGAGTTACCTAAATAATACTCAGCTTTTTTTGTTCAAGTGATGTGTTGTTCTTGATGAGGTGTGTATGGGAAGCAGAAAGAAACCTGTGTCTCTCTGCTTTGTGATTTTGTTTTTTGTTTGCTATTAAACTTCTTGCATGATTCTTCTGTTGTTGTTGTTGTTGTTATTGTACCTATATGAAATGTTACTGACAGTATTAATTGCCTGCAGTAATAATAATTGTCACGTTCTGTCCAGGTAATCCTTATGTGCCACGCCCCTTGTTCCCCTCGTGCATATTTCCTGATTGTGCCCAGCTGCCCCGTGTTTGATCTGTGATGTCATCCCTATTTAGTCCACCTGTGTTCAGTCTCTATTGTCGATTGTTGTATGTGCATGTGTATGTGTATTGCTGCACATCGTTCATGGTTTCGCTAATACTTGTGCCTGTCAAGTCCTGTTTACCGGAATAAAACGTCCTGTTTAAAGTACCGCCTGCATCATGGGTCGTCGTTCCCGACAAAACCGTGACAGAACAATTGACCGTAACCAGCGACCCAGCGGCGGTATTCCAGAGATTGCCATTGGCTCTACGATATGCCTGGAAGACCCGTGCCCGATCCTTGATCCGGCAGTTTTTGTCCCGGACCCCGCTTCCGCGTCTGCCCCGGTATCCATGCCAGCCAAAGACTTTTTCACCCTGCAGGAATTATGGTGGAGGCTGGCTGTGGACCCGGTGCTACGGGAGGATCCCGAAGCCTCCTGGTACCTCGACTCCCTACAACGGGCGATGGCTGCCATCACCCCGATCTCCTCGCCAAGAAAATATACGGGGCATGATGGGAGAGCTGCTGCGACGGCGAAAAAGTCTTGCCCGTGATGCTGCAGCACACCCGCCTCGCCAGGGAGAAGACGCCGAAGCGCGTCCGTCCGTAGCTCCGTCTGCGTCTGCGCCAGAGCCCGCAGTTCTGTCTGCGTCTGCGCCAGAGCCCGCAGCTCCGTCTGCATCTGCGCCAGAGCCCGCAGCTCCGTCTGTGTCTGCGCCAGTTCTTGTCTCGCCTGCGCCAGTTCCTGTCTCGCCTGCGCCAGTTCCTGTCTCGCCTGCGCCAGTTCCTGTTCCCGCAGTCTCGCCTGCGCCAGTTCCTGTGTCATCCCTGCGAGGACGCAGGTCCCAGAAGTAGTCCCGCCTCTCTGTCTCTCGGAAGAGACGGCGGGGTCGGTTCCCGCCCGCCCTGCCCCCTGACTTGCCCTCTGTCGCCCTGGTTGGGGCTCGTGGGGCGCCTG
>JAODKL010000001.1:31589509-31624376 GCA_026780765.1 Petrocephalus schoutedeni
CGGGGCAGCTGGGAACAATCAGGAAACCATCGGGGAACATTCTCACGTGGGTAACAAGGGGCGTGGCACAACAGGAACACATGGACAAATCGTGACAATAATAATAATAATAATAATAATAATGTTATTTTTCCGACTTTGTGAGGGAATTGCTCGCGCCCTGTAAGAGATACAGAGACAAATGATATGTCAAACTGTCCGGCTCAGTAAGCTCTACGACTGGCCAGTGAAACCGGCTCCGTACATTTCAATTGCTAAGCTCAAATTTGGGAAATGTTGTTTAGGACTTGAAGAACAATATGGGCCTTTTAATTAAAATGAATAGGCCCATAATAATAATAATAATAATAATAGTAATAATAATAATAATAAAGTCTTTTTTCCGACTGTGAGGGGATTGCTCACGACCTGTAAGAGGTACCGAGACAACATATATGTCAAACCCTCCTGCTCAGTAGGCCTTGGGCAGTGATACCGGCTCCGTACATTTCAATTGCTAAGCACAAATTCGGGAAATGTCGTTTAGGACTTGAAGAACAATATGGGCCTTTTCATTGAAATGAAGTCACAGGCACTGGGTAATGTCCATCCACTTTCTTTAGTAATGGCTGACGTCTGATCTGTGTGAATGTGTCACAGGACATATTCAGTGAGTACAATATCAATACTGCCAGTTATACATCCATTCTTATATTATAACTAGTTATCCAATAGAGGTGAATCAGGGTGAATCGGCAGCCTATGCCAAAAAGCAGGGGATATCTTATACAAGCTGCCAGGCCCTCACAGTGCCCACAACTTGTGCACGGTGACAAAGTTTGGGTAGTAACAGACATCAGCACCATACAGATCCGAGAGCAAGAATCAAACCCACAGCCCTCTATATGGTGTGACGCTGTAGTGCTAGCCACAGGGCCGCTGTGCCGTCTACAGTCAGATATGCAAAGCAAAAAGGGTATTATTCTACAATTAGACTTTTATTGAGCTTCATACTACTTATAGTCTAACTGCTTGAAAAGTGTCACATCAACTAGATGGAAAACAAGCAGCCTTTCATGGTGCAACTGTGGAGCTGCACACAGGATCATATCTCTGGTCTCTGGTGCCTTGTACTCGCCCTTCTCCATTTTTTTGTGGTGTCATCCTTAATTACCCTCTGAAAAATTGGTCTAATTAGTGAAAATTGCCAGTACCCGCAACGAGCCACTCTTGATTTAGCATTAGGGCCAAGGGTGGCAGAGCTAACAGTGACTCACTCTCATGCCCAGTCACCAAAGCCTTGCTTTGGGGTTTGCCTCAACAGACCTTTTCTACACTGGAGCACAACATCTGCCCACCCCACCATCATTAATCTGTTTCCTTAACAGTTTCCTGTCAGCATTAGTTACTATCTACAAATACAAATTGGACATTTTTATAGTGAACTGCAAATTAGAGTACACCAAGTACAAGCAAAGTCTCTCTGTCCCATTGAAAAATCACTAATCAAAACATATAGGGCTAATTCAGACGAAGCAAGAATCCAATAATAAGCTGAGTTTGTATTGCACTAGATCAATGGTACATAGAGGTCAGGTAACAGAGGTAAGCCAGGTGAAATGGGAAGCATTTGGTCCATAGAAATCCTGGGGGGTTGTTTAAAATGTGCAGAAAGCACCATGCAGGGACATGACCCCCAGGCCATGCAGGGGGCACACATGAGCGCAGCCTAGCTTTCTGCAAGGATGAAGCTGCATTTATCTAAATGATCGTTTTTGTTTCACAGCATTTGTCTCAAAGGGTGAATATCCTTCCACACAAATAATCAGTCGTCACATATTCATGCAAAAATTCTAGAAGTTGACTATTGTCTTCCTCCCATACAAGAGAATCACTAGTCTTCCCATTCTAATGCAAAACTGCCAAAAGAACATTTATTAGTGACCATCCTTCATGCTCAGTTGTGAGCTAAAAATTATTATAATACAGTAATAATTTTATGCTCCCTCTCTTCCTCAGTAGAAGCTGAGATACCCATCATCACAGAAAAGATCTCTGGGAACTGTGCTTCCAACACTTCAGGAAGACTCACAATCATGCTGCATTGGCAAGTGTTCAACAGGAATTCACCACAGGCAAATGCCTAGGGGGGCAAAAGACTTGTGTTTCTGAGTTGTTATCGCCACAAACCAACTTTTATCTATAAGTTGTACATAGGGAGAATTAGATTTAAAGACAAATGGTCAGTCTAAAACATTGCATTGCTTTATCACAAGGTGTTGTGGTAAAACACGTGTTGCCATATAAAAATGTATATAGGCATGTGTGGTTTCTGAAAACAACTTACAAAACAGAATTCCACAAAAAATTATGCAAGACCAAGTTTGCATAATAGCTTGAAATTAGGAAAAAAAAGACAAAACTTCACTCTTCACTGCTTGCCTTGGATTGGCAGTTATATGGTTAAGAACACTAACTCCCATACTCACTCTGAGAGCTGTTCATGATGAAAAAAAAGCTTATGTTATCGATATTGTCACGCTTCCGGCAGGAGGAACGACCCATCATGTGAGCTGTGAGGTGCAAACCCTTTCACGGGCGTTTATTAGTGGAATCGGGGAATCACAAGAGCCGGACACAACGGGTAACATCTGACAACAAACGACAGGGCTAACTAATAAAGGGCAGGACATCAGGGAACAAACACAAGGCAGGTGTGCTGGACTAACAAGGGGAGAGACATGAAAGGAAAAGTCAATGAGGATCAGGTGAGGCTGATTAAGCCCCGCCTGAGGGAAACGCTGGGAAACAGACATGCAGGGCGGGGCTGATCGTGACATAGACCCCCAGACTCCGGAGACGGACGACCTGGGGAAGACAAAACCAAAAACAAGCCTCACAAGACCATACACATGACAACTAACCAGGAGAGTGACACAGACAAATGGAAGACCCACAATAAAATAAGGACCGAAACACGGGTAGGCCGAAGCCGGTGACACCATAGACAAACCAAACTAGAGGAAGGGGAAGGGCAGACAGGGAAAGCGACCAGACACCGGCTAACAGGACAGGACAAGACCACAGGAACAACGGGAGGACAGGGACACAGGAATGGCCAAGGCCAACGACAGACTATGGTAAACAGAAGGGCAGGACGGGAGAAAGGTAAGGGACACATCGGGACAGGCAATGGAGCACGTACAGGGAAGACAAGGACAGGGAAACCAAAAGCAGGGTACACCGAGACAGGGAAACAAACAGGATGGACAGAACATGGGGACACTAAGGGGAGATAGAACAAAAGGGTAGGAAAGGAGAAAGACGCGGCGGTAAGGAGGCGAAGGTGGGGCCTGGGGTCCACGAGCGTAGCATTGGTGCCTCGGGAGCTGGCGTCCCCCGGGCCCAGGGGTTCCCACGGGGTCCATCACACGGGGCCTACTGGGCCCCGTGCCGCCTGGGGCAGAGGACTGTGCAGCGGTCCCAGGACCCCCAGGAGCAGCGGGTATCGTGGGGATGGCAGGAGCAGCAGGCATCGCGGGGACGGCCGGAGCGGAGGGCGCCGTGGGGACGGCAGGAGCGGAGGGCGCCGTGGGGACGGCAGGAGCGGAGGGCGCCGTGGGGACGGCCGGAGCAGAGGGCACCGCGGGGATGGCAGGACCTGGAGGGCGAGAACAAGGTGCAGGTCTCTTTCTGGAACCGGGTCTGGTCTTCTGGGCATGCCCCCGCCTTCCTCGGCGGGAGACAGGGACCCTGGTTCTCCTTCTCCTGCCTCTCTGCTGGGAACGGGAGCCACCCAGGCGCTGGAAGCATGGGCGTTCCCCATCTGGGCCGGGGTGCCAAAGCCATGCCGCCGAACCAAGGGATAACCCCACCGGATCCCAGGCAAGGTCCTCCAGGGGATCCTCGTTAGGGTCCCCCTCCTCTAGGGAAGGAACCTGTAGAGGACCTGGTCGGGGCCTAGAGTCCACGCCGGGCCACAAAATGGGTACTGGTGAGGTGAATCATGACGAGGCAGGCTCAGGCGAGGGACCTGGCAAGAAGTCCGGTGATGACCCCGGCGCAGAGCCAGGCAAGCAGGAGCCGGGAGTCAAGGGAGGTCCCAAGTGGGAGCCGGGCAACGTGGGGGTCCCTGGAGAGGAGCCGGGCACAAACGATGTCTCGGGGAGCGCGCCGGGCGCAGACGACGTCTCGGGGAGCGCGCCGGGCGCAGACGACGTCTCGGGGAGCGCGCCGGGTGCAGACGAGTGTTCATGAAGTGCCAGGGGCGCAGACTGGATGCCGGAGAAGGCGCTGGCAGCGGATTGGATGCCGGGGACGGCTGGGACCGGTCTCGGAATGGTGTCCGCAGACACCAAACGGAGAGACTCAGGAGCAGGTGCCGAAACTGGATCAGGAGGCGTCGAAACTGGATCAGGAGGTGTCATGGCGCCGTCATCTCCCTGGCTTGACGGGGGCGCTGCGGCGTCATCTCCCTGGATAGACGGGGGCGCTGCGGCGTCAGCTCCCTGGATAGACGGGGGCGCTGCGGCGTCAGCTCCCTGGATAGACGGGGGCGCTGCGGCGTCATCCCCCTGGATAGACGGGGGCGCTGCGCCGTCATCCCCCTGGATAGACGGGGGCACTGCGGCGTCTTCTCCTTCACAGGGCGGGGGCGCCGCGGCATCTCAAGGGAGACTCTTCCACCTGCGCAGCAGGTCTCGCATCATTCCCCGGACTTCCGCCTGCACTGAGGGAGACTAGGTCGGGGTGATCGTGGCAAATGCCAGCTGCAGGGAGTCCAGGGACTGGGAAGCTTCGGGATCCTCGCGCACCGCTGGGTCTACCGCCAACCTCCACCACAACACCTGCATGTGGAAGAACTCTTTCGCCCAGGTTAGTGGAGAGGCAGTTACTTTCGGCGCTCGGACCGCCGTCAGACCCTCAGGGACCGCAGGTGCTGTAGGGAGGTGTGGGGAAGCGAGAACAGGGTCCAACAGGCACGCAGTGGAGCACACGGAGATCACCTGGGGGGAGTCGGAACACAGCGAAGGGGAAACCCCAGCTTGGGCCGGCGGCCACTCCTGCTGTGGTCTGTTCTCCGCTCTCCGGACTTCCTCCTCCAGCTGTGCGAGGTGGCTCCCCAGCTGCCTCGTTTGTTCCGCAGTGGCTCCCGGGGTGATCGCCAGTATACTGTCCCCCAGCTGATTGATTGTTGGGATAAGCGAGTGCTCCTCCCGGAGGGTGAGGTTTCGGAGGAGGTTCTCGAACCTCTCCCAAAGGGGAGATGAAACGGGGGGTGCCGGAGTACAGCCGCTGGGTCACTTGGCTAGGTCGGTTGTTTTGTCACGCTTCCGGTGGGAGGAACGACCCATCATGCGAGCTGTGAGGTGCAAACTCTTTCACAGGCGTTTATTAGTGGAATCGAGGAATCACAGGAGCCGGACACAACGGGTAACATCTGACAACAACCGACAGGGCTAACTAATAAAGGGCAGAACAAACACAAGGCAGGTGTGCTGGGCTAACAAGGGGAGAGACATGAAAGGAAAAGCCAACGAGGATCAGGTGAGGCTGATTAAGCCCCGCCTGAGGGAAACGCTGGGAAACAGACATGCAGGGCGGGGCTGATCGTGACAGATATTTACAGACCTCTAAGTTTTAATGCACATAATGGTGAGAAGGGAGAGAGCAGCACCATTCATGTCATAAATATGATCTCACCCTGACTTATGTCCTCTTGTTTCCAATGTGCACAACCAAATTTAATTATTTTGTCATTGTCTAAAGGATAGTTTTGTTTTTTCTTTCGGCCATGATGTTTTTTGTTGCCTTCAGCCCTGTCAAATCCCAGGAAACCACCCACTCCCAAAAATGAATCAGTAAACCTGTTAATCTGAGCCTAATTCCTGTCTCGCAGGGTTTTGTTGGATGCCCCAATAAAGAGCTGTTTAAAAGCATACTGACAATATTTTTCATTTGGATGGATGTCAATGAGCCAATCCCAGGAAGCGCAGGGCAGAAAGCAGGATGTACACTGGATGGATTGCCATTCACATACTGGGCAATATAGTGACACCAAATCAGGACAAGTTTTATTTGTCACATATACAGACATACAGTAGTGATATACTTTCTCCACCACCTTCATGGATTTTGCTCAAAAATTAAAATTGTAAAGCAAAGAAAATAGTATAAAAAGATAGTCAAAAATAAATAAGATGGAAAACCAATAAAATAAAATAAATATTTCAAAGATATCAGTAAAAGTATTTCTATAAGACAGTGATTGATAAGTCAGGAGTATTGTAAAGTGCATATAAGTAGCATGTTAGCTGTTAGGGTCCTCATTTAGTATACAGACAGCCTAAGGATAGAAACTTGTTTTCAGTTTCTCAGTGTTGGAGCCAGTGGAGGGATTATAGCGTTTTCCAGCCCAGTCTTTGGGGACACCCAGACTGTCCACATTTTTGCTCCCTCTCCTCCTGCTTGGAGGAAGGAAAAACGTGGACTGTAGTATGCCAGACAGGGACCTGGGCAAAAGCAGAAATGTGGACTGTCAGGGGGTCCCCAAGGATTGGGATCTAAGCCAGTGCTTCTCAAACCAGGCCTTAGGGACCCCCAAATGTTTCAGGGAGTTGGGAGGAAGCAAAAATGTAGATGGTCTAAGGGTCTCTGAGGACTGGTTTGAGAAGCACTACCAGCTGAGCTATTATACTGCTTTTATTTAATTTAAAATGTGAACATTTCATTAAATGTGTCATTTATCCATAAAAATAACAACTTATTTTCTCATTTATCAAAAAATGGGTAACGATGTTACCTCAGCCCTCCAGGGCCAGGAGTTTCAATGCGACCTATGCTCTGTGTGTGGGGAATTTGAGATACAGGAGTCCTCCTCTCTCTATCCAGAGACTCGGCTGACTGGTATTTCTGAATTGTTCCTAATACAGCGTGTGAGTCCTGTGAGGCAGCTGTGTCCATCACAAGTTGTACCCACACTTCCCACCCCCTGCTGTATGGGTTAGGCTCCCGGTGATCAGGATGAGTGGCTGGAAAATGGGCAAAACGAAACTGAATCCCTCACCTTTAGCATAAATATGTCTCCCAGCATCTGTTAGACAGATGCACCAAACATAGTGGGAATAGGAAAACAACACTAACAGTGTAGCTACTTGCCTTGCTTTCTAAGAGTTACACTTATATGGTAATGCTATGTTCCTAATCTCACTCAAGGCCAGCATTGCATTACTTGCTAGAAGTGAAATTCCATGTGTAAGTAGAATGGTTGTTTGCGTTCAAGCTTCATAATAAGTCTGTTTAACTCACATCACCAAACAGGTCAGCATGTCTTGTAGGCAGTACATAATACTTTTGGTAGCTAGGTAGCCACATAGTAATGCACAAATGGTATCTAACAGTGCTGCTTATCTGTATTTTAGAATAACTACAGTAAGTGGCCAAAGACCATCTCCTATAAAGTTTGCTCCGTGGATTAGCCTGCCCCATACTTGAGCAGTATAGCATTTGGCCATGGAATTATTATACATCTCAGACAGCTTCCGTCCTTCAGCTGTTTATGCTGAAGGCATGATCCTAATTAACTAGTTTTTCAACCAGAAATACTCCATAGATATACTCGCTTTGGCAGAAATACTCCATGCATTCTTATAAGTCACAAAGTACAGTCCAACCAAATTTTTCATAGTTTATTGGCCACACATTTCTAAGAATTACGAGAGTACCTGCATTTTAATCTTTAAACCCAAAATGGGTCGAGTCAGAATTGTAAAACACATATTCAGCACTCATCCCATATCCAACCGAAAAACTCTCACTTACTCAACTCTCATTACCCCTTTCTATCCACTTGTTTTGTAATTCACTTCCTGCACTTATATTTATTCCACCTCCCTTTAGAATATTATATTATTGTTTATTGTAAATCTTTTTATACTGTTAATTTGTTCCTCCTCCTACTGTGCATCTGCTGGCTTGCTTCAGACAGCATCCCATTGTACTTGTGACAATAACAATAAAGACTCATCTAAAATGTAGCATTGCACAATAATCATGGCCTGTGCTCTCCCAACCAATTGCCTATGTAACACAGTTGAGTTGCACTTACATGTTAATAAGTATTATGAGTGGTTGTGGAATTAATTTAAGCCTTCTATGGTGTGGGTACTTCTTTTCCCCAATGTGCAGTTTATGTGAATCTACATATGTGGCAGGCCTATGATGGACTGGTGCCCTGTTCAGAGTGTACACTGCCTCAGGTGCTAAGATAAGCCCCAGGCTCCCTGCAAAACTCTGCTGGATAAGTGCCTCTGGAAAAAAAATTAATGATGCATGAACTATACTGTATATATATATATATATATATATATATATATATATATATATAGCTGCATATAGAGTGCACCAGCTTTTTTAAGCAACATCTAGCAAGCCCTAGTATTACCAGAATGAAAAAGGTCTGGAACCTGCTCATTAACTGGAATGAACATGCATCCTTGCCCTCTGCCGTGTCACATTTCTATGCACCTTTTGTCAAGTGAATTATTAGTAATGTATAAATATCCATTCCACAATTGCATTAACGACGTGCAGTGATTGCTGTTTTGAGAGATGGAAGTCAAACACACTTACCTAAATAAAACAAGGCGCAAGGAAACGACTTGTTTCCTCAGAGGCGTCGTTGGTGCTCCAACTCGGAGCTACCCATGTTGCGCAGCGGTGGTTATTGACACATGTTGTGCGCGGTCGGTGCATGCACAGGGACTCCTGCTGCAAGCCTGTGGATCTCTACTGACACAGATAACATCCTGGTCCAGTGGGTGTCTATGGAAATTTTGCCTTTTGCCAGTGAAAGTTCTGTTAGGTGCTCAAAACTTAACATAAACGTCCAATTTTATATAGTGAATACCACAAGCAAACATTAACATATAACTTACACTGATACAGAGTATCTTTCACTGCAATGACAGCGCATGCTTGGAATTTTTGGCTTATGGATTGTCGGTTTCCATGAATAGACTGTCTTTAAACTAAACTGCTCTAGACCTTCACCCATCCATTCTTTGAAGGAGGCGCATCAATATCTCTGTGTTGTTGCCATGGTTCCCATATGACTGGCCTACTCCCTTGACGCCTGACCCCTCTAGTTTGCACCACAGCTGTGAGCATTTGATGGGAAGAGCGATACCTGAACAGCCCAATGCTCTGACACAAAGCAGAGTAATCTTTAAAGGCAAGCCAGCCTCTGCTTTCATAGGATCCACACTGACTCCAAGGCTGCAGATCTGCTGTCCCAGCATCATGTCCATTAGCACGCTCCTGGCGTGTACATCTCCTGTGTTATGTGGTGAAATTGCTTTCCACAGGTCCCCACTGAATGGCCTCCAGGTTTGGCTTAACAGCAGCAGGAGGGACCGGCTTTCAAATAATCACCATTCCTGGCAGATGCCACATTAGAATCAAATGAACCTTCCAGAAACATGACAAGACTTGAGGAGAAAGAGGTCAAATTCTTATATCCTCTGTTTTTTCCCCTCCACTAATTCCTGTTTAATACCTTATAAATGGACGGCCCTTCTTGGCCCTGGTTGCGGTTTTGCCCTCTACTTTTTGTGCTGGCACGGGAAGCACTAACACAGCAATAAAGCTGGCCCAGCTGAGAATGCACTTTTTTATACCTATTTTTTCACCTCCTTTCTGCAAAAGCCGGGTCCCCCCACATGACCCCATACCAGTCAGTTGGCGCCTTGTGCAGCACAGAACCCTGAACAGGGCAGAAACACGGAGCAGACAGACTCCCTGTGTGTCTGTAATGCTCTAATGAACCCGCCTCACCCCATGAATATGTGTGCTTTCCTTGGTCGGTAAATATGGGCCTTATCGAACGGTGCAGACCCTTGAGTAGGTAGGCGTTTGTTCGCGCAGCGGTGTCCAACCCCTCTGTAAATGAACGCCAGCGCCTTTGTGAGACTCTGAGGATGCTGCCGGGGTGCCATTTTGAAGAGCTTGTCACTGGAAGGTCTACAGGGCGACCTGCACCGTGCTGATAAATCCAGCATCAATGCCCCCCCCCCATCCGCCCTTTCACCGATGCAGGGGCCTCACACCACCCACCCGCTTCACAGGCCCCCATTGTGCTGGCCGCTCTCCATGTTGTGGACACTGTCTGCTACACACCTTTGCATAGCTCGCAATTCCTGCCTCCTCTGCATCTGAGGAGATGAGTGCTGTGGGTTTCTGTGGCAGACCTTTGGTGGAATAACAAACGGTTCATGAAATACTTGGCCTGTAGACAACAATGTGCGGAAATAGCTGAGGTCAAGGCTTTGCATTGTTGAACACCAGCTTAAAGGCCGCTTACATGCCGCTGTCACGGCCCAGTGCTTGCATACCTCACGACTGTATGATCCAGACCTCGTGTGAAATTATAGACTGAAAATGTCCCGCATGCCTCCAGACAAGCGACAAGTCTGTTGAAGCTACATGCCATGTTTCTGGCACATCAAAGATCTTCCTCCACACCAGACTCTTCTCCACCATCCCTGTTGGCACTTGCCTCCATGTTAATCTCACAGCAGGAACTATGCATCTGATTACTTATTCATTCATTTGTGATTTGTTCTGTTAAACAAGCACAGCGCCCTTGATGTTAACGACACATCGTACAGAAGCACAGCGTGATTTTACACATTTTTCCCAAACACAGAGGTATATATCTGCAAGCAGTTAAAACATGAAATGAAAACAAAGAAAACAATTGCTGTTTCTTATATACTTAGACCTATATATAGCTATATATATAGGTATAGCTATATATACCTATATATATATATATATATATACTTACGTACAATTTAATGCAATTCTGGGAAAAACTCAGTGGCCACTTTATTAAGTATCTCAACAAGTCATGATAACGTGGTCTCTAAATTCACAAGGGCTGCTTGTTCAGCGACGCCATTCTTTCCATGTCATTCTGAGCCCTTAGTCTCTTCCTCAACAGACTGGATGCACCTCGCTTATCGCACCACCCTCTGTAAACTCACCACACTGCAGCATGTAAAAATCCCAGGAGGGTGGCTGCTTCTAAGATGCCGGAGCCACGGCATCTTGCCCCGACGTTGCACTTTTAAGATCAGTCGTCTTAGTCATTCAAAGGCTTCGTGGCACAATGACTGAACATCTTGACCCCGTCTATAAGCTGTATATATTCAGTTGCAGCCAGAGGATTCAGTGCGGGGGAAGAGGATGTTTGCGTTACAGGGCCATGAAGTTAATGCACATGTTTTAGCAAAAGGATGGAAAAGACTAGTCCTTATAAGAGTACAGACACGAGAGATTTGTCAGTTTCCTAATCTCACAAGGCTACCCCCCCCCCCCCAACTCCTACTGTCCAAAGCGGTAGCATGGTGGCAGCATAGACATATAACATTCAAAGCATCCTGCCAAGAATCAAGGCTGGAAGGACAGCCAGCCAGTCCACAGGGGGCAGTGTGGCACGCTTTGATCAGAGGACAGATTTAACTGAGAGTGACAGTCCACCCGTACCATTGGCCTGGGCTCAAACAGCATGCTCTCTAAGGGAGGCGGGGCTGTGGGGTGCGTGTCACAGAGCTCAGCTGACTGCACCCGCGCGCTACACATGCACTCAGCAAGGAAATGCACTCGGACTCATGGGGAGATCGACTCATTAGCTGGGCACCCACACCCCCCCCACACATATATATACAAATACAACAAACAATTTGGTGAAAAAAAATAAACATCTGAATACATCTCACCAGCTCTTTAAATCACAAAGCAAATTGTCAGTCATTCATATTGCAATCTTTGCACATGCAGACACTGATAACATTTGTTTGACACATTTAGCTCCTCCCCGCCACATTTAAACAACAGACGTGCTTGATAAGCAACAATTGAATTTCTAATCACCCATTTTCAAAACACTGCCCTAGCCAAAGAACCCACAACTTTACATATAAGCACAATATACTGCAGCATTCACATCTGCCATTCTATGCAAAATCATCTTCCATAAATGTATCTGTCCAACTGTTTATCTGGTCAGGGTCACCTGGAGCCTATCCAAGGAAGCAGAGGGCACAAGGATGGGGTACACCATGGATGGGATGCCAGTCTATCACAGGGCATATGCACACACTGGGCAATTTAGTCACCAATTTGCAGGCCTTTGGACTGCAGGACGAAACCAGAATACCTGCCCAACACAGGGAGCACATGCAAACTCCACACACAGAGGGATTCAATCCACCAGACTAAGAGGCGCAAGGCAGTATTGTAACCCACTGAGCCACCCACTTTCCAAAAATACACTTCTAAAATGCCTGCACAATATGCATTTTCCACAGGAGCACCTAAATACAAAATCATATATTATATATTTTAAACTGCTTCTGCGTAAATACCGGTCTGTGTTACCATTAGTACTTCATAGCTAAAGGATGTTGAATTTTTGCATTTGTTCTGCTGTGCTACTTTGACACTGACACATGCACTTCTTTATTAAAATCTGAATTTACAATAAGCTGGAATATATAATTACTCCACCACTTTGCATAGCAATAAGGTATTTTTAACTTCTTCTACATTATTAATCACATCACTTAGCGGAGTGGAAAGCAGCTTTTTGTGTTGCATTATGAGTGAAGGGAGCATTTCAGTGTGCGCGCGCGTGTGTGTGTGCGCGCGCGATTTTATGGCTTGCAAAATATATGTACACATTCAGAGGTGGTGAAATCTTGAAACGGGGATAAAAACAAGGAAAACTGAGACAGGCCGTGTCTCCTTGCACCCTCCCACTTGTCAAACGCAGTGTGAGCCAGGCTAATTGTGCTTCTGCACTTAGCCCGGGTGAAATACGGTTCCCATGGGACACCACCAGCCAGGCACCCCTGTTTCCTGCTCAGCCACCCAGAGATAAGCAGCGAGGAAGCATGCAGGCTGCAGGCCGCACACGACACACAGGCCCGCGCGTCCCTCCATCTGTGCCTGTCCCTCTCTGGCCTCCTCTGCTCCGCAGACTTTATCACGAGCTGCCTGGCAGTGCTGGGGTTAGCGCCTGGAAAGGGGGAGAGAGAGAGAGAGAGAGGGAGAGAGAGAAATGAGGGACAGGGTATCAAATAGACGATTGTCTCTGGATATTGCATCGGCAGCCAACCTGTACTGCTTGCCCAAATGCCATGTGTAAAGAGCACAGTCAGGGCTGTCAGCTAGCCTCCCAAAGCAGGATAATGAGATTACAGCTTTCTGTGTCACTGTGCTGGAACCAAGGAGGAAGACAGAAAGTGAAATACAAAACAAGCTTATGTGAAGAGGACAAGTCAACTGTGTCACTGCCAGCGGATTGGGGAGAGGGCTCGCGCCTGGCCAGCTTAGGGCGGAGGGGTGGCGTTCGCTCTCTCATTCCACTCATATATTTAGCGGCGCTGGGCTAATGACGAATCGCTGCGTATTTCCAATTCCCCTGAAAAATCTCACGTCTGGCGTATCACGGTAGGTGATATTTCAGAACCCGGAGATTAAAGGGAAAGATCTGTACGGTGCTTCCGGAGTGCACTGCGAGCCTGAAGAAGGAATGTAAGAGGCTGAAGGAGAAGTGCTGCTCTTTTTAATCATTACTGAATTCATGAAATCCAGCCTCTCTCTGCTTCCTGAGTCTTTCATAGCGAGAGTATTGCTAGATGAAAGGCAAAAGATAAATGTATTCCCTTTATCATTCAAAGTGCCATTTCTGTAATTCATTTAATAATTCTGCTCATTTTGGCTTGTAAACCTGGAATAGTTTCTTTTAATTATTATTTTTTATTCAAATCTTTTATATCCAAATTAATAAATGTGTAAAATTAGCTGTTTGCCTTCCTTGTTTTGTCACCTCCTCCATGCTGTTGAAAGCGGCCTCTTTGCAAACCATCACAAATGTCAGGGTCATTCTGGGACAAGACGCTTGGCCTCGCTGAGGGGTGGACTCTGATGTGAGCAGACATCGTCTATCCAAAGAGCCGCCCGGTCCAGCATAATTGGGACAATTCCCACTTGTGATATAATTTCCTTTGCACCTCAATGCCACTTTCCCCCTCATCTGATGCTTTCTCCTGGCAAAATGGCCAAAGCGATGCCTCTTTACAATATCCCTACAGAAGCACTGTTTGGCAATTGCTTGGCATGCGTTAAAGGGCCACTGAAATTGTGGTTTTAAAAGTTTATAATAATAATTATCCTATATAAGAGAAAAAGCAGGCTTTTGCAAATTTTAGCAGCTTTCATTTTAAGAACCGATAGGGTTCTTTTTCAGAACCCTTGCGCGACTCTTCCAGTGTCGCAACTCTGTTTGCAGCCTTGTTAAGTATAATCCATTTAACATCACTGCATTTGTAGATTATTTGATTCCATCCTTGATCTAGATAGACTAAATTAAACTAGCAATGCTGGAGTAAATACCACAATGGCAAAAACTGTCTGTTGTATGATGCAATAGGGCAGGTCATTTTAAAATGGTCTACTGTACTAGCCAGGTACAAGCAATATAAAGCCGGCTACAATAATGATGAAATTCAACAAAATCCATAGTTAATATGAACAGAAATCTAGAATCGCGTAAAGGATTAAACAAACGTTATGAAGATGCATATGAATATTTATGAAACTGGAGGGTAGGTGACAGTAGGGAGGGCCTTGCCAGTAGAAATCCAGAAAGTTAGAGGTTCAAATCCTATGGCTGGCATAGTAATCATATCACTAATAGGCTCTTGGGCAAGTCCTGCATTCCCAAACCCTACAGCGGCACTGCCTACTGCCTGATCCCAAAGCCTGTCCCCCTCCGGATATATATGTGCGTGTGAGTATCTGCATCTCATTAAGTGCATGATGGGAAAGCCGCCAAATTCTTGTGTGCTTGTACTTGTACACTGTATATATATTGTATTTTTTTTTCTTTCAGGCAGTCATACTACAAAACTTGAAACACAAATTACAATGTACAAAAGAATTTGGACACCGGTCCATTACACCTACAGGAATTTTTATGGCATGTCATTCTAAATCCATATGCATCAATTTGGAGTTGGTCCCCCCCCCCCCTTGCAGCTATAACAGTGGCCACTCAAAAGCCCATTCATCCAGAAGACCATTTGTGAGGTCAGGCACTGAAGTTGGACATGAAGGCCTGGCTCGCTATCTTCATTCTAGCTCATTCCAAAGGTGTTGGATGGGGTCGGGGCCAGTCAAGTTCTTTCCACACTAAACTCAACCAACCATGTCTTTACGGACCTTGCGTTGTACACTGGGGTACAGTCATTCTGGAGCTGAATGGGGCCTTCTCCAAACTGTTCCCACAAAGTTGGACGCATAGAATTGTCTAAAACATGTTGGTATGCTTGAAGCATTATGAGTTCCCTTCACTGGAACTAAGGGGCCTTGCTCAACCCCATACCATTGTCCCTCCTCCACCACACTTTACAGATGGCAGTCAGACAGGTTCCCCTAGCATCCGTCAAAGCCAGACTCATCCATCAGACTGCCAGACAAAGAAGCGCGATTCATCACTCCAAAAAACACGTTTCCACTACTCCAGAGACCAGTGGCAGCATGCTGTATACCACTCCATCCAGAGCTTGGTTTGTTGCTTTGTTGCTGGGTTTCTGTTGTTCCTAAATGCTTACACAATAATACAATTCACAGCTGACTATGGAATATCTAGCAAGGAAGAAATTCTGCAAACTAACTTATTGCAAAGGTGACTTACCATGTTGAATTCACTGAGCTTTTCAGAGTGACCCATTCTTTCACAAATTTCCGTAAACCTGACGGGATGGCTGGGAGACTTTATAGGACTGTTTGCTCAAGAACCAAACAGTGATAAGATTATTCACCCAGCCATGGGATTTGACCCCTTGATCTTCTGGACATACATACTGTATCCCTGGCCAATAGGACAGAACACCACCCTAAGAAAAACAATGCAATATACAAACAAACCTCCTCCACAGCTGACACTGTGAACCACACATGCATAGCTTCTCTTTTGTAAAACATGTCACATTTTGTAAAATATACATTGCTCTAGAGAAATGTACAGAATGACTATTTACTCTGCTGTAGGTTCTGTACCTTGGATCATAAGGTCGCTGGTTTGAATTCTGTCCTCGGCAGAGTAGTATCTTCCCAATCAGGCCCTTGAACAAGGCCCTTAACCCCCCCAAAATGCTCGAGGAGCACTGGAGAAATGACCATGCTAACCCTCTGCTCTGACTCCCAGCTTTCCCCTCAATTCATGAGTGTCTCAAAAGGATAGCTAAATAGGATATGTGAAAACTAAAGAATTCTAACATCCCTGTAGTTGTAATTGTGAACATGGCAAAATTATAGCATCACTTTTTTGCCAATTCATTTTTTTTCTGTTCATAAGAGCTAATAACTAGATAACTAATAGTGAAGGTGAAGTCCTTGTTACTGAAAGAAATCTATGTTGTTTTTCTCTCTCCTTTCTCACCTAGCACTCCCCAACAACTGGAATAATATGAGCTACAGCTCCTAATATAAACAGTTCCAGCTACATGTTACATTGCAGCAGCAGAGTGTAGACTCGACCCAGGGTCAGCGGGATGGAGAGAGATGACGCTGGGGCTTTAAGGTTCAGTGAAGACCAGCTGCTTCAGGCATGGTATTACAGCAAACCACCAGCAGGGAGGCCCACACCAGACATCAGGGGTGAGAGGGCCCAGCTTGAGCCCAGAGCTTGAGTAAATCACACCTGCCCTTTACCTGCAGCAAGCCTCGCCACCCCTCCCTACACTCTCTGGTGTCCTCATTGCAGCTAAGCCAATAAATGAGGGCCTATATAATGGAGGCCTATCTGCATCCAATGAGATTGGACACAGTATTGACAAGGGTGCTGCACGAACGTCATTTTCCTCAATGAGGATACACCTGCCTGCAAACAGCTGCTGTTTTTTTTAATGTTGCTGGCTACTTGCTGTTCTAAACCACTCCTTAGATGCATCACAGAAGTCTTCAGCAAAAATACCTCAAAAAAATCAAGAGTGACAATGGCCTGAAACTGATTTAGTAAGCATCCATTCCTGTAAGCTACTGAGACCTAACAGTAGTACATACAAGCTGCGGGGGCAAGGAATGAAATGATGCAGGTGCAACACACAAAACCCCTGGAAATACAAAGGGCACTGGTAAGTGCATACACATGTAAAGTCACTGAGATCTACTGCGAAAACATTCTCGTTATATTTCAGTCCTGGCTCCATGTAGTTTTCTCTTTTATTTACTTATTTCGCTGAATTGCTGAATTCGCAGTGATAACAATGTAGATCCTTATTTTCAATGTGTGCATGTTACATTTTAAGACTGAATATGGATTCTCCACATACAGGCGTTTATTTTATTTCAGAGTATATGGATACTGGCTCTCTATATGCATAGCCATTAATTCTCATTGGTTTTACAAGATATTAGCAAACGATAGGGTTTTTTAGCGCAATGAACGTGTTGGGCAGACACTTATTGACAAAAAAAACTTGTTCGTGGCGATGTTGTGCTTAACGTAGGTAAAACAAAATAAGGACCACCTCCTTTTCCCATGGGAGACGCTAACACAGCTGGGTCTCCAAAGCACACATCTGGCACACTGACAAAGAATTAATAGCACGTGTTAAACGACAGTGTTTCGCTTCTTCGCCGACATTAATGCATATCGGGCTCAGCAAGAGCGAGTTCCTGCAAGTTATATAAACGTCACGCGACGGCCGCGCTGTCCGTGTTGTTTTTCTCATTATTGGAACCTTCCTGTCCGCACACACATGTGCATCGTAATGACGGCCCACCGCGATAACGGCAGCAGATTATTGCCAACGCTTCCCTGCGCACCGCAAGCGCTGCTTTCTCCGTACTCGCCAACTCTGTTTCTTAGAGTGTACAGAAGCGGAGCTGCCGCGTTTATATAGCCCTCTAAAAATAGTTCGCCTTTCGCTGCCATTTATGGCATGAGTGACACTCGGCAGTAACCAATGGGGACGTTTGAAGCCACGTAACTCCGCCCAGAATCTCCGCTAGCGCCGCCTTAATTGGTCCCGTGTGAGATCGTCAGCCCTCTATACCTTATATGGTCACGCACGAATTTGACAGGCAGCGAGCCCCCCGCGCCCCCCCCGCGCGCCTTGGCTCGCTCCGCTCAGTAGACAGCGAGCGCGCGACTTACCTGCTGATACAGAGCGGCCAAAAAAAGGAAAGAGCGACCTGGGATTTAAAGCGCAGAGATTGCAATTTGGCAACGCGGAAATAGATGGACGCCTCGTGTCGCTGAGCTTGTGTCCCACTTCTGGACTGACTTCTTAACCGTTACCACCAGAGAGGGGATTGCATCTTAGTGGCACCGGCTTTTTTAACGTTTTCCTTGTCTCTATGCTTTTAAATACGGTCTCTGTTGGTACATATGCATTCAGCCATCCTGGATCACAACGAGCACGGATTTGAAAAGCGTTTTGCCCCCATTAAAACAAAACTGGGCTGCAGTTTGCTGGAGTGAATTCATTTGTTTTACACCGAGCATCAGCATGGATGTGTTGGCAAATTACAGTATTTTCCAGGAACTCCAGCTGGTGCACGACACGGGCTACTTCTCCGCGATGCCGTCCCTGGAGGAGAATTGGCAGCAGGTGACCGATTTAAGTTACTCTGCAAAGCCAGATCTATTGCTGTAGCAAACGCTGTTAATTGCTGCGCAACTTTGTTACTCTGATTTATTTACGTGCGTTAGATGGAAACGCTCTCAGCTCGTTTTCACCTGCAGCCCTGAGCCTTGGATATTACTTAAGTTTCTCTCTTTAAGCAAGCTTTTTTATGAAAGAAATGTTATATGCATATATTTTTAATTAATGTTTAGGTGTGTTATCACTTTTATCTGGCGATATTTAATCTGTGATTTGTTATCGGACTAAATGAAACCCTGCAGAAACAATGTACCGAGTAGCATCATCTAATTTGATTGTTTATTTGATGCAATACTGGCGTATCTTTTTCTTTGAAAAGTGGAGTAAAATGGTGGAAGATGCTCGGTTGGTTTGTATAGATTTCTAAATGCTCAGAGCGGATCGATATGTCCGTCTGTCTAAGGAACGGTAATCCGAGCGGCTGGTCCGATTGCGCATTCTTTTATTGCCAATTTTCCAAGGCGAGAGTAATTCTGACAGAGCAGATGAAGACTTGACTAATAGCAAACACACTTATTGTTAAATAATGCATCCGCATCTGTCAGATTACTTAGTTTTTTCTCTCCCAATTCTAATGCATAATATATTAGCGCAGCTGAGAGGACGTGTGCGTTCGAGATAAGCGCAGCTGAAGGAAGTCCTCAGAAAGGATGCTTTCGGAATGGAGCTGGGCTCTCTGCACTTTGCCTAAATGAACCTCCAAAGTGTATTTCGGTGCATGGCGTGACACATGGTGGCATCGTGCTGGCCACCAACTCATTCGTTAAAATTAAGTCATCTGCAGGGCTGGCAGACAAAGCTCTTGGCATGCACACAGCCAGGCTCATGCTATAGACAGCCTTTATCTTGTGCAAAACTCTTTTTTGTAAATGGTGGCTTAAAAGAAAGCCTAATATCAGAATTTCTGCATTTTGTGGGTGATGATACTGTTAAGCTTTTCGGGTGTAATTAGTTGATATTGTTGTTTCTGTTCCCCGTGCCTGTGAAGGCTTGTGACATTTTGGGGTGTCGGTGCACAGGAAGAGGTGAATGGAAGGCGGCCCCAGATCTGTGATCTGCGCATGTACCAGCTGGCTCCTTTGCATGGTGCCAGTCCATGTGCTCCAGCCATGAGGATGTGCTCGGTGGTTATTTAAAGGTTCTGCATTAGTGTGGTTGATGGTCTATTCTCTCTGGACTCCCCAATGCTAAGGTGGGCTCCAGTAGGATCAAGACACTTCACTCAGTAATTGGCTGTCCCTTGCCATTGTCTTTTTGTTACGTGTTTACATCTTTGGTAGTGGCAAGCTGCGCCACACACTGAAGCCTTTTCTTTTGTAACACACTTTGGCTGCTGTCTGTGTGGCGTAATCCTGCTGTGGTTTGCTGGACTGCACTGGTGCTGAAATGAGGCATTTTGGATAGCCAGTATGCATAAGTTGTGAGGTGAAGAAACTGTTTTTATGTTTGGGGGGGGGGTGGCCTGATTGTACTTTGGAATGACATGTGTTCACTCAGAACCAACCAGGAAAATGGAGACATACATTGCTGGCTCCGGATAAAATATTGCTCAGAAGGAAAAACCATAAAAAGGCACATTTAAAGGAGTGCGGGGGGGGGGGGGGTTCGCGGGACAGGGGAAAAGAGGGGTTTATTTGCAGGCAGGCTGTTAAAGTGTGATGGTTTTACTGGACCTGGTGGTTTTATGGTGGCCTTATTTCTTGCAGAGAAGGTAAACAAGGCCCTTCGTACTTACAACAAGATGGATTGTTGTGTTTGGTCTTCGGCACATGGGCCATGAATCAGAAGCTAATGGAGGTAGTGTGGACTAAATTTTAGGGTTTTAGCGGTTTGAATTGGATCTTAGGGCACCTGCTGTGACTGGTGGTCAGGAGTATATACGCTGGGGCTTGGTGGGGCCATAGGCTGGTGCCAGGGCTCTGGGTGTATGGTTGAACATTAAACTGGAATGCCCTGTGATAAAGTCTTTAGCACTGATGTGCTTCAGTCCCTGCTGTTCTGCTCTGTCTCCCAGTCATGACTGTCTTCGCGTGAACAAAGACACCATCCCTCACTGTCACCAGTGATGGGGAGGAGAGGGGGCACCAGAGTGACAGCCACAGTAATCATTCCCCACTGGCCCGGCCACCCGCCCGCTCCCTCGCCCGCAAAGGGGGGATTATTTAAGTGACCTGCAAGGAGGTTAATTCAAAGAGCGGCTGTTTGCTCAACAAGAAAGCCCCTGTTCCCCTGGCCTCTGGCTGGCACATGTGGGAGCCCCGTGGCAGGGAGCGCCGCGGAGAGCAGGTGGAAAGGCTGGCCGACTGAGACAGGCACAGAAAACAACATGATTATTATATAAAGAGTCAGCTGGGGCAATTAGCAGGGGAGCCACATCACCTGGGAAACGGAGTGTCAACGAAGCCACTCTCTGCCACGCTGCTCGGGGGAGGCTGTCTGCCTGTCTGTGGCTCCGTCCCCATGTGGCTCTGCTCCCTGGGTCGGCCTGGTATAATGGGCTCTGTGAAAATGGGTCATCCCATACCACTTTGTCTCAACTATTGCTTGTAAAAATGTTATTCTTTGGCATTTCATAGTGTTTTTTTTCCTGTCATTTTATTTTTTGCATGAATATTTGTGTCCTGCAAAAATGTAAAGCGTCCTTTCTAATTGGTTTATTTTCAGTCCCACATAATTTTGGCTCTCAAATAATATCGGGCTGAACCAAACTGTAGCCAAGAAAGGCCTGGAGGGTCAGGCAGGGCTGTCAAAGGTAGGCAGTTTGTTTCGAAACCTTAAAGGGTGGCTAACCTTTCAGAGTAAACCTTATGAGATGCTGAAAAGCTGCTAGTCCCCTTCGAGTTTTAATAATCTTTCGCGGATGAGGGAGGCATCACTGGGTATTATCACTAATTTACATGAAGTTGGTGGTTGCGTGGACCAGGACGTGGCCTTTTGAAATTTTGTATGTGCTTGACAGATGGTGTGGTGTGCCTTACAGCTGGTGTTAATCCACTGGGGAACGTAGTCTATGAAGGACTGCTACTACTGTACTCATAATGCAGGACTTTATGCTTCTCAGACGAAGGATGCAAAGAAGCAAGCGAATGCAGCTGAGGACTGTAGGTTACAGTCCAGAGGATAGTGGATGCGGCCTTCAGGCAGGACTTATGCCCCATCACAGGACTGAAACCTGACAGGATGATTAGCCTCATGGCTTGCATGCCCTGAAAGTCCTTTAGAGTTTGAGAGTGAGGAAGGTGCAGAAGACAACACTTACAAAAGGGCTGGACCCTGTCAAATCCCTGCCCCAGAATCGCACTGTGTCCTGCGAGGCATGAGATATGAGGCAGCTTGCTTTGGATCTCAGACATAAAGGCCCATCTCCCCTCCCACGTGTGGAGAACCATCCAGCTGAATACACTCCCATTACTTTGGGCGATAACTGCTGAAATGTGTGTTGTGTAATCCTCCATGGAGCACAGCTGGTTACTCAGGGTGGAGCTGTGGACTGGAACTGAGTCTCGTTGGTTCACTCCTGGACGGTATTTTGGATTATAATCACATGGCATGAAAAAACCCTGGTGAAAAGGAGGTTCGGCAATGAAATCCTGATGGCAGGAGTTCCCGGATTGGAAGAGACACATCCTGGGAGTATGTTGACGCCCGGAGTGTTCAGCATGTAACCTGTTCATTCTCCAGTTTAATTTCTCAATGAGCTGCAGGTGTCTCCTGTGAGTTTAATATATTCAACACCATCCTCAAAGTATTTCATAGTAGTGACATTTTCTTAAAAACTAAAACAGATTCCTTTTGGAAATATCTACATTTTCTGTCACAACCAGGGCGCACTGAAAATCAGTATATCTGTGGGGAAGGCAATACAAATTCACATTAAGTATTGTATGATACTAGCATTTTCACTGGTTTGCAGAATTTTTAAAAGGAATTTAGGTAAGACCTCTGTAAAACTGCTTTGTGTGTCAGCCAGATGTCAATCTGAGTAGCATGGATGGAGCACATCAGATAGCCGATGAGACGTTCAACATGAGTGTCATGCCAGCAAGGCGGTGTGTTTACAGGGTAAACGTCAGCCTGCCTGAGCCTTGAGGCCCAGGGCCCAGCAAGGACAATGGGGTCACCCTCCCACTAATACCAGTCTTGAACCGGAGCGATTTGATCTAAATTCCGTTACCTGGCTCAAGAGACGTGACAAGTCCCAGTGAGTGGAGTGATTATATGCAGCGGCTTGGGAGATGATTGCGTATCAGTGGCATCTCTGTCGTCGGCGCGCGGCCGGGAGATGAAGAGCTTTGCGACAGCGCTGATGAGGCTGTGAGACGTGGCATTCATCTGTCTTGTGGTTCCCCCGAATGGTTGTCAACACCCAGCCCATGGACAGGGGACAGAAGGGGAGGCAAGAACAAGATGAGCATCACTGACCCATCTTTATGTATGAGGCCTGTCACCTCTGCCGCAGACTTTGATTAACAGGGAAAGTGGAGGCAGCCATTTTTCTCCTACAAGCACAAGTGGCTTAGCGATGCCTTCAGCATCACTCCAGCGATAACAGGAAATCTTTACAACGGATTGCAGCAGTAGAATATGGCCACTTCAATTTGCATTTGTTAGAATGATATTTTAATATAGGGTATGCATTCTTCATAACTATTATTATTATTGGATAAATATCTCAAGCATTACATCATATTGATGTAAAATTAGTTTAAATAATAGTCTAATAAGATGATCAAAGTTCAACACTGAATATAGGTGCAGTGCTGCATTGACCTTGTATTAATTCCCAGCTGAAAAGTAACTTCAGAACGTGCCTTTGAGAGCTATGAAAATGCATATAATATTTTAACAGATTAACAATTGCAGGCCTCTTTAATATTGTATTTAATTTGCTTAGGTTCCAAAGACTTATCGCTAATAAAATTATTTGAATGGAAGGTGATAAAATTATTTTTTTTCAGTTTTTTCTTTTTGTCTTACACTTTGAATTTATATGAGGAAAGAGTAGATTAAGCAAAAGCTGTTTTATGCTATATGTTTTCCAATGGGGTAGCACACATGCCGGGGGATAACTTTGATAGAGCAAAATTTGATTAACCCAGATTTCCAACAACACCTGTTGCTAGGCAACTATGAATAATTGTATTCTATGCTCAATTATTTGTTTTGTTATCAGTAAAGATGGATGAATTCAGCTCTCCGGATACACAATTAAGGCAGCCATACAGGATATTTGTGCATATGGATGTTTTTCCTGAGAAAACGCTCAGTGCGGGGGTGTCTTCAGGAGAAGATATGAAGAGCCGCCTACTCTAAATAAACAGCAAATTTATTGCTTTTGGTAGCATCTCAATGCTTCAAGGACATGTTAGCAAAAGGTGGACCGTGTTGTCTGGAGCCCAGGTGGCGGCCAGGCTTATTGACACAGAGACTCATGTGACTTGAGGATGGGCGGGTATATGCATTTAGGCAGCTGCGTGACAGCACATGGCAATATTAGCTTCCTCGTTAAGGGTAGTATAAAGCATGTGCCCAGGCCCAGGCAACCCGCGTTCCACCTTCGCATTGTCTCGGATATGCGTGCAGCTTTGTCTAGTCTGCAGTCGTGGTCATCTTGCTGTGGCTGCGTTCTAGCATAGTGCTCTAACCTAACAGACTCTGCTCAGAAATGGGCTTAGTTGGAGAATTTTGGGAGAGGTACCTGCGCCGACTTAAAATGTCATTCGAATTAGTGCTGGGAGGTGTTCTATGACGCTTCCCACTGCTTTACTGTTCCGGAAGTATTGGCAATGGAACGGGGGGCTTGGAGGGCTGCGCTGTGGCTCTGAGTGCAATCTGTGGCCAGAAAACAGCTTTAGAAACTGAAGGAAGCCAGGAGTCACGGTCAACATGCGGGACATTGTGAGCACGATGTTTCCCATGACTCCAATCAAAGGTCCTGCCCCCCCACTTCCTGTAGCTCAGGAAACCTGGGCCTTGTTTCCACTGTGTGTGTGCGTGCGTGTGTGTGGCTTCCCTCAATGCTACAACATCCCATCCCAGACCCCACTCCCCACTAGCTCCATGACAGCTGGGATTGCACCAGTTTCCTCAGCCTTCATCAGCTGGTTCCTGCTTTCCTACCGATTGTTGTTACAGCCCCAGAAACCGTCATATGGCTGGCAGAGCATTGTGTTGTTTGCATTTTTCTGTTTTATTTTAGGTCCTTCCTGCCTTCACACATTTTGGCTCTCACCAGGTGGCTCTCACCAAGGAGAACTCGTTCTACAAATATACTCTGCTTAGTTCTGAGTTTATTCTAATCCTGCTGCTCCCTGCAGTCACAGCCTGTAACGTGTAAAATGATTTTAGTTTGTCTTAAGAGCCATATTAAGAATTGTCAGAAAGTTAAGTGAGTGACACTGAGAGTCGTCCTGCCTATTGAGGTATTTACATATTTTGCATTTCTATAGAAGTGAGGACAGTTTGTTCATGGTGTGGCTTTTTTAACATCATACATCATTTAACATTATTTAAGTCATATTGGTGTGACACATTCCAGTTTGCAAGCTCATTTCTTGGCATGTTGCTGCGTTCTTTCGCTGACTGGCTCTACGAGAGTCAAAGACGAGGGTGACGGTGTCAGAAACCCATGCTGCAGTCAATGCAGTGATGCTCTGCGTGATGACAGGCAGGGAGTCAGGGAGCAACGGAGCCATGCTGGAGCTATATGGGTCGGGAGCTATTTTAAGCTTAGATGTGGCCGAGAATACCTGGGGGAGTGTCCCCGCACTGCCGGAATGTGGGCTGTTGGCATGTCTGCGCACTTGCGCGAGTGCATGTGGGTGCGTGAGCCTCTTCGTGCCCGTTGATGCATTCCGCCGAAAGGGCCCCCCACCCCTCTGCCACTCAGTCATTGGAGAAGGCAGCCCGTGATGGCATGCAGCACCGGGAACCAGGAATGACGGGTAGGTATCCCAGCTGAGTTTCTGAAAGCCTGGAGGTACCCGTCCTGTTGACGGCTAATGAGAAAGCACATTGTCAGCGGCTTCAGCTCTACATGACTGATGAGAGATGATGGGACTCTCACGCATGAGCTTACTCTAAACCGTGGCTGTGAGTGCCCGGCCCACATTCTGGTAGTGGGATGAGGCTGGGGGGGGTGGGATTCTGAACAGCACCCCGCCATTCCAGGTGATGCTGCGAGTACCATTATAGATATCGGATGGTTTTCTGACTTCTCGGATCATAGACTCCGTTGTTTTCTGTCCCTTTGTCTGAAAGACAGCGGTTAATGGGAATAAGGAGTTTCCTGGCACAGCAAAGTGACTGATGACTGGAATTGTGATTGTGGACAGGTGTGGTGGTGGAAGGGGTCTGGCCACAGACAAGCATGATGACAGTGGGGAGGTGGCTTCAGAAACACTCCCTTTACAGGCCAAGTGTTATTTATAAACTTAGCGAGTCTGGCAACTTTGTACAGCGCATCATTACGGAGATGATCTCAGTCTTGTCATGTCGTCTAAGGCAGCAGATCACCATCCAAAACATGCTTTTGAGCTCCCTTGGCCGATTTCCCTCCAGAGCACCTATTCTAATCTGGAATTAATGGGCCACAAAAGCATTAATCGGCTCTCTGTTAGTTTTCCTTTCTGTTACATCTTGTCCAGCTGGGATAATTGGGTCAAAAGTGCTGTTCATTGCTTGCAGTGAAATAGCATTGTACTAAACATATGCTGTCAACACGGCTGAGGCATCTAACTATTCAGGAGGACTTGAGGTTGCAGACTCTGATATGGCTTATATGTCTGTGTACAGCTGAATAGTCAGACTAGTCCTGGTTTCTTTTGTGTTTTATGTTGGGAAAATAATGTACAGTGACTCAGTCCAAATTATTCTATTTGTTGTGTACAAGTTGAGGCACAACGGCAGCTCAGTCGCTGCTATTCTTCCCCAAGGAACTTGATTTATATTAATATATCAAAATATATATTTGCTTGTCGTAGGTCTTCCATAATTCCGTGTGGGTTTTGCTTAATAACCGTAGTGAGTTAACCTATGAGTTGTTTGATGGGTTAAATTCTGAAAGTGGTTTCGCTTTGCTTTTGCATTCACTTTCCTTTTGTCCAAAGACGGGCCACCATGCCAGGCACGAACAAAGGTCTGGTGACAAAATTCCAGTATCTGATTCATGTTCCTCATTGTTTCTGTCGGCATAGTTTGTCTCCAGGCTGCCAAGTCACAGGAGTGCAACAAAGCCCTGGGCTGAACAGTGTGGCCAGGCAGTTTCTTCTACCTTTCAGGCCTAAAGCGTTTCTAATGGAGCATAGGATGAATGAGCATGTCTATTTGAAAGGACTGTGTACCCTGTCCTCATAACTAAGATTGAGGCAAACAATTTAAGAAGACACCGCATAAATAAAAATGCACCTTTGATGTTTTTGTACTAGCAAATGAGTGGACTGTTGGACTTGGTGCATAATTCAGCCTTAGACGCATCAATTGCTCAGAACAGAGATGCAGTGTCTCTCCTGTCTCTTAGGCGTGAGCTCACGCAGTGTGTTTGTGATGAGGAACCACAGCCAATCGGTGTTCTTCAGTTTGTTTAGAGAGCTTTTCTGCATGAATAATCATAACAGGGAGTTGCTGCTAGCCCCAAACATATAATACAAGGATCTGCAGAAAGGGTTGCTTCTGACCGCCACCTCACTTGACCGTCCTGACCCACTTGTCTGGAATTCAGATATTATCAAAGTGCAGGCGGCCAGGTCCTGGCGGCCAGACATTGTTCTGTCAGCCATGGTGAGTCAGAACATGGGGCATCATGTCTGCAGGCAGGGATTCACATGTTCTGCTCTGGCCTACCTGTGCAGTTTCCTGTCCCATTTCCCCCTCACGAGGCAAAGAGTTTCAGTCTGTTGCAATAGCAGCTAAGAAACTGGGGACAGGAAGATGACTAAGATAAGAGGAGAAGGCTTCCTGTAGGCTTCCTGTGTGCTCAGTCTGGGGTCATTGCTGTTCTTCTCTAAGGCGTTTTTTATGGTGCAACTCATACAGAGAGGAAGATAAGCCCTCTGTTCATTCATTCATTCAATCATTTATTTGTTTTTGTTTATTTAAAACTTGGGGTGATGTATTGTGTTAAAGTATATTATTGGCCCCGACCAACCATGTGTTATGCTGTGAAACTTGCAAGATGTTGTTTGTCTGGATTTTTCCGGCTGTTGAGAAATGAATCGTTGGACACAAAAGTTTTTCCAAGTAAGGTTTTGAGAAAACAGCCCCTCCCAGCAATCCTAGGCTTTGTTGACGGCACCCAATGAGAGTTCCCCAGACAGAGCTGAGGGGAAGCACATGGAGAGCTAAAGGCTGCTCATTTCTAGTGAACCTTTCAATTCCACAGAAATTTCATTTAGGGTTCCATTGTTTCGCATGCAATGTATAAGTGCTTTGGGCCGCTCCGCACACATACAATAGTCACGCCGCCCAAGGCAAGCCTTCTGGAATCCGTCCAATACTGCAAAACAGCAGATATCCTGTGGGCCTCTTGAGGGAGGTTTGTTGAGAGAGGAAGTGGAAGTTAGAATGTGGGGGCCTATTGTCACCACTGACTGACCAATGGCATTAGCCCCTTGTAGCACTCTGACACATTTGCTCATACTAACAGGGCTTCCCATTGCAATCTTGGTTTATACTCTTGGTATCTATAACCCAGTGGGCTTCTACGCCACAGTGACATAAGCACAGAGGAGGACACCGTCCCACTTTTCTGCCCACATTCATGGCAGGGTCATTTTTAGCAGCTGCTCATATTGCTTCCTGCATTTGATGTGGTGGGGGGGGGTGGGGGCCAAAAGTGCGGAAGTATTCGCTGGCTGGCAGCCCAGAGCCTGGAGAGTGCCTGGAAGATGCTGGGGACCTGCTGCCCGCTTCTATATCAAAACGCATCCGCAGTGAGGCTTGCGAAGAGGACAGTTCAGTCGCTGGATACTGATGTGCTTAGGTGGCTAGCCACAATAAGCCCTGCTAGTCCACCCAGAATATATCTGTCTCTTTACGATCTGTTAAGAAGTAATAAAAATCTGTCCATCCGCCACTCTCCTATCCAATGGCCAGTGTGGTGGCTATTCAAGTAGTCATACATTTATGCATCTCAACACCTGGATCTGCAGGAATACTACACAATGATATAAGTTTTATCTTGTTCTTTAATGTGAAAAGATACATTTTTGCTGGAAACCTTCTTCAGCTTAGAAGCTTCCAAAAAGATAATTTAACTCAGAAAAGTGAATAGAATTTGAATAAACAACAAGGCCACACTCATGACACTGGCCAGTGAATGAGTCATTAATGGTCATTTCCACTTCCTGTTGGGAAATGAGAGCATTTTTGGCCCTGGGATAGTGGAGGAATCTCCAGCACGCGACTCATTCTAGACCCGCCTGAAACATTGCCTTGCCATAGATACATGAAACCAGAGCTCTTGCTACAGCACTTGGAGAACCATGTGATCCATCAAAAAAGATGATCTCTAGTCTCTCACTATCTTTTTTTCCTCTTTCACTCCCCCTACTACTAACACGGCTGTCGTTGTTTTCATACCTTTACCTTCCACCAATGAAATCCTCCGGTCTCCCCACGTAGTCTGCTGGCCCCGCCCCATTCTGCTGCATTTTCATCATGTTAAGTAATAAAGATTAGCTTGCTGTGTGGCGCAATGGGCCACAATATCCCTCGCACAGACATCCCAATCTTATAACAAGCTGTTAACCCTGTTTAAAAATGTCCCCTTTAAATAGGCTTGTGCCGGACAGTAATCCCGACTGAGCGATTTAATGAAAATCACAATATCGCGATTATATTAGTCTGCCCTGCCAGCAGGCTGCTATTAGCTAACCCATATACAGATAAACTACTGCTCTCCCAAATCCAGTTAGAGGAAGATGGGGATCCAGCTTGAACGCGGCAGGTTCCAGTGGGATTATCCCACCACTGGCGTGCTCCCCTCTCGTTCCTCTGTCACTTTCACATGCTCACACCTCTCATGTCAGCTTTTTGACTCTAGTTTGCTTTGTTTGAACGCTCATCACAAAGACCTTTCCGCTATACTGAATTTTCCATCCATCCATTTTCCATAACCACTTATCCTGTTCAGGGTCACAGGAGCCTATCCCAGAGGCAGGGAACAACCCAGGATGGGATTACCAGCCCTTTGCAGCTTACTGAATATTGAATCGCAGAAATCCATCCATCCATTTTCCAACCCACCTTATCCTTCTATGGGTCACGGGGGGTCCGGAGCCTATCCCGGAAGCTACGGGCACGAAACAACCCAGGACAGGGGGCCAGCCCATTACAGGGCACACTCACACATGCACAGCTACTGTATGGGCAATCTAGTAACCCCAATTAGCCTCAGCACATTTTTGGGCCGTGGGGGTAAACCAGAGAACCTGGAGGAAACCCCACGATGGCATGGAGAGAACATGCAAACTCCACACACATGCCACCAGGGTGGGATTCAAATCCCAGTCCCAGAGGTGTGAGGCAACAGTGCTAACCACTGCCACTCACAGAAATCCGTTTCCTTTAATTTTAAGAAAGTGCTATCGTCAATTAGTATTCTTTTTGTGTTGCGAGACATGTGTATTAACATGAAAATAAATAAAAACAATAAACCATCATGATAAATGAAAGTAATTGCTGTTAATCAGCCCTGAAGCACTGTACTCATTCGATCAGTCCACTGTGGACACACAGTCGTCAAAGTATTTACAGCTGTGCCGCTTCAGTGTAAATGTGAGTGCAGGCGTAGTACTCTGTGAGTGTAGGTCAGGACAGCATGTGAAAGGATGACGAGAGGGCTGGATCCAGGGCATACGGTCCGCCTCACATTTGTTTACTGATAAACCAGCTGAGTGGGGTAAATGTTAGCTTTTCTCCTACTGTTTGTCTACAAAGTGAAGTCTGACCTGTGTCAATTTGCAAGCCAAGGAGAAATAATCAGGCTAAAAGATACATGAAACCATCCCCGAAACATAAATGGCACTTTCACACATGACCTTGCTAAGTGAGCTCGCAGAATAGCTGGGTGCAGATGACAGGATTATAGCCTGTCCTTATAATCAGCCAGAAAGAAGTAGTTTACTTACTGAAGGTGACTATGGAGGAGGTCGTGCCATTGGCGCTGCATTGAGTTTGCGGATAAGACCGATATTCAGCAAGAGCGGCGTTTTTGGATCCGTCTGGGCGCTGAACTGCACGCCCCACACTGCTGCGAGGGGTGAGCTAGCTGTGACCAACGCAGCATGTGAGACCTCTGGCTGTCCCCAAATTTGGCCACCATCATATGTGACTTTGGATGCTGGATGCAACTGTGCAGGTTTTACTATCAAAAGAATCCTGCTAGAAATCGGGCATTGTTCCATTTGTTTAACATTTTTCTGCCCAATTCATCTCAAAACAAATTATGTTAATTTTTCCGAGTGAAGATTCATTCAAAATATGTCCAAAATACTACATTAGACTATGTGTCACGTTACGAATCCAGGCGAGGGAACAGGTGGAGACAGAAATACAGAAGTCTCCCGTTTGGGAGCTTTATTGTATGGACAAATAACTCGGACCACGAGACTTCAATGACAGGACTGGGGAAGCAGATTGAACGCGGACTGAAATACACAGCACTAATGACAATAAACAAGAGAGGCGTGGCACACAGGAGGATCGGACGGGAGGGCATGACACTATGGAAGTTTTCTTTCCGGTCTAAATGGCTGGCAGAGCGTAGCAGTGGTAAAAGTGGTAGGCTGCCGACTGAAAATGTATGCTATTAATTACATTAAGTATAATATTCATTTATTGGTTGTGTTAGTTACAGTTCCGCACAACAAAGGATGTCCTTTGGGTCTCTTGAGGGTCAGTTGTTGGGAGAGGATTTGTGAGAGGGCCATTGACCAGCTACGCGGTGATGCCATCAGTTCACGGTGCAGAATGCCATAGCATACTGGCAGGAGCTCCTTCATTCTGCTGCCAGGTCCTAGGCAGTGCTGGGCCCCCCAGTGCAGCATTAACTTTCAGGCCTGGTAACAAAAATCCAGATGACGTAACAGTCCAGGATAGTGCTGGCCTTTTTTGCCTGGCTACCCGTCACGCAAGGGTAATTTTAGCAGCTCTCAGTATCGCTTCCCGCTTTTGATGTGCGGCGGCAAAAATCCAGAAGTTTGAAAAGCTTATAGCTTCAAAGTGTCTCAAGTATACTCTACCTTTATTGCTTCAGTAATACACCCGTTTTCTGTGAAATGGAAAGACAGTGTGCCACCTGCAATCCTGGACTGCTTATGCTAACAATGTATACTGTTTGAAAGTATTTTTATTGTGTTGGAAAGCACTGTAGTTTTGGGCTTTGTTGGTACAATACCTCGGGTAGCAAACTGTAATCCCCTGCCACGCTGAAGGCATTAGGCAGGGAGGATGCTCTGCTGCTGCCCCATTTTGGCCGTGAGCAGAGCTCTTCCACTGTGTACTGGGAGCTGACTGCTAACCCACCATTCACTGCTTCACCCCTACCGTGAATGACTGTAGCAGACTCCCGGTCTCTCCGGTTTCTTTGTTTAACAGCAGCTGCAATTGTGTAAAACTTCCCTCCTGAAACTGCATTCCCTGTTTTTTTAGCTTGGATAATTGCGAAACAACATGGGTAGTCTGGGGATGCCTTTCACACGGGTCATGTGTGAACACACACCAACATGCATCCCAGCACACTGCTTGCCAGAAGCTAATGGATTCCCTTCATGTGTATAACCCTGATAACCAGACATGATTTTGAACAAGCAATGGTTTTTCATGGGACAGTTCTGAGGAGAAAGATATTACCTCCTGGACGATATGAAGCTGGGCATCTGTAAGATGATATTTATAACTTGTGGTATGTCAAAGACACTACAGCTGTTTCAAGATTCAGGATTCAAGATGTTTTATTTGAAGTGTAGTGGAATGCGTACTTTTTTGGCGTAACCCAGTACAAAGAACAAAAATATACAAATAAATAATAAATAGATAATAGTACGTAGATGTGTTCTTAAAAGATGTTAAAAACAAGTGATCTTTAGATATTATAAATCACATAAAATGCCTGTGCACATATTGCTGTTGGTGATATGAACAGCTTGGTGGTAGAAAAAGTCCTTGAGTCTGGTAGTCAGCATTCTGTTGTTAGTAATCCACCCCTTGAGTCCCCACCCCAGAGGGGGGGACTGCAGGTTGGGTCCTGTAGCATACTCTGGGTTTTGTTGTGTAACAGTCAGTGTATATTCATTTGATGAACGGCATTTCAGGCTCCACCATTCCATCCTGCTATACCACTTTCAGTGGTATTTCCAAAGAAGTTGATAAGTTTAACTGTCTCAGGAAGTGAAGTTACTGACCGGATTTTATGAGTATTGATTCAGTGTTCTCTCTCTAACTTTGCAATCTGTAAGCTAACGGACCTGAAGTTGCTGACGGTTTCCACCGGAGAACCATCAGTAGTGATTGGTGTGTAATGCTTGCTGTTCCTCCTGAAGTCAACTACGATCTCCTTTGTTTTATTGAGGTTTTGTTGTGGCACCTCCTCCACTAGCACCTCCACTTCACTCTTATATGCAAATTCATCATCACTGCTAATGAGACCGTGTACTGTAGTATCATCATGAAACTTGATCCGGCTGTTTCTAAATCTGCCTACACAGTCATTGTGGATGATGGAGAACAGCCTTTGGGTCAAGCAGGAAGCTTGAGGAGCACTCATGTTGAGAGAGAGAGAGGGGATGAGGTTATATTCCTGATCTTCACCACCGGGGGTCTGCCTGTCAGGAAGTCCTAGACCCAGTTGTAGACCCAGAAGTTGCTGTGCCCCAGTTCTCTGACTTTACCCACCAGTTTGCCTGGGATGAAGTCATTAAGGGCTAAGCTGCAGTTCATGAGTAACAGTCTAGCATAGCTGCTGTGCAGGTGTTTAAGGGTGATGTGAAGGACCAGAGAGAGTGTGTCATCCAATGAGCTATTCCTCCAGAATGTATCTGCAGGGGGTTCTGCAAGTCCACTAGTCCTCCAGACACTTTTGATGCACAGTGGGACACTGGACAGGGACAAAGAGATGTTGAAGATGTCAGTGTAAATGCGGCAGCTGTTTTCTGCTTGCCTTTAGACCATGGGGAGGGATACCACCATGGCTAGAGAGACTGGAATATGAGCATGTCATGCTTGATGTTTGCAGACCATGGCTCAGTATAGACTGATTCTTTGGCCAATGAAAAATACATATTCCTTATTTATCAGCAGTGGTGAATATCCATCCATTCTTGTTCTATCCGCTTATCTTGATCAGCGTCATAGAGGGAGCTTAATGGTGAAGGAATTCCTAACAATTTGGAACATATTTTAAAGAAATGATTCAAAACTGATAGGACATAGAAATATTAAAATTACAATACACATATTTAGTTGTACCTTGACCTGTTATGTCATTTGGATGCCTCTCGGACAGGAAAATTCCATTTATCAGCTAGATGCTTTTATTTTACTTTCCTAGTAGCATTTTCAGCTAGGGCTTGCATGTAGTTTTTTAAATGCCTCCTATTATAAACTCCTATTATACCTACATATTGGGCCTTTCGGGAGTCAACCTTACTGGCTCCTGAGTAGCTCCTAACGTGACCTGTGGCTCCAGCATACTGCTATACCACTAGTGAGGGCAAATGAATAGAATTGTTTGGGTTTGTATTTATCACATTGTGAGGGCCAAATGTCCACACAATGCGGCAAAGCTCTCTACTCTTTAGATTGGGGGGACATTTTTCAGGTCCCCACAGAATTCTGTCCTAAATCCTGTATTTAGTTTTATTAAGGTTTGGGCTGGGTAGGGGTTAAGGTTGCCATTTTATGATTAGGGTTTCCCCCATAGTAATGTCCTCACAAATATCTTAATACAAACCTGTGTGCGTGTGTGCATATACGTACATGTATACACACACAGGTTTAATATACAGTACTGTGCAAAGGTCTTAGGCAACCAAAGAAAATGACGTTTAAATGATCTTCATGTTGATGTAAAACTATGAAGTTATGCCTGTCAAAGTGTGTTACCATAGTCATTTCAAAACTTTTGCTTTATTCACCCCAGTATTTTCAAT
>JAODKL010000001.1:31669374-31681881 GCA_026780765.1 Petrocephalus schoutedeni
GGGATATTTAGGTTGAACACTTACGGGAATGGTTTAGGAAATAGTTGTTATTCAATTAATCTACCGTTAGCGTGAAGCCGTTGCTATTAGTGACCTGCGGGTTTTGGGATGATGATGGGGTGCTTTTTCTGAAGTGCGTGCAGTAACGGATAGCGCCGGCTTTCAGAAAGCTACGCTTCTCTGTGGTGTGTTTATAGCCGAATCTCACGCCGCTACAATATATACACACAAACCGTATGCATTATACCCGAAAATTAGCAATGTCGTAATATACTCGAAAAAAATAAATCGTTCACAAAGATTCTAATTCTGTCTGTGACAACATGCTTAGGAATGAGCGTACACCAATACGATGTTTGAATGTCGCTCTCTCATCCTTCCAGCTCCGAGTGCCTCCTTCTCACAGGCATTTCCGTGCATTTCCGTCGAACAGGACGTCGCATTCGGTTCCTCCCGTCAGCACTTCGGCATTTTCCGGGCGCGCCTCGGCAGTCCTCGGCGGGGCCGTCGAGCTGATTTTCGTGTCCCTCGTTCTCCGCGTTGTTGTTCTCGGTGACGCGACGGAGGTGTAGCCTGACGCGGTCTCTTACGTGTCGGCCCGAATAAAAGTGGAGCTCCGAGGGCTTAGGAGTGACGGAGAGAGTCTGTATCGGTAAGAGAAGAGAAGTGTCCTGGGGGAGGGCGACAGGGCGCGTCCCGGCGATGTCGGGATCGGCTCGGAGAAGACAAAGAGATCATGGCGGCGGGCTTGTTGCAGGCAGACGGGCGAAGAAGGAGGGGAGTCTGCGGCTGCGAGAAAGGGGAGCGGGGACGGCGAGACTGAGGGGAAACGTGCGCGCAAAACTCTCCGCATTTAGGCCGAACTCCTCCACCGAGTAGCTTAACATATCTAATCTATTTTTTTTTATTTCTTGGGGCTTTGCGCATAACCGCAACGGAAGGCTTCCAAAAATAAATAATGCCGAAATACTGGCCGAAGTCAGCATTGATTCAGTATTAGCGCGGGCAGCCGCCTCGGACGGACGCGCCTATTTCTCATTTAACGGCGGCGAGCGGCGGCTCCTGGCGGCTCGTTTAGCTTCCCAGCCTGAGGACTAGATATGGGACTAGGTGGCTATTTAGGAATAGCCATTCCCGTTGCGCAACTTCCAGGCGACTATACTGCACATCCACCGGCTGAAAGTGGCCCCGAGTCTCTGCTTAAATGTAACTGCGGGCTGACTTGCTACAGCGAATAAATGACTGTTTTACTGAGAATTGACACTTTGGAATGGAGAGGAGGAGTGCAATCCCAGTAGTTATGATGTAGATCCGATGTAGTTTTTAGCTTCAGGAGACCCAGCCGCCCGCCGTGGGCGACCGCGGACCGGCGACCCTCCCAACACATTTATGTCTCTGTCTAGGTGGCTATCCGAACCGAACTCGGAGTAATTAGTATATAGCAGACAATGAGGCATTCGGTAACTTTTTATTTATTAAACGATACCTATCGTTTGTCCGTCCAGTTTATCATGAAACCCCGCCAATAGACCGTAAACTTTTATTATATGCTTGTTATTATTGGCACTTTGAAGGGTCCGTTAAACAAAAGGAGACACTGGAACTTTAGTGGACGTGATGGATTTATTAGATTCGAAAGTGGCGCGACTCTGCAGGAAGTCGGTTCCCGAAAGCGTGTGAAGAGCCGTCTTATGTACCGTCTTTCCGCGGTAGTAATAAAGGCCTTCTCTCCCAGTCTCATATGAGCCTTTCAGATTTATTGTTTATCATCTACAGCCAGAAAAGTACTGTTATGGCATAATTGTCCTTTGGTTACATATTTTGATATTCTGGTATTTGTTTCATCAGCGTTACTTTTCCTGACGAGCTGATAATAAATTTTAATTAAGAAATTGAATCTGTCCCTGCTCTTTGACCTTACGTGTAGTGTGACTGCGTGATTGTCTGTCTTATTGGGCCTTTTGGAAGTAACCCTAACCCTTATGTAAGTAGTTTAATGGGGGCTGTAGACCATGCACAAAACATGCTTTGGAATGAATCACTGTAAAACCCTACATTTCCATGTCCCACGTGGGTTTTGAGGCACTGTTTCACAGGGAGCCCTGAGGCCGGGAAATAGCCTGAAATTAGCCACCAAGCCATTGATATTCTGGTGCTGCAGTGGGCGTGTGCCAGGACATTGGCATGGGAAACCACCCTGTGGCCTTTGTGCTTCTGCACTGTACATAGCACCTCACAGTGATGAAAGGAAACATTTAAGCAGGTGTTTTGAGGGTAAGCTGCTGACCCCCAAGCTGGCGGCGCAGTACATTCTGAGTGTGATAGGGGGCGCTGTGTGCGTGTACATCAAGAATCAGGATTCCTCATATAGCACATTCCCATGAGTATCTAACTTCCCTCTTTTTCTCCAATACAACTAATACGAATTTACAATCTCTGTTTCTGATGTTTGACTTTGTTTTGTCTAAAAATTCCATTTACCTGCACATAAGTTATACTAAACAAAGGCAGCCCATTCTTTGTTCCAGTGCGGGGATAAATGTTATAGTCCCATAAAGGCACTAAAACTGAAATAAAGGCATTCTTGTTATCATCAGTCACTTCTGTGAAAGTCAGTTTACGTTTGTCTAGGGATTTATGTGGTGAAATGAATTCAGATAATATTGGAAATAAAAACTGAAGTTACAGTGGAATTTTGTAGCTTTGACACATTGCGTAACATGCTTATGTAGATGTATTGCTCACATCAGCTCAACTGTTGTCATTGTTGATTTAAGAGAGCAATAAAGATTAAAAAACACCTGGTTTCCTGGAAAAGGTCTTTGAGTTTACAATTAGGTGATGCAATAGTTAGCATTTTTGGTCTACTCCTGAAATAATATTGAAAAGTTAATCAAGAACTATGTACTCCAAGGTGTTTATTTGGGAACATGTGTACTTGTATAGATCTGAAAGTCAGCCATCCTAATAAACGATAACACATGGTGCCATTAATACGATTAAAAATATACATTCAAGACATTTTTTTTTGACTGCTTGCCAAGAAAATTAGGAATTCATAAATATTATATATTATAATAATCATTTACTTTCTTGATCCTCAGCTAACTAAATGACTATGGAATCGGGCGCAGACACACAGCAGGGAGGCGACG
Organism: Petrocephalus schoutedeni; assembly: GCA_026780765.1. NCBI lineage: Eukaryota > Metazoa > Chordata > Actinopteri > Osteoglossiformes > Mormyridae > Petrocephalus > Petrocephalus schoutedeni. The sequence goes on from JAODKL010000001.1 coordinate 31,672,530, forward strand.
CAGCCGTCTCTGAGACAGAAAGCCAGCAGATTACCCAGGCACAGATAGCCACCCTGGCACAGGTAAGACTGCCCCTCTGCAGTATATACTAGCATATAGACTGGCTGTTTTACCAGACCATTTGGTCCTGCAGAAGTATACTAGAGCAGCAAGACATGCATAGCTTCAGCTGTTAAACGTATAAGGATAAATCCATACTAAATGCCTGTCCATATTATAAGGACTGATCTTCTGTCTTGTTTGTAATGAAGTATTTGGTGTATAGTTACGTTGTGTAGTTGAGGATTAGGGAGTGGTTGTCATTGCACCACTTGCCTATGCGCTATGGCTGAGTGTGTTTCTCTGTCTCCAGGTGTCTATGAGTGCTGGGCACAGCACAGCCAGTGGTCCCACAGTCACCCTGGTGCAACTACCCAATGGACAGACTGTTCAGGTCCATGGGGTCATCCAGGCTGCACAACCATCAGTCATCCAATCCCCTCAGGTGCAGACTGTTCAGGTAAGTGAGCCTTTTCCACTTGCTGTACCTATTTTTTGACCTAAGAAAGGATTTTTGTGAAATGATAGATAGGGTGGCTTGGAAACAGTGGAAAAAAATGTTTTAAAACAATTAATTTAACAAATATTGAACCTAATAATACAGTATTTTAAATATAGTTTTCAGCATATCTGAGAATAGGCTTTTTAAACATTGTGTAAAACTTTGGCACAGTAAATTTCCTCTATTTCTTGCCTGTATTTACAAGCCATAGGCAAATGAGCACATGTATTTGTAATAATCAGACTAAGAATAGTAACTATGTACACATCTTGGGGTGAGTGAGGAAACACTGTTTGAAACCTGGTTTTCAGATTTCCACAATTGCGGAGAGTGAGGACTCCCAGGAGTCAGTGGACAGCGTGACGGACTCCCAGAAGCGCAGGGAGATCTTGTCCAGACGCCCCTCTTACAGGTGCTTCCCCTCTGCTTCTCTGCCCATGTCATTATACCATAGCTAGTGTAAATTATTACTCTCTTTTTAAATAACTGCTGTAAATGTTCCTGTTAGAGAAGCAAGGCATTGTAGCAATCATACTCTCATCTCAAATTCATTTTTATTGCCATCTACCTGAGTGACAGTATTCACTGAAGTGTCTGACAAAAGAGACAAGTGTATAAGATTAGGCCTGTGTCAGAGGATGTGTCTGAAGTGCAGAGGACTTGCTGTGATAATTCACATCCTCACATTGATTTGATTCTTGGTTCCAACTCCACAGGAAAATCCTCAATGACTTGTCATCAGATGCCCCAGGGGTCCCAAGGATAGAAGAGGAGAAATCAGAAGAGGACACTGCGCCTGCCATCACCACTGTAACCGTGCCAACGCCAATTTACCAGACCAGCAGTGGGCAGTATAGTATGTCATTCATCATATCTGGGCTCAGTGTTTCTCGGTATAAGCAGTATCGGTAGGGACTTATGAATGCAATTATAAGGAGATGAAGAACATAATTTTTCCAGTATGCAAAGTTGGAGAGGAATAAATCAACACAATTCAGCTCAGCTAAGCCTAAAACAAGGCCCAAGAGTTGCATGTTTCCCGTCTTTGTCCCTGTCACGATCCTCACTTCCTCTCATTCTAGTCGCCATAACCCAGGGTGGGGCAATCCAGCTGGCCAACAATGGCACAGATGGTGTACAAGGGCTTCAGACCCTGACTATGACCAACGCGGCAGCTGCCCAGCCAGGCACTACCATCCTGCAGTACGCGCAGACCACTGATGGTCAGCAGATCCTGGTGCCTAGCAACCAAGTGGTGGTACAAGGTAAAGAGAGAGCACACCAACACACCTGACAAAGAATATAAAATAGACAGGTGTAAAATGTTATTTTGGCAGGTTCGAAGTATTGACTTAACAGTGAAAACTGCTTTATGACAGGGAAATATTTTGGCTAGTAAAAAGTAAATTGAAATATTGTAAAGTATTATAAATTCTTAATATGACTCCAATAAATTTGGCTTTTATCCACTGTCCCCACCCCACCATTACAGCTGCCTCTGGGGACGTACAAGCTTATCAGATCCGCACTGCTCCGACAAGTACCATTGCACCTGGGGTGGTTATGGCCTCCTCCCCTGCTCTGCCCACCCAGGGGGGAGCTGAGGAGGCCACGCGCAAGAGGGAGGTCCGGCTCATGAAGAACAGGTACACGTGGAAACGTGAGACCTCTAACTGTCAGTTACCTGATGAGCATGTCCCTATGATACACAAATGTATCAGTAGCACTACACAATGTTATGTATTAAGTTGGTAATTTGCACAATAGTAGGACAGTCACAAACTGTCATGATTACAGTTTTTTGAGAGACCTAGCCAAAACTGATCTGCATTTTTTTGTCCTACATTTAAAAATATTAAACTGAATTTAAGAATGATTAACTTTGCTATAGCTATATATTGTTTGATATTCTGCAGCTTAGTTTTACAGTCTTGTATATTTTTAGATTGCTTCTAGTTTAAGTGCAAAATGAAAAACTTGTCAGTAGATGTAAAAATTAGTTTTGACTGTCATCTCATCCTCTTCCACAGGGAGGCAGCACGTGAATGTCGTAGAAAGAAGAAGGAGTATGTCAAGTGTCTGGAAAACCGGGTGGCTGTGTTGGAAAACCAAAACAAAACCCTCATTGAAGAACTGAAAGCACTTAAAGACCTGTACTGCCATAAATCTGAATAGAACTAACTCTCACCAGTTTGCTTCCCCCTTCCTAGCTGGCTTTTGCCTACTTGTACAGACTCTGCCTATTGGTAACCATCCTGGCATGGATACATATTTTGTAGATGTTTTTTAAAGTTACGAACTGCCTGTAAGAGAAAAAAAAATGAAAAACCCCTTTAAACACAAGGTCTAAAGTCCTCTCTTTTCTAGTGGATCATGACCTTCAATAAGTAAGAAACGTCATGGGCAGCCAGCTCAGCTTTCTCACTCTTTGCCTCCTGGGGCCACTGGCCAGGATCCTCGTAGAGATCCTGGGGTCACTGGCCAGGATCCTCGTAGAGATCCTGGGGGCCACTGGCCAGGATCCTCGTAGAGATCCTGGGGGCAGGTACGTTTGGGTGCTTCAAGAGAAGTTCTCTTGTTATCACTGGGCCCCCAATGAATGAATCACCACATTGCTGGGGTAACAGAAAGCCATTGGCTAATAAGCCATATACCCTCCACTCCTGTTTCTGACTTTTCATCCGTACCAGTGGTCTACCAGCCAACGCAGAGGAACATGTGATGCATTCTCAACATGGAGGATGGAGGGCCTCTCCTGTTGCTGTGACCTCAGTGTATAGCCCAGTCTGCCCTGCATAAAACACTTGTTCAAAGCAGTTTGTTTGCCACATGGTTAGGAGTGGGATTGTTGGAACAGTTGTGTGCAACACATGTGGTTTGTGCAGAAGTTTCTATAATGCTTGTGTCACTAACAAGTTTCACAGATCTAATGAAATATAGGGTCAAGTACAGTTTCTTAAAATGAAATTTTTGGTTGGTCCCCCCCCCAATTCAGCATTTCCGTATTTTGCTTTTGTTAACTGTAAACAATTGCTGGTTATATTTCCTTGAAGATATGTATTCCTTCTAAGTCTATTTTAGGAATCATTTTAGGTTTAGGTTCAAACTGCAGCTCAGTTCAAATGTAATAAAGCATCAGTAAAGTATGAAAATAAGTACTATGTGTATTGAGATTTGTTGAGATGGTAGCTTGTCCTCACCAAGTAATCTTCCTATGCTGGCGCCCAGTCAGTGAGTGGGTGACAGGCAAACAGAACAGCCACGTGCCTGGATTTAACAGGCTTTTCACAGAAGTGGAGGTCAAGCTCAGTATCTACCAGGTGGCACACTTAACCCTGCAGAAGAACTTTGCTCTATTTTCAGAGTTGCTTGTGATACGTCACACAAATACTTTGAAACATATGGGTGACATCTTTAGATTTGTTTCTCAAAAATACAAAGTAGAGGAATAATACTTTGTTTTCAGTTGGTTGCTGGAATAAGAAATGCCATATTGTATTATTGTTTTGTCATAAAGTGGAGCCAGTGGTCATATTGATTGTGCTACATAATGTACTTTATTTTTTATAACCATTTGGTATTTTTCATTCATTGTCACAACCAATATGGACTTCATTTATTTGTATTAAATATATAAGCAAAATGAATACTGGGACATTTTATCCAGCTACAAATTCTTGGCAGCTAATTGACAAAAATGCCTTTAATGAAAAAGTGTTTTTGATGGTCTTATACTGTGCATATGATGCTCTGCTTGTACGATACCAGCACTGGTCATTGGCTTGTCTTCTTTTATATTTGTATCTGACACATAATGCATCGTATAAAATACTATATGAAAAGGGAGATGTACAGCTCATTTTCTTAACTGAATACTCACTTCTGTGCATTCTATTGCACATTTCATTCCCAATTTTATACAAGCCACCACAAAACAAGCATTATGGAGTCATTACTTTATTTTGCTGAAGTATGTATGTATGTATGTTAAACCTGCTCTTGTTTTGGCTGTACTGGAAATATACTAAATCATACTGTTTGCTGTGTGGATTTTATTCATGAAATGTATTCCAAGATTATTAAATTGTGCTTGAACAACAAATCTTATTTTAATCTAACTGGCAATTGAGCACATTACACACAAAAAAAAAAAAAAAAAGTTTACCTTCTCCAGCCTAGGGTGATCTAAACTGAAAAGTAAGTGTATGTGAAGTCATAACTCCCAAAAAATAAGAGAACCTTAATGTATTAGGGTGCAAATAATTTTTTATATAAAAAAGAATTGCTGAACCAGTTTTGCCAAGAATTTATGGAAAAATGCAATCATTATCATACGTTTTTGATGTGAATATTAAGAGAAATACAAATTTTTATACAGAAAATTCATAAAATATTCAAATTGGACCTGAACAGACTTCTTGCAATATGTTAATGCAGCCTAGATGTTCTAGTAATGGCACTCTAAGCAATCAACTACAACTTACCAACCCCAGGTAGTATATTGTCTATGTCAATCACTACTATCACCCTCTCCAGTGTGGAAAATTGCTTATTGATGTTACATTCTTTAGGCCAGATAGAACCACAGAAAGAAGATCTCTACACAGACCACCTGAGAAAATAGATTAAAAGTGGAGGTAAGATACAGCTTCTAGACATCCCACACTGGAGCAATAGCACGTCCCACTTTTCAATTATTGGTAGATTACCAAATTTGGCATACACTATTCTTTACATCACATATTGTACAAATACCCCGTTCCCCCCAGTGACAGTAGTAGAATTAGCGTATACTAATTCTCCACACATAGATATTCTTCCTGCCTCACACTTACAGACATTTACTGCTACACTAAAGTTGCTTTTAAATGACTTGTGTGTTTTTTCTTTTCAAACCTACACTGACTGCGTCTGTCACAACTCTTGTTTAGTCTTCATAGCTTTGTAGATGTGTATGTCTCTTTGAACATCATAGTGGACTTCTTGGACCGTGAAATGCTGATGTAGCATATCCAAGAAAGTCTGGTCCCGCTCATAACGGATCCTACAAGCCAGCAGGACCAGAGTTCTGTCTGAGCTCAGGTACTCTAAAGTCTGCAGCAGGGCAGAAAAGGTCTCTTCTATGTATACAATGTCAGCTCCAAGGACAATGTCATATCCTCCCTCCTGGTACAGCTGTATGTTCTTTCCCCAAGTAAGTTCTTTTACCACTGCTGCCCCCTGCAGCTCTGGAGGTATATTCTCCTTCACGTTGGCACGCAGCAAATCAATGGCTGGCTCTCGGTCAGTGATTGTCACCTTAGCACCTGATAAGATCGAATTAGTTAGAAAATTCATTAAAACATGGCTCAGACACTCCCTGGTAATGGCGACTCTATGCATCACATAACATATCTCCAACGTCCATTCTTACCAAGGAGTGTGACCACAATGCCCACCAGTCCTGTGCCTGCCCCTAGCTCGATGGCAACTTTGCCCCTCAGCTCAATATGTCCCAGCTCCAAGTACATACACAGCACTACAGCCTTGAAGGAGATAAGAAGGAACACATCACAACTGTAATACAATCAACAGAAAACAAGTAAGGTTACAGCAACCTGCAAAATCAATTCCATGCTTCATATAGTAAATAGTAAATAGCTAATTGCAATGACCAGCACAAACCAACATTAAATATGAATCAGGCCAAAACCAACCGCATCCCACACCACTGCAGCCACCCCAAGACGGTTCCAGTCCTGAGAAAGGCACAGGCGACGATTGGCAAAGTGAAATTCAGCAGAGACATCATGCAGTTTGGAGAGTGCTGGCAGACTGTTCCCTTCATATGGGACCAGAGCCATCACAGCCTCTTTGCTGGAAAGAGAGCAGCATGATGGCTTTTAAAATACACCTTGTTATTAAATATGGAGAATACTCTAAAGTTATATATTACAATTAATGTTCATACATAATACTCAAAACAGTATACAAATCCCAGAATTTTATAGAATACATATGTATACACTAAACAGGGATATTGATGGATGCATGCATGCCTGTCAACTGGTTCTTTTGATATATTTATTATGTAATTATTTGAATATTATGTAATGATATTTATTATAATGTAAGATCTGCCGCGTGCACTGTACATACAGAAAACACAAGACTACAGTATTTAGACACATGTATCCTTGTACAGGAGAACATGGAACATGGAAGGATAAAGTCCACTTTAAATGCAGAACGAAAATTCGTTAGCATTGCCGTTCCAAAATGTATGGTAGCGGTTGTCAGTGCGTGCAGGTATTCTGTCTACACTGCAGTCTCTGCTTTCGCTGCCTTTTCCTAACCATAAAGCACGCGAGAATCACATGTGTAGTTAAATGGTTCGACTGACATTGTCGAGTTACTTTCACACGATTTTAGACAAATTGACTTCATTACCTGCTCCTTCGACGTCGTCTGAAATCTCGCGATACTAAGCACGAGCCCGTCCGAGACTTTCAAACACGCATCGAAAAACAGATATGAATGAGAAATATGTCTAACGTGAGTATTTGATGTGTTGAAATAACAGCCAAAATAATGTCTCAAGGCATTAATTATACGATGTTACTGTGCCGTTTCTTTAGTAATATCGAACACTTTTTCTGGGTTCCGGTTGTTAGTTGTATTTCTGAGAATAATGTCCCTAAATTAGGAAGCGGGTTGTTTTGGTTCCGTCGCGCTTCTCATACCGAGATTCCCGTTATATGTGCTTCTCTTCGCTGTAAAATAACAATCCGATGCTGTCCACTACAGAATGTGTAGAGCCATTTCCGCCATGTTTTTCATTCACCCAGCAAGCAAATCGCGACATGCTACCAGAGGTCACACGACATGATTGGCGTCGGGAATTCTGCAGTTAGAAAATGGCGTTCGTGGATTCAATTGTCGCGACCAATCGTATAGCCCGAATGTGTGGGTAGACGGGTACTTATAAATACGTCACACCCGTTCAACCAATCGGATACGGCAGGCCGCTTTGTTTTGATTACGCGTCCAATAATAGCCGACGCAGTTTCTCGTGGGCGGTTCCTTGCGTGCGTGCCAGGTAGCGGCGAGAGGAACAGATGGCGGAGGTGGCGGGGAGGAGATCGCAGAATCGGCCAGCGGGGAGGAGGGGATAGCGGAATATCGCCGGTATCGGGGCTAGCGACCGAAGCCGAACCTCGCAAAGGCAATTAACTCTTACATAGTTAAATCGAATCGGAGAAATGAGCGGGTAAGCGAGCTGTGTGATATAGGCCCAAAGCCTGGGCGGAGAGCTGGGTATCACAGGGAGAGAAGGATGGTCTACCTCGGGAAAGGAGCGTGAAAAGACTTTAATCGGGACACGGAAGTCGGAGCTGCGTTCGGGGAACCGTGTAAAACCCCGGCGGCGTTTGGCGTGTCCCAAGCGGACATTATTTAGCTGGCTGTCTGCGTTACGGGAGCAGCGGACTGGCTACATGCGCCCCATACCCGTTAGGTTTTTTTGCTAGCTAGCTGCCGATGCCTCATTTAGCTGGACATGGGCGAATTTCCGGATGTTTTGAAGCTGACGTTTTCCAGCTGTTTGTAAACCGGCCTGGGGCTGCTTTAGCGAGGTGGGCGCGCACCCCGGCGGGCAGTGATTTCGCCAGTCGCCGTCTCCCTGCGGCTGCATTTGCAGCGCGGCGCCCATGCACTGCGCCTTTCCCGGGGTAGCCGAGCACGGCCCTGCCAGGCGACGTGCGGCTTTTTACATGTAACTTATTTGTACAAAAGCAAAGCCGCCGCCCCGGGTCCGTGGCGTGAGTATCCTCCGTCTGTTGGGCGCTACACGTTTCCGTTATAGACAGAGTAAGTCGGTAATCCCCGGGCGGCGCTCGCCGGGCCCTGCGTCGGTAATCCCCGGGCGGCGCTCGCCGGGCCCTGCGTCGGTAATCCCCGGGCAGCGCTCGCCGGGCCCTGCGGGCTGTTCCTGCGGGCTGTCCCTGCCAGCTAGCGCCGCGTTTCCGTTATATGACAGAGTAAGTCGGTAATCCCTGTCCGGTGTCGGGCGGGCGCGGCTCGCCGCGGTCCTACGGGCCGTTCCTACGGGGAGTTCCTGCCAGCTAGCGCCGCGTCCCCTCCGACATGGGGAACACGCTGTCGTGCTGCGTGTCTCCCGGCGGGAGTCCGAAGGTCCCCAGGCAGCAGGAGCGTTCGGAGGACTACCAGACCAACACGGACCTGAGCGAGGACACGACGGGGCCCTACCTGCAGCACATCAGCGACAGGGAGGTGCCGGACGGTACGTGTCTGCTCCCGGGCGGCGGCGCTTATCCGTCCGCTTGGACCGTCCGTAGGTCACGGCGGCGCGTCTGCTGTCCGTCTCACAGCGCGGGAGTGGCGGGTCTGAGGGGACATTTCGGCCGGGGTTCCCCTTGCATCGCTGACAGATTGCATCTTCTCTTCCGAGCCGGCTGACATGAGCATAGCTTCCTGTGAATGTGGATCTGTAATCCCCTCATGTGTCCTAGGATAACCCGCGCTCAACTAGTCAGGAAAAGTGGCTCAGAGGAATGCGAGTTCTCTTTGGCACTTCCGACCGACCCCCGCCATCCTCCCCTAGCCCAACATGCACACATGTCCGCTTACCCGGACACAATGTCCGTAATTTACCCTGTAGGCACTTCCGACCGACCCCCGCCATCCTCCCCTAGCCCAACATGCACACATGTCCGCTTACCCGGACACAATGTCCGTAATTTACCCTGTAGGCACTTCCGACCGACCCCCGCCATCCTCCCCTAGCCCAACATGCACACATGTCCGCTTACC
>JAODKL010000001.1:31681981-31702342 GCA_026780765.1 Petrocephalus schoutedeni
GTAATTTACCCTGTAGGCACTTCCGACCGACCCCCGCCATCCTCCCCTAGCCCAACATGCACACATGTCCGCTTACCTGGACACAGTGTCTGTAATTTACCCTGTATGCTGAGACCGGAAAGTAGTTAGATTTGAGACTGCATGGTGAGAGGCAAACGGACACTTACAGACACCCAGGCTCAGGCATACAAATATGCTCAGACACAGGCCGCAGTGAGATTATTACAAGTTATTTAGCTGCATATATTAGCCCCCTAAGGCTTACATAGTATTTTGCATGCATATGAAATCGTATTTTCCATTGACACTGGTAAGAAATGCTTATTCAGCATTCAGATAAACTTGTTCACATGTTAATTTCCATGTACATACTGTTTAAAGTCCTTTACTTTCTTTTCTCTCTGGACTCTCAGCTCTTGTAAAAACAGGCAGTGCTGAGTTTGAGGAAGTGGCCAGACGTCCATAGTAATGCTGGGTTAGCTGCTTTATTAAGCAGTGGAATGTGCAGGCAATATTCTAAAATGATTGTCCTGTTCCTAAAACACCTGTTTTATTGCCCGCTGAGTCAACTAAGAACTGAAAACCCTGCCTAGTATTTTTAGTGCCTGACAGGGTGATTTATTTTGCATCTTTAACCAGAAAGGGTACCAGCGTTCAAACCTGAAAGTTATTCAAACTGTTAAACTAGAACTGATAGAAATTCACAGAACAAACTATTTTAAGATTCTGCTTTGATACGAGGCGCTCTTTTTTTGACGTACTCTGTAATTTTCTATAATGGCATCTTTAAAACCGACAGGCATTGTGATTGGTCTGTCTATAACCCTGTATCTCCACTCTACACGTACTTTAAGATGTATGATGCACTGGTTTGCTTTATGAACCTTTGTATGAACTGCTCCATTACTCAGGGGTTATGGTTACAAGTGGCAGTCAGGGTTGGAGTATGGGTGACATACGTCAAGGGTCTTGACTTTGTGTACTGGTCATTCTCACTCCAGATTCAGACATGCATCTAAGCTAATTTAATGGCAGTACCCATCGTTGACTGGTAGTGTTTCCATTGACTTAGATAATTGCATTTTCCCTTATGATAACAGTATTTTTATTGTAGTTATTTTCATTGTCAGTGTAAGAGTCTTGTATTTATTATTATTATTATTTATTTATGTATTTATTTTAAATCTGCTGAGGTTTCGTTTTAAGTTTATTTGCCTAACATTGAGTGTAGGATTTGGTAGTACTGTGGTTCAGGGTTGCCTCAGACCTTTGGCAATGTGGAGTAGAGCTGTAATCGAGCCTTTAAAGTTAGGCCCGACAAGGCCCGAGCCCGTGTAAAATGATAGAAATTAAGCCCAAACCCGACCGAATCCGCGATTGTGATTTCATTAGCGATTTAAAAAATAAAAAAAAAAACTGTTTAGTAATCAGTAGCCACTGTATGTGTATGAAAAACCAATTGATCACAACCGTACAGTGAAATCTGAACTGCGCTATACATTAATCCATAGATAAGACTGGGAATATATTAATTGAATCCAAAATGTATTTATTTTAACAAAAATTATATAGAGCATACACCTAATAAACCATAGAACAATTCTCTAGCAACCCAAAACTGGTAAAGTGATTGTATTTTTACATTTTAAATGTCGCGTTTGCAAACCGCGCTCGACCGCTTTTTACCCTTAGCAACGTGCTTCCCGAAAGTCCCATGTACACAAGGGTCACATTAGCAAAGAACAATGATGAAACTACTACTACTACTAAAACTACTATCACAAAAGCCACGACTGTGATAAGTTAAATAAAGTAATGAAAATAAAACAATTCCAGTAATAAAAACATTAGGCATCTTGTGGCTGACGCTGCTTATACCCCTAATAATAGGACCTTTCTGTGAACAATCCCTGACCATTAAATAGGCGGGTAATTCACTCAAGGCTCAGGAGCGGAACCGATATTTTTCTGCACTGCAAATGTAGTTTTCCTCAGTTTTCACGTCTCTGTTGTTTGTGGGCGTATACGCAGTCACTTTGGGCCACTTCTGATTGGTGAGTATGACTGGCACGCGAGGAGCACGGCACTTCTGATTGGTGAGACTGACTGTCACACAAGGAGCACGGCACTTCTGATTGGTGAGACTCACTGTCACACAGGGAGGACGGAATGGATTTGTAAAACTATTCTCACAACAGTTTTAAACCCTATGTCAGACGTGCTGCATTATGCATAATGTGAAATCGATAAATTGCCCAGCCCTGGCGCTCATTTACCGCGCAGGCCGGAGCCTGTGTAAAGTTATAGAAATTAAGCCCGAACCCGGTATTAGCATCTCAGCTAGTGTGCCCCAACTTTGTGCCCTTTGCAGCCTGGGGTAGGCTCCAGCCCCCTGCTTTGACCCTGACCAGGATTAGACGATGGATGCATTAATATTACAGTAGCTGTAGTAGACTTATACAATTGAAATAATATATTCCAGACTTTTCCTGACCTTTTCTAGAGTACATACAGAAAGGTGATGCGGTAGTTGAAGTCTAATGCTCATAACTCGTATGACGAATACATCGGGCCACTTCATAGCCATTTTGGGGGTCGGTTAGGGGCAGATCTGGGTACTGCACACTAGTGCCTCTGAAGCACACTCAGGGTATGCCTGCTGTGAGGCCCGCCTGCCACTGGAATTATCTCTTCTTGTATTCAAACCACAGCAGTAAATAGAAATTCCCAGCATGGCCAGAAGCGATCGGAATGCCAGATGGAGATGATTGACGGCGCCTGATGGGAGGGGTCTTGGTGAAAATAATTGTGGCCTGTGTGAGAAGGTGGCCGCCGGTGTGACTGGGGAACCAGGGCCGGCCTGTCTCTGGTAGATGGCTTGTTCGCCGAGGGGCTGACACACTCCCTATTCTTGTGCCAAGCTCCTACCAGCGTCCCCCAGAAGGCGTGCCAGTGTGTGGCACGCAGCCGCTGGGGCAAAGGGCCTCCATCTTCTGTGCCAGCTGCAGACAAGTAACTGATTTGTCCTGGTGTCCCTGCCCCAGTGTGAATGAATTAGGGGAGAGACTACACCCGGATCCTAGTGTCCCATAGCAGAGGGGGGCCCAGAATCGTGCTCCGTGTTCAGCGCCCACTGCAGCGGCACCCATTATTATGGCTTGGAAATGAAATCCTACTCTGTGTATCCTAATACTTTTAGGTAACTGATCGTAATCCTGGATGGGACACACATTCTTATAGTGTAACACATTTTTTGCTTGTATACAGTATTGTATGAGGTATAGCAGATTAACAAATATTTTGCTTTTTTGTGCCACAGTCCTTTCTCTTTGGCTAACTTGCCACCTGAAGAAATCATTATTGCCAGATAATGGGGCCATATATGGGCTGTTTCTGCAGCCGGGTTTAGCAGGTAGGCCAACAAATGTCAGCAAATCCAGTTACATTCTTGTTGCTTCCACCTATCAGCATAGCAGAGGGCTGTTTTTTTTTGGTCATTGATCAAGTCTAGAGATATATGTAGGATTTGATTGGATTGACAGTCTGTAATCTGAGCAAATGAAGCAGAAAATAATTTAATAAACTATTAAAGACTGACATTCTCTAGCAGGATTGTGGCTTGTGGTTAACCATTTAATTTTAAGAAAATAAGTGCTGTAACTTTAGCTGGAATAGTGCATTTAAAGGGGTTTTGCTCTTACCTCCATGAACTATCCAGTTCATGTTTCATTGTTGTCCAGGCACAGCACTTTCTGTTGAATTTTATTTTAAAACAAACAAAGGAGGATTGGATTAACATGTCCAGCTGTGACCTAATGGCTGAAATGGGACATATCATAATTTGACACATTAACAAGTATGTCTTTGTTCTTCAGTTGTTGCCTTTTTAATGTTGTGTTTTTTAAACTCAATGTTCGTTTTGGTGACTATATTGAAATTACTGTATTAACAGTTTGAAGTTGTAATAAAGCTGTGGTCCATGTTAGAATTTCTCTGAGCAAATTATCACAACTTTCTATTTATTTTGGTCCAATCGAAAGCAGTTTGTTTCAAAATGAAGTCTTTGAGTCAAAGATATATTTTCTATTGCCGTTCGGGTGGCCCATTGGTGTTCAGCAAATCATACATGTATGCACTATTGTACTAGGTTTATGCACTAGAGAACTACTGATAGAATGGGACTTAAACATATTTTGACTGCTTTTCAGATCTAGCTTTCGAGTCCAACCCTTCAGACCATGCAAGGGCCAGTACCATTTTCCTCAGCAAGTCACAGACAGACGGTGAGTGCCATGCGAGAGGTTTGCTGTGGGGCAGTTCTTACCCGTTTGCCAGCGGTGACGGTGGTTTTCTGTCTTCCATGGATGGTATAGATACCATATCAGGCCTATTCCATTTGTAGCCAGTGTCCAGGCACATATTAGCAGGAACTGACTTGCACTCCAGGAATGGAGGATTTAAATGGTTCATGGGCTTATCACCAAGCCTGGAGAATAGGATGTCTTCAGCTGGGACGTGACCTTGTGGCCAGAAGCTGGTTGGCGTCTGGTGTATTCACTGTGTATAGACATTTTAAGGGGTCAAAGCACAAGATAAGTCACTTGGTTACTTGGCTAGTCTGTAACGTTAGACATGACACGTGAATTTTTGAAAAATGTCATGTGATTTTTGGTTGCACAGGCCGCACAGATTATTCTGTAACGTTTGCTTAACCTGTCACTGGAATTGGATTGATAACAGTCTTTTCCCTCCTTCCTTTTCTTTCCAGTGCGGGATAAAAGGAAAAGCAATCACATAAACCACGTAAGGAACTCGGAAACCTTCTTCTTTTATTTCAGAATGTAAACATCTGGGCAGTGTGAAAAGGTGGGGATTCTCTCCATTGTTTGTTCATCACGTTTATTTGGCAGTGCGGGAAAAACTTCAAAATGGCAACCTGTTAAAGTTGCGAGAGTGGCGTTTGCAATCTTGGGGGTCGTTTTGGGGTTTGTTTGTGTAGATGTTTGGTAAGCTTGTTGGTAAGTCTCTTGTACAGGTTTCTTGTTCTAAGAATCCTCTTTAGATTTTTACAAACTACTTTACAATCAAAAGGCTCAGGGGATTGGCTAAATAGCTCAGTTCTTCTTGCACTAAGACTGGTTCATCTGCTTGATTGAAAGACTCGTCCAGCCGTTTCACAATAACATTAGTGACACGTGCATGATTATAGGAGACTGACCAATCAGGACACAGCAAGAACTTGGTGCTTAAGTGAAATCCTGGTCCTTTTGATTGAAGTGGTAGTTTTCAAATGCTGTCCTGGCTCCCAGTGTCCTCCCTGACGTGGAATATCTGGTCAGTCTTACACACGTTGTTTCTGCAAAGGTCTAGTGCAAATCAACGGTCCAGCCCACCTTAGGAATTTACCCACAAATTGCAACAACATGTCATAAGGGGCATTACCTGTTAACTTGTCAGTCTGCAGTCATTTGTGCAATTATTTGACAGAAGCAAAGATGCTATAACTTTATTGGAAATATCACTGCAAAAATCCTTGTTTCATTTCTGTTTCGTCTCATATAGAGATGTTTTATTATCAGAGTTGCTGTGAAATATTTAATTATATAAACACACATTCTGTCTTTAGAAGCTATGTTAGGGATCCCTAGTGCAGTTTTGGTCTTCCAGTGTCGATGTCAACTATCACTAACGATGGCTGTTCTCTAGGTGTCTCCGGGGCTCCTTTCAAAGAAATACAGCTCCTGTTCCACGATATTCATTGATGACAGTACAGTCAGCCAACCAAATTTAAAAAGCACAATCAAATGGTGAGCACCTTCGAACCACCTTTTCAGTAAGGGTCACTGAAGATTTCAGGTGGCTGGGGGGGGGGGGCTACCAATGACCGCTAAAGGAAAGGGCTGCCAGATGAGATATCAGAGAGATTCCCTAGAGGCAGAGTTTAATCTGAAAGCTGGTTCCAACCATTAACCACACAGACTCATAATAACAAGTAGAAAAGTGACTTATCTAAATTCTGATGAAATGTGGAAATGCATGAAATACAGCACCAACTTTGTATTCCTCAAATTAAGTTAAACTTGTTATATATTGTGTCCGACATCAGTAACCCAGTTTCAGAATAATTAGTAATGCCTGTAGGAGAATTTTCAGCACTTCAGCCACAATAAAATCCTTGGGTACCTTTAAAGTAGAGCTAGATAAGATTTTAAAATCTCGGACCTATTAGTTGAGTTCTCCCCAAACGAGCTTGAAGGGCCGAATGGCCTCCTCTCGTTTGTAAATTTCTTATGTTCTTAATACTGATACGAGCAAGGTCATGTCATTCGTTTATCTCTGTGAAATTTTGGCTAGTGTTGCCAGTACTTGAGGAAAGTTCAAATACCAGGTGGGTATAGCTATCTTGTGGCTTTCAAGTAAAACACCCTGTAGTTTTTGACAGTGTTGTAAATCTTGTTTCTAAAAATAATTCTTGAATAATTAAGACGTTTTCTTCTGCTCTGTGTCTTTCAGTGTTACACTAGCAATATACTATCACATAAAGAACAGGTATGTTTTTCCTATTTGCATTTCAAAAATTATATCGGCATGTTATCAGCTCTTAAACAAGACAATATACTATTTTACAGTAAATCTGCATGTAAAATGATGCTTCCTTTATAGGCCTGGGCATTTAGGGGTAGATTAACGGTTTAGAAGTCCGGCTGAGCAGAACGTTCCCTGTGAGGTCCCCAAACTTCTCTGTTGACCCCACCCCCACCCCACAGGGACTCTGACCGATCGCTGGACATTTTTGATGAGAAGATGCATCCGTTATCAGTAAGTGACACAGGTCCCGTGAGGATCAGCACGCACTCCAGAAGGAGCTCTTTGCACACAATGACAAGCTAACTGAATATGCAGCCAGCGGCTTAGTCACACTTCCTTAGAGAAATCTTAGACACAGACTGATGACGGCATACTTAAGAGAGCTTCTTCCAAGGCTGCATTGCATCAGTTAAACAGCAGATTTTCTACTGAGACTTTGCAGCAGCTTCTGCTATTGCCACATAGCCTCATGCTTTTTGTTATATTATACTGTGTGGAGAGTGACTTGCGTATTTATTACTTCCATATTGGCTGCAATTAAAAACTTTATAACATTCAGTGCTAACAAATGTTACTTATATGATTTCTGTGTTCAGTGAGAAGGGAGTGTGCCAAATGTTACTTATATGATCTCTGTGTTCAGTGAGAAGGGAGTGTGCCAAATGTTACTTATATGATCTCTGTGTTCAGTGAGAAGGGAGTGTGCCAAATGTTACCTGTATGATTTCTGTGTTCAGTGAGAAGGGAGTGTGCTTTCTTCCTCTATGCTGACTTGTCACATATCCTCTTGTGCTAAAACTTATAACCATGGGAGCCACGGTATGACTGTGTAGCGTGGTAGGAAATCTGAAATGGTTACATCATTAGTGTCATTCTATATCATAGCTTAAATGCTGATGCCACAACACATTAATATCTGTGACCCCCACAAATATGCTAATAATGTATTACTATCACATGATCACATGACAAAATCTGCTGCTTTTAACGTTCCCACTTCATATCAGTTCATATTTAATTCCTAAATCTGCTGTAATTTACACAATACATGGCATGATACCCCCCTCTGAGGAAACGGGGGGTGCAAGTAATGCTTACAGCGAATTGCACCCTCAACAATAAAGAACCCATTCAGTTGTCTGGACGCCTTTTTGATTCTGGAAAAAAAGGTGAAAGTTATTGTTGAAATCACCAGTTTGTAGAGCTTTAATGGCCGAAACACAGCAAACCTTATACACATGTGTGAGATTAATTTTTTTTTCTTTTTTTATACACTAGTCATCTCCTTGTCTTGTACTCTGCAGCGTGAAGTCCCAGTACAGTGTTATGGATTGGAGCGTAGATGTAGTCCCAGTACAGTGTTATGGATTGGAGCGTAGATGTAGTCCCAGTACAGTGTTATGGATTGGAGCGTAGATGTATTATGAAACTTGTACTCTAGGTGGCAGTATTGGATCATGATTTCCGCAGCATCCTTCGCAAGCGTGATTTACACGTTATGACTGCGTTCCAATAAGCATTGCTGTGTTTGTGGGAATATTTTGAGTTTCGGCAGGTCTAGGTAGAAGGTTGTTGGTAATTCAATTAGTCAGAACATCCAGGAAGCAGTTTAGTGATGGTAAAACTGTTGTGGGAGGCTGACTAGGGCAACTGCCTTGCAGAGAGAGCAGGTCCCAGACAACTACTCCCGGATTGATCCTGACCACAAGTTAATCTACCGTTTCGTCCGGACACTCTTCAGTGCCGCCCAGCTGACTGCTGAGTGTGCCATTGTCACACTGGTGAGTGTAATGTTGCCCTGTGTCATCATAGGCATTTGTGTCCAGAATGAACAATATTAGTGACTAAGCAGTTGCATTTGTGTCTCCTTAGAGGCATTTAAAAAGGTTATATTCCTAAGCTTCTGTCTTCTATATTCCTAAACTATCCCAGAACCCAGTGGGTGCAATTTTCTAAAGGTTAAATACAGCCTAGAATGTTTCAAGTCTTAAGTTTGAGTTGCTGTGACATCAGCGCCAGTGTTGAAGCCAAACCCACTTCTTCACCTTCACCATGTTGTGCCTAATGCTGCTGGTCCTGCTTCTCTCGAAGGAGAATGACCCGTTATTCCTATCAGGTCTACCTAGAAAGGCTGCTGACCTACGCTGAGATCGACATCTGCCCCTGCAACTGGAAGCGCATCGTGCTGGGGGCCATCCTGCTGGCCTCCAAGGTGTGGGACGACCAGGCCGTGTGGAACGTCGACTACTGCCAGATCCTGAAGGACATCACCGTGGAGGACATGTGAGTGGCGACTCCTTTCATTATAGTGACTGTTAGCCGTAATGATACTGCACCAGTGTCATTCTCGAAGAGGGGAGTACCTTGTATGACGGTTATTTCAGTCGGATGGCAGGTTATTATTATTTTGCTTAAGCTCAGTTTTGAGTATGACAGACAGTTACAGTTTTCCCTTTCATTTTCTGTAGCAGATGAGTGTTCATTGAGGCCGGGTACAGAGCTATCTGAAAAAAAATATTTTTGAAGCCTTGGCTCTGAGCTTACAAACGGCATGTCCCTCGCTGGTTCGCTCTTATTCCAGGCAACATGGAAGTGGTCTCGGCTATTCAGCCGCTGCTTTCTCGTGACCCTTGTTCTGCCGGCTGCCAGCGCGAGTGCGCGAGATTAGCTCGTGTCAGTTCGCCTGTCCGCAGAATGTTCCTCAGCTTTCCACATCAGTGGTGTGCGGGTTTCTTTTCATTATTTTCATTCCCTTTATTGAAACCATTTTTGTAAGATGCGCCTGGGCCTGCTTGAGTGCTCTTGTCCCTCCTGGATAATGCCATGGCTCCCAGCCACTCCATTAGTTGCCCCTAGCGACCGGCCATCTCCCCCTAACCACCCCGCACTATCAAGGCGGTGAGCTCTCCGCAGGCCCTCAGCTTCCGACGTACCTTTCTGGGAGGCCTGCTATCAATATTCCTGCCGGCATCCCCTCTAGAAACCACCGTAAGCTGACTTGGAAAGATGGCTTGTTTCCTAAATGCTCTATGCATGTCGCTCTCGGCTTTGTTTTAAGTGACCATCCAGGTTCGTCATCATTCCGTTTGAAATGTACCCATAAGTAAACACTCATCCTAAAACTGAGTGATTTAAAACTTTTTTGAAGAATTCTTTTCCACATTGTCATTATTAGTAATTTTAATAATTCATTGTTTGAGTTACATATTGTGAGATGTGGTCGTTAATACATTTTGTGTATTATTTGTTAAAATACTGCTTTACAATTCTGTCTGTGCTGAAGTTGTAGTCCTGTCCACCCTTTAGTCTTCATGTCAGTTTTCCCTTTCCCCTTAAGTTAGGGAAGGTTCTCGCAGAGTTGTTTTGCAGTATGACCCCTGCCTCTTGTGCATGCACATTGTGTTTGAAGTGGGCCCGGCTTAGTGGCATCTCGCCCTGTTCTCTCAGGAACGAGATGGAGAGGCACTTCTTAGAGCTGCTTCAGTTCAACATCAACGTCCCAGCCAGTGTCTATGCCAAGTATTACTTTGACCTGCGCTCCCTGGCAGACGACAACAACCTAAGTTTCCCCTTGGAGCCCCTGAGCAAAGACCGAGCCCAGAAACTAGAGGTCAGGAAGCGGGGTGTGGGCAGTTTGGGGGGAAGGGGCTGCTAACTGAGGTGGTAACTGCTGTATTTAAGCAGCTGCTGCTTTTATCATGTTTCCTGTATCTTAACAATCCTTATGCTTCACTTATGGGGACATCAGAATACCTTCGCATTTTTTATGTCCACTATGCTGTATGCTACCATAGTAATGGGATTAAGGTGTAATGATTAGACATGTGGTGTGTAAGAAGAAAAGCAGCTAGTTCTCTGGAAAGCATTGCCAGAGATGGTAATATATTTTTGACTTCACTTATGACACTTTTCCATTGCCACAAAGAACAGAGCCACACCCGATCCCCGAGGAGACCGGTTTGTGTTGTAAATTATTTGAGGCATACCTGACCCATACCCTGGCTGATATGGCCCTGCTCACCAGTCTGAGCTGGCTGCATCTCCACCATCTGGTCAAGAAAGATCTGGTGATCTGCGACGACATGCATGGATTAGTAGTGTAACACATTGTGATGCATTGCTACACACACAGTAATGATTCACAATGCAAACTTATGCAAGCTAAGGCTAATTCCGCTGACACTTGATGCTAGCATAGCGCATCTCACAGACCTAGTAGCGGAAAGTAACGGTAAACGTGTGTTTCTCCTGTTTAACAACGCTGTCACTTTGAAAATTCGGCAATGCCTTTACCGGGCTACAATGGATTATCAAGGCGAGCTGGAACCGCATTGTAACTAGTCTTTCTCCATGGTACGGCTTGGGTGCATGCCTGGTTCCTGTCTGCCAGTGAAAAAACGCACTAGTATACACAGTTTAAGGATACCTGGTAGCTCTTAGGTTGTTCTCATTGGCATAATGCAGCCATGTTTGGGATCAGTCCCTGAAACCCTTCTTCTCACTTGTATGTTGTCTTGGACAAAATCCTGTAATACCTAAATGTCTTTGCCATGCCATGTCTTTGTTCACTGAACGACTGCTCCTTTAATTAGGAAACTCATCCTTCCAGGGTCAAGTGTTAGGAAGAGGGATTAAGCTGGGTGGGAGTTTATCAGATTGCACAGTTGTGCTGTGTTCCTGTGTCCAGGCCATCTCCAGGCTGTGCGAGGACAAGTACAAGGACCTGAGCAAAGCAGCCATGCGGCGGTCCTTCAGCGCTGACAACCTGGTGGGCATCCGCCGCGCCAACGCCGTGCTGTCATAGCAGGGGGTGCGCCTGTGCCCAGCGGTGTACACGTGACCTCACCTGGTGCAGAGACGGCGTTTCCCGCTCGCTCCATGCCAGAGACGTTTTCTCAGCAAGAGATTCGCTGCTCTCAGCGCCGTGGCGAAAAAGCATCTACTTAGAGACGAGGAATGAGTCAGGGTTTTTTTTTCTTTTTTTTTTGCTTACTATGTAGGCTAATAGCTGTGAAATTTGTTTTTAAATGAAATCATTTGCAGATGGAGTATTTTAAATAAACACTAATCATGTAACAAATTTGCCTTGTTTAACTCGTATATCATGTCTTTGAGAAGGGCTTGTTCACAAGCAGTGTACGATGTTTCCTTGCTGATGCGAAGCATCTTTGAACAACATTTCATTCTCTGTGCAACACCATCCACTTGGCTGTCCATTCTTCGATAAAAAGGTCTTTATTGAGGCCTCAGAACAACTTCTGGAATTGAAGGCACCAGTTCAAGATTTTTATAACTCCCCTGGTGGGACAGTGTAAATTGCATATAAACTTGGAGTTATATTAGTCCAAAACCCTCTACTGCATTGAATTCTTCTAGCATGTAAGTAGAAATTAAAGAACGAAATGAAAGACCTACTGTTGTCTTGGGTGGCCACTGCGATATAGAAATAGTGCAGTAGCTAGAAAGGGCAACAAAAGATAAGGTGATGTGGATTTTTAGACAGTTCGATAAGGATCAGTAGGGAAGGAGGAATGAAAAAGAATTCAGGAATGTGAAAATGTGCGTTACATGTACATGTTGGCACTCAAAACAGCAGATGCTTATGAGAAAGATTAACGTGTCCCTTTGAATGGCTCCCTGGCCAAATTATCGCAGACTGCTGGTGAAGGGGGGATTAGGGATTGTCAAACACATACACGGGTATTATTCAAAAAAATAATAAATCTGTCTACATGAAAACCAACAGGTAGCCAACTCAAACTGTAAAGCTGTGTCAACCAATCAGAAGCTAGGATAAAATCAGTGTAAACGGGGAACTCTAACATCAAACAAAGTAGATAATGGCGCAAGCCAAAAACTCCGTTTTCCTGTCTATACGGTGACTCCGTGAACGGAGTTTTGGAAAAAAATCTTCACCCTAGATGGAGTGACCTAAAATGCCGTTTCTGCGTGGATCAAAGGCCAAGATGCATAGAAAAGGCGACATTTTTAAAAATACCCAAGTATGTGTGGACAAGGCCTTAGGATTCAGAATCCTAAGAATTCCTGTTGCAGGAGGAACACCGTGTATTCAAAGTGCCTTGGTATTGGAGTGCAAGAAGAATTAATTTGGCTAAATTTATCTATATATTTTTTTACCCTCTTTGTGCTATTTCTATTTTAATATATTAAAAATATTTTTCTATTATCATTATTTTACCAAGACCCTGTACTGGATAAGTGGTTAGAGGATGGTTAGATTTGTATTAATTTTATAAGAGGGTCTGAATTCATTGTTTAGAATCTTTTAAATTAATGAAACAGCGGTTATTCGTGCAAATACTGATTGCAATCCCCAGACGTACATTTTTTACGAGCAGGGGGGGGCGGGGGGATTTAGTTATGGGGCCTAAACATGACTGATAAAAACAAACTACGCCCCAAGGGCCATTGACCCATTTGTGAAGGTCTCATGCATTATGCCTAGGAACATTTTGCACTGAAGCTCCATGTGACTTGGCTATAGAAAGTGGGCCAGTTTCAGTGTTTAGATTTTGCTTAGAAGTTCAGTGCTTCTTCACTGCAAATGGAGCACTGCAATGTAGCTCAATTACTGAAGTACACTCCAGTGATTATGTTGAATTCACTAATGTACTGCCAAAGTAATATCTCAGAAAGCCCTGGGAAAATCAGGCTGATGATGGACTTGATAATATCAGTGCAATGCGGCGCTCACTTGGCCTCCGTCTCCAGCATAAGCTCTGGTGTCTATCGATCCATATAAAGGATGACTTTGGCTATGACCGGAGTGGTGGCAAAGCTCTGAAGTGAGAAGCTTATTATCAAGTTACAGCTGATGTGGCTGGCAAGTCCGTCATCAGCCCAGTACTGTTGATTTTCAGTCAGCAACAAGACCTCATAACTTGTACAATCCACCAGATAAATACTGTGTGGTACAAAGGAGGGGTCTGGTGGCTCAGTGGCCAGCGCTGTTGCCTCACACCTCCGCTCTTACTGTGGGCAGTTCCCATATTCTCTCTGTGCTGTGTGGGATTCTTCTAGCTACTCCAGCTTCTTCCAGTAGCCCAAAGACATGCAGGTAGGCTAACTGGAAACTCTAAATCAGCGTTTCCCAACCCAGTCCGCATGGACCATTATACAATGCATGTTTTTGCTCCCTCCCAACTCCAACTGGTACGATATCTATCGGGAACTGGGAGGGAGGGAAAAACAAGGACTTGTCTGGGGGTCCCTGAGGACTGGGTTGGGAGACGGCTCTAACTTGACCATAGTTTATGCTTGCTGGTGCCCTGCAGTAGACTGGCATCCCCTGCAGGGTTTACCTCCAGCCTAACACTGTGTGCTGCCTGGGAGAGGCTCTAGATCACTACACCTCTGACTGGCATTAGCAGTCGGACTAGACCACTGGAAAGAAAGACATGCAAATTATATGTATTTGTGAACAGTAATCTAAAATGATAGCAGCTATATTCCATAATAGGTCAAAGTACTTATACAGGGCAGAATTCTTAAGTAGATGACAAAATGCAGTGTTTCCCACTGACAGGACAGAGAAACACCACTAATGTGTATAAAGCATGTGATCTGCTTGATGTGCAGAAGATCTATAGAAAATTTCCCCCAGTCTAAATTGGTGCTCTCTGCTCTCAAGACAAGCAATCAACATCACTGATCAGTCAAAGACTTTTTTTTACTTTTGGGTGATGGAGCACTCTAAGGGTATAAACTAATTTGTAGTGGTTATAATTGTGTAAATGAAAATCAGGAAAATTGGTTGGGGGTCATTTGTAGTCGTTTTAAAATTTACAGCTAAATGTTACCATGCAATTCATGGTTTTCAATCCAAAGAAATGAAACCATATGCAATACAATAGCCGAGGTGTTTAATGGAATGTCGGAAATATGACGGCATGTTACAACTCTTATGAGAGTGCGCAGTAAATGTAAAGCTTACTGTACATGCTAAAAGTCACATGATGCTAAAAGCCACATGACTCTGACGATGTCCCGTGTGACTATTCGCTGACAGCCGGGGAGCAACAGTGACGTGACATACAAACATTGCAAAAGTCTGCAGAGTTAGTGAGAGCTAAGCTGGACAAAATGACTCAATATAAGGTTCACAGACTACACCACATTTAATTCTACCAAAATCAAGTGTTAATAAAACAATTTCTTTTTAGAAGCATCATAAATATCTAAAATCCTTAAAATCTCAGCATGAGAATGACATTCTTACAATCAGCTTACAAGGCTGCAGTCTGGACTATTTACAGCAGTTCTTCAGAAATATGTGGAGGGAGAAAAATAAAAATCACTTTCTTTCAGGCAACGAAATGCACACAAGTAAGATTACAACCAATTGACGATGATTAATACACTGGTGTACAATATTGAGGGCCAAAAGGAAAAAAAAAAAACTTGCACAATAAACCAATGTTTTTACAGGACCTCATGAAGACATGGGCAGGAGACAGAGTGGTTTTGCTATAAGTCCGCTGGAAGCAAAATGATTTGATCGCTCCCAGCCATGTGAAAAGCCAGTGCTACCATGTTCTTGGAGCCCAACATCACAACCGAGCTGACAGTCTACGGTTTGTTTGGGGCAATAACCCCAAGTCAAGTTTGTTGTTGGTTTGCATGTCTCTTCAGTATTTTAGTATACAATGAAATCCAGTAAAGCCATCTAAGGTGCCCTAGTAAACTAGTCTGAGGCCAGTAAACAGACCAGTTCATTGCAAAATTAGACTTGGGGAAAAGTCCAGAACAGGTACTACATTTACTAAAGCTATACACACAGT
Source organism: Petrocephalus schoutedeni (assembly GCA_026780765.1). Taxonomy (NCBI): domain Eukaryota; kingdom Metazoa; phylum Chordata; class Actinopteri; order Osteoglossiformes; family Mormyridae; genus Petrocephalus; species Petrocephalus schoutedeni. The sequence continues at coordinate 31,697,371 of JAODKL010000001.1, forward strand.
GTAAGAGTCAAGTACCATAAAACTGGAAAAAGTATGGTTTTGTAATAAAAAAACTCTGGTCAGATATATTGATTTTGTACACCCTTTAAAATCCACCACATAGCTACACGGATTTGATCAAACAGTAAAGACGTCTGATAGGGCTGGAACAAGCATGATACACCACTAGGGGGAAGCAATATCATTCCCGGAAAAATCAGCTTAAAATGATCAATAGAGGGGAGAATACGACTGACGAACCGACAGGGCTGCTGAACACAGATGCTGCACGTCTGCTGCACTAACCAGGACATTTCGGAAATCGACAAAGGAGCTTAGGGCAACTTCTCGGAAACCATAATAATTACAATGTGATTCCTGCTTTTTACTTTTGCCAGTTTTAAATGTGACTTTTTTCTGCATGAAGAAATGCTCCATACATACAAATATGACTCTTCTGGGAAAGAAAGCACAAACGGCTTAAGAGACCCCGAGTCCAGACTCCCACCTTTGCCAGCTCCAGATGAAACGGGTCACTAAATGGTAGCATTTACTGGGTGGGCATCTCCCCTTTGTACCATATCCAAATAAACTACGGGGTATTTCCTGTGCAGTGTCTCACACCAAGATACAGGCATTTTGGGATGATGCATCCCTGTTACCTCTAAATATACCCAACCAACCATCAGATTTATACTGGGACTCCATTATGATGACATGCACTATAGCCCAGGAGATTAATAGAGCTGCAATTGTTATCCTGCACAGACATGCATACAAGCATCACTCACTCACTCACCTCACTCACTCACCTCACTCACTCACCTCACTCACCTCACTCACTCACTCACCTCACTCACTCACCTCACTCACTCCCCTCACTCACTCACCTCACTCACTCACCCACTCACTCACCTCACTCACCTCACCTCACTCACTCACCTCACTCACCTCACCTCACTCACCTCACCTCACTCACTCACTCACCTCACTCACTCTCAAGCAATTCATTGTCCTTCTATACCAGACAAATATTCCAAAAGGCAAGCACAAAACCAAATGGTTATAGCTAAACGGCAACTGCACAGCCAAGGCCAAGCTCACCCCCAAAAGGCTAGTCTTAGCATCGTGACGAGCACGGCGCTGGGCATGGAGTCAGGAACCTGAGAGCTGGGCAGTCAGTCACTCCCATCTCTGGAGCCTTTAATTACACGAGTTCCTATATCCAGGGCATAATCTCAGATCATAAACAAAACATACAACATATATATTAAAAAAAAAAAAAAAAAAGTCTGTTATGATGGATGATGAATTTTTCCTGCCCACTGCTTTCTGATTATGTATATTCCCCAATCTGTTGTCACTGAGGCATTTGTTTTTGAAGGACTTCCTCTACATGTGGCACACGGTCGCTCCTAATTCTAAAGGCTAATTTTAATTAAGTGGTACACCAAAGCAGCAAATTCAGATCACACAGCAATACAAACACTTAGCCATATTTGCATTTCAGTAACCAAAACAGTATCTCCCCCCCCACCCAGTTTGTTTCCTCAGTACGTTTTCATTCCAGCACTTTTGTGTCCGTAGTCCCAGTTAGACTCTAGGGGCAAGTTAAAGGATAAATGTGGCATTTACAGCACAGGAAACAAAATAAATTATTCTTACCACCTCTACACCATTTGTTTAAAAAAATAAAACAAAATTAAAAAAAAAAAAAAAATCAATAAGAGGAACATCGATGTGGATGGGAAATGTCAGCAGTCCAACCCCATCTGGCTTGAGGCGAGCCAAGGTCACACGTGCGACAGAGGCGTGGGCTTGTGATAGGCCCCCAGTCCGGCACCGCTGGCTCGGGCAGTCAGTGCTGCGCTCGCTTCTCTGTACATGGAGGCTCCGGTGGTTTTGCGGCCACGGCAGGGGTGGCAGTGAGCTGTGAACCGGCGCCAAGACTCCAGGGTCTTGCCGGACCAGATCCACACCCCGGACGTGATGCCCACCACCAGGCACATAAAGTACTTGAGCATGAAGATGGCGTAGTCCGGGCCGAGGCGCTGCCGCTCGGCGGCACAGGAGCAGCCCAGCGCTCGGTCCCAGGCAGGCCGGTAGTGCTGCTCGTACACCAGGCAGGCCACCACGATGGTGGCGGGCACCGTGTAGAGCACCGTGAACAGGCCAATGCGGATCATCAGCTTCTCCAGCTTGTCCGTCTTGGTGCCGCCCTGCTTGATGACGCTGCGGATTCGGAAGAGAGACACAAAGCCAGCGAGCAGGAAGAGGGAGCCGGTGAAGAGGTACACCACCAGCGGGGCCAGCACGAATCCCCGCAGGTTATCGAGATTCTGGTTACCCACGTAGCAGATGCCAGCCACTGGATCCCCATCCACGGAGCTGAGGGCTAGCACGGCAATGGACTTCACGCTGGGCACAAGCCAGGCGGCCAGGTGGAAGTACTGCGAGTAGCCGGCGATGGCCTCGTTGCCCCACTTCATGCCGGCCGCCAGGAACCAGGTGAAGGAGAGGACCACCCACCAGATAGAGCTGGCCATGCCAAAGAAATAGACGAGCAGGAAGACCAGCGTGCACAGCGCCGGGCCCGTGGTGTCGTAGAGGATGTGCCTGTGCTCAGCCCCGCAGGCCACACGCTCGTGACCCGCCGCCAGCCGCACGATGTAGCCCAGGGACACAAAGAGGTAACAGGTAGCCAGGAAGATGATGGGCCGCTCGGGGTACTTAAAGCGCTCCATGTCGATCAGGAAGGTGGCCACCGTGGTGAGGGTGGAGACAAAGCAGAGCAGGGACCAGAGGCCGATCCAGAAGGTGGTGAACGCTCGCTCGTCCTGGGAGAAGTAGGGCTGGTGGCAGGGCAGGGCGCAGTTGGCCAGGGGCCCGGTACGCACGCGGTTGTACAGCAGGTGGGCCTCAGGTCTGATGGGTACCAGGGGGTCCCGACAGCGGCACTCGCGGTCACACTCCTGCGCGGCCGGGGGCCTGCGGCGCGGAAGCCCCTTGGGGGTGGGCTTCTGGAAGAGCGGAGAGAGGGTCGTGCTCTCACTGCTGTTCTGGTCCATGCAGAGTCTCTCGGTGTCGCCCAGCACCGGCAGCTGTTCGCAGTTCATTCGCTCGGGCCACTCAAAGCCATACTGACTCATGAGCGGCGAGCAGCCCCGCTTGGCCCGCTCGCACACCGAGCGGCAGGGGGGCAGGGGCTTCCTGTAGTCGGGGAGGCAGATGGGGGTGTACATGCTGCAGAGAAAGAAGAGCATGTCCGGGGAGCAGCGGATCCGCACCAGCGGCCAGAACTGGTGCACCTCCAGGCCCACCTCCTCCTGTGTGTCGTGGTTAAACTGGTTGGGCATGTAGGTGAGGTTGTAGCCAATGCCCCTGCACATGGGCACGGTGATGGGCTCGCATACGATGTCCTTGGAGGCTGGGAGCGCCTGCCAGGGTACCAGTGCAAAAAGCAGGAGGGAGGTGGAGGAGAGAAAGCTGGCCCGGGGCATCCTCTGACACGGTATGGGGGACAATAGCGATGAAAATGTAATCCAAATATTTACGCCGGTGATACAGGTATTTTTCCCAATTTTACATGCTTCTGAGAATCATATTTTAAGTGGAACCCTTATAAGCTTCTGTGGCACGTCCAGCCTTCCGTCTTATATAAGAAATAAAAGCGTCTTCATTTCACACCATTTGCGCATTTTCCAGTCTGCGACCTTACATGATGCAGGATAATCTGGAAAACACATAAAAAAGCGATAAGATGCCAGTTTCCTTGGAACCGCAACAGGCGCCGGGACCCATTTGTGCGATTTTAATGCGGTAAGAAAAAGGGAAAAGACACATAAACCGGCCGCTTTCGTCCGGCCATATTAATCATTCGCTACGGTCCGAAACATTCACGTTAAAAGCAGATTTCCTTCGCGTTTCAGTCACGGGTCAATAACACCTGGGAAGCCTTCAAACCTTCTTATAGTAAGTAATTACTTTCATCGCTTTATTTCAGGTGACAGGTGAAGTCGCCGCAATTTTCTTTAGAATTCCCCGAACGCCAACACAACTGTTACTGTTAAACCGTGGTTAAAAAAAATAACAATGGATTTTAACAAAGTTTTTGCAGTTAACAGAACTCGGGATAAATCAGACTGGGCACTTACTCGGTACTTGGTGCTCCGGGACCGGCTGCCGGGGTAAATGGGGAAGTTCCCAGGCGCCGCAGAATATCCACTCCTGCCAAAGTTTTATAATCCAGCCGGAATCGGCCGCTGCAGCTTCTGCTTGTGCTCCTCCAGCATCGTAATACTCGGTTATATTCGGGGGATGCTTTTTCGGTCCGACCCTTACTTTATTGCTATATGCAGGCTTGTCTCCGCCAGACCGCACCGGTGTAACTCGCAGCACCAGCGGCTCTGACGCCGGTCTAAGGCGAGTGCGATAAGCCCCCCGCCCGCAGGCTGACAGCACGCCCACTTCTGCCTAATCCAGCCCCCGGAGACCCCTGACCGAGGCTCGTTAGAATAAAACGGGGTCCGGTAACCGGCTGCGGAGCAGGTGCCTCTGCGGGGGGGAGGACGCGGCTCCCCGGCGGGGAAGAAGCACTCAGGCGGCTATACAGCGCGTCTCGGAACAAAGGAGCACCATATCTGTGCCTGGACAGGAAAACCCGAAGACGCTACCGAGGAGTGCAAGGAAACAAGGGGGAGTGCGGAAGAGTGATAGGAAGGGGCTGGGAACAAGGGGGAGTACGGAAGAGTGATAGGGAAGGGGCTGGGAACAAGGGGGAGTGCGGAAGAGTAATAGGAAGGGGCTGGGAACAAGGGGGAGTGCGGAAGAGTGATAGGAAGGGGCTGGGAACAAGGGGGAGTGCGGAAGAGTGATAGGAAGGGGCTAGGAACAAGGGGGAGTGCGGAAGAGTGATAGGAAGGGGCTGGGAACAAGGGGGAGTGCGGAAGGGGAATAGGAAGGGGCTGGGAAAAAGGGGGAGTGCGGAAGAGAG
>JAODKL010000001.1:31702442-31712593 GCA_026780765.1 Petrocephalus schoutedeni
AGAGTGATAGGGAAGGGGCTGGGAACAAGGGGGAGTGCGGAAGAGTGATAGGGAAGGGGCTGGGAACAAGGGGGAGTAAGGAAGAGTGATAGGGAAGGGGCTGGGACGTGCGGAAGAGTGATAGGGAAGGGGCTGGGACGTGCGGAAGAGTGATAGGGAAGGGGCTGGGAACAAGGGGGAGTGCGGAAGAGTGATAGGGAAGGGGCTGGGAACAAGGGGGAGTGCGGAAGAGTGATAGGAAGGGGCTGGGACGTGCGGAAGAGTAATAGGAAGGGGCTGGGACGTGCGTCTTGTCGTTTAGGGGCACGTCCGAATAGCAGGACACCGGCATTGGAGCAGGTGTGCGGGTCGGGGGTCCCACGGGGGATGCAGCGGTACCGAGAATGGCCAAATCGCCCCCCAAACACACGGATAAGGGCACCGACGCGGGCTTAATTCTGCTCCAGCAAACACCGCAACTATCATAACAGTCACCGCAATATCTACTATCTACTAGTACCGTACTAGTTACCGCGGAGACACTATCAAAGCTAACGCGCGTTTTGGAGGAGATAAGCGTTTCATTTTATGAGGATCCTTGGAGTTCAAAGGTCATTTGCATGCTTACTGCTGTAGGTCACAGCTGCATTATCAATATGTGAGTCACACACAACACAAATCTTTGTCTAATATATAAATGTTCTGATGGATGCATAAAATATTTATGTATTGCTGATTAATAGTACCTTTACACAAGACAGCCATGTAAATTGTCATATTTTCAATCATATTCAGAGAAAAATCCTGTCTGTTTTTATTCTCAAATTATTTTCAGTCCATATTAAGACCAAAAAATAGAAAGTGTGGAATAGCACCATAATGCATGCAATATATCTGTGATTGCAGTGCATACCAGTGTTTTTTTTTTGCTGATGGCTTTCAGGAAGTGGACATGATGTCGTGTAGGGGGTCCTTCAGTCTCTGTGATCCTGAAAGATTTTCATCCGTTCTTTACATTTGGCAGTTCCCTATTTTATAGGAGACTCCCAGATGTTCCAGGAGATTTTAACTGTCCGTGAATTACACCTTTAACAATTTGCCTTTTGCGTGTGTCATGAGAAGGGGCTATGTAATCCTATGAGGTTTTACTGAAACCCTTCAGTTTATGTTCCATGGTACGGCTGCAGACAGCACTCACCTAGTCTCTCATAGCAGCTCTGCACCCCAAAAAAACAAAAGTGCTGGTCTGTAAATGTTGTGATATCCTTCATTGTAAGGTGATTTTTCTCTCTTTTTTCTGTGATTACTTTACGTTGACTTCGAAACCATAAAAGGAGTTAATAAGTCCAAAGTTCATTATAGGTGTATGTGACTGTGTGATTTAACAACTTGGCAAATGTTTCTATTGCCTGTTAACACCAAGATTACAGGGGCTAGCTGCAGTGTAGAAGATAGATGAGAGTAAATAGAGAGTATCACATTCCAATGGGGCCCAAAGGCATTTGAAAGGAAACTTTCTAGTTAATCAATCACAAACTCTCACAATTTTTCCCTCCATGTTTAATTTACACCACAATTCTTCTCCAATATATTTAGATGTTACTTGTTTTTAATGGCTACCCTTTAATGGCTGCTATGGGTCGGTTTTTACTCTCGACTACGATCTCAAGTGACTTCAGTTGTTAGGCTAAAATTGTCACAGCCAGGTAGTGAAGTTTTACAATTCGTAGGATACTTTGCAATAACGTAATAGCTCACCCAGAGGTCAATCGAGCATTAATCAGCCAGGCTGACATACATCCTGAATGGTAACTTTCAAGTCATAATTACACACTCGTGTGTTTCCCAAATATGGTCACAAGTTAATAAAGGTGTGTTTTCCTCCCTAATCTTTTCTCTTCTCTACCCTTTTGACTATCTCTTTGTTGCCCATGAGTTTCAATTCCCTTTCCAAGATGGGGCCTATAACTTCTCAGTTGATGAGAGGGTGCACCATCATACTTTCATTGCAATTCCACCTGTATGCACTGAGAAGATACTTCACACACTTGGCATTCTCCTATTTTTACCAAAAGCCACAAAGCAAGATACATAGTCACAACTAACTCCTTACTCGGTCTGCCCTACCCATTCCATATCCACAGCCACATGTGCAATCAACATAAAACAAATCATCGTATCTCGCAACCCTGTGGACTAGGGACTCTCACAGGCTGGAGGCATCGAAATGTAAATAAACACTTCCTGGGCCTATTATCACTGCCCCCCATCCCCGCCCCTACCCCCCCCACTCCTGCTTAGTTCAGGAGTGGCAGCCTTTACACAGGCTACATAATGTTTCCTATGCTATCTGTCACTATGAGCAGCCTGAAAAGGTCAACAAAGGGAATTCATAAAAAGGTACCATGCTTTTGCAAGCAATCAGCAATTTACATCGAAAATGAAACATACAAAAAAACACCCTTTTTCTATAGAGCTAACAAAGATCTTTATTGTCAATGGTTGTCTGTTGCTTCTCCTGAAACACCTACTCCCAGCTAGACTTCGGGAACGAAAACTAGGGAATATAAAATAAGGTTACCTAAATTTACTTGATAAACAGATTCCTGATTGTTGTGAATTTTCTGAGCCAGTCAAGAGAATGAGAATCATGCACGAGGAAGTGCATGAATAAACTTTCCTATGAACCCTGAATAAGATGGAATCAAAAGGTAAGCGTTCAATAGAAATTAAAAGTAAAAAATAAGGAAGGGGCCATTTTGGTAGAACATGTAGAACATGTTCCCACTGACAGCAGAGGTTGTGATGGCAGAAGGCTGTTGTAGAGATTCCCTGAAAGGCCACTAAAGCCGTATCACAAAGATAGGGAGTGATAAATGAAGTTTATCTGCATATGACTCATGGACTGTTAGCATTGGGTGGAATTTAGATTATAACTTCTGACTAATTAGTAGTAAGAAGACGGCCCACACAATAAGAAAATGTCAGGAAAATATTGTAATTTGTGCTATTTACGGACCAAAATATACAGCACTAATGGAAACTGAAGATCTTCTGGCAAATAGCTTAAGTGGCTTAAAAGACGTCCAATTACAGAATAGCAAAACATTTTTGGTTGCAGAGTGACACAAAGTTCTAAGAATTTGTGTAATTCGAAACAAAAAAACTCATACAACACGACAAATGACAATTATATCACATTTTGAATTTTGAGCTGAAAAACTCGAGTTTATTTACGTTTTTACTGAGTGAGCAAGGATGCCCCCACCAAATAACTGCAAGCTGATGTGTAGATGAGATGTTTGTGGGATGTTTTCTAGCTAAAAGGCAACACTAACAAGATGTGTAGCTTATTAATACAAAGGGGGGGCCAACCTGTGCTCTCCCACAAAGACGGATTCTGTCGCCGTCATCTCCCACCCCCTCCACCCCAAACCACTTCACCCTCCCCACCCTTTGTTCGTCGTCTTTTTCCCTTTAAACCATCTTTTGTTTTCTTTTTCTGATGGCATTTCAGACCAAAGTTGTCAGGCTCCTAAATAGGTTCTGACTGGCCCGCGGGCCACTGGAGAAGCACAAAGGGGCCCATTCCGCTCGCTATAGTTGAGCCATTGTGGTTTCTAACAATGCACTAATTGGCAACGACAATTAAGCATGGAGGCCACTCACATTTAATTTGCTGGCCGCTCAGTACAAATCAGAGGAAAATGAGTTAGAGGACCCAGAGCATGAATGCGCACACACACACAAGACTGAAAATTGGTAACATTCCTCTTTTTCTAATAATTTTTTATCAGGTGTGAAGCATGCTGGGAGAGCAGAAGTAGGTGTACGTTGGGCCGAATGCCAAAGACTCCAAGGTCAGTATTTACAGCTCTGCCTATTATGTACAAACACACATGAAAGGAAATGAAAATGACAGCCTGCTACAGGTCAACACGAGACAAGTCACTTACAATCACTAATGACGTTGTGCAATTGTTTTATTGGATAATACTGATTTATAAAAAATACTGATCCAAAATATTGATCTAGACATGATAATTTTCTCTCTCTTTCTCTCTCTAAAATAATGTGAAAGACGCTATTAGTAGCTTTCCACAACATACAATTTCCACTCCCAGGCTGAGTTTGAAATGTTAAACGTAACCGTTTCAGTAAATTAGTAAGGTTGAAGCTGTCCCAGAGTGACAGTGATTGGAAGGAGGCAACATTTTTTTGTTTCTCAAAATAAAATTTGATTGACACACACAGTTCTTATACTCATACACATATAAGGCACAGGAAGTTAAAAATGTAAACACATTTCAGAGTGAAGACATTTGACCTTCGCACTAATTACTATAGATGCACTGGGTCCAAAGGAATCTTTGTTGAATCCATCTAAGCAAACTTGGGCAAAAAAGGCAATGAGACTTGAACTTTGGCCTGCCATACATTAAGACCTTAATGGAGTTTAGAATCAACAGAGGGGCTTGACTGAGGACTAAAAATCCCTAAGATAAACCTTTCAACATCTCAGCACTTGTAGAATGAAGGAAAGGACCCATTCTGTCCTGACAGCTCTGCTCAGAGGCCTGCAGATTCCTCTGTCAGGGTAGCAGTACGGGAAGTGAAGCAAAATGAGTGTTGGGGAAGAAGGGGGCTCCTAAACTGCAGCTCTTCTGCTCGAAACAATGAGGAATAGCCCCACAAAGACACCTCAGGAATCCCTTCGAGAGAGAAAAAAAAGACAACTTTGAATGTCTAAATAAACCAAAAAGTGTCATTGAGTGTGATGCTGGACCAGGACGAGACAGCCTCTTAGCCTGCACATAGACACATAATATGCTGCTGGGTGTTGGGTACAATTAAGGAGTCAGACGGAGCTTCTCTGTCATAGAGTCTCACCTCTTTGTTGGGCAACTATGTGCAGTAATGGCTATACCACTAGACTTCTGAGCACTAACTCACGTACCTTGATTACCCTAAAACACACCTGCAACAATGTTGATTACACAGGTAAATTCCAGCAAAAACTTCCCATATTATGTGCTATGAACTAATTAAAAGCCTTGTATAAATGGTTCTGTATGTCAACATGGACATTTTTAATTAGTAGTGTAGCAATACTTTATTCTATCTGTCTATCTAGCTATCTATCTATCTATCTATCTATCTATTATAGATTTACTCACTTGGATTACTTGAGTTATCACTTAATACACTGAGGTCCAATATCAAGACCTGGACAAACATGGTGCGACTTAAATTAATTGCAGAACTCCCAGTTTGGGGTATAATTATTATTTGAGGGCTGTCAAAGTTTATAGACATACATCTTTCAGACCTGGAGTTCACGTCCATATAGAACACTTTATACTGTTAGGTGGTTTTTGCAGTGCAAACAACAATTACTTGTTTTGAATGTTTCAACTTCAAAAGAAGGGTGCATTGCATGTTAAATTTATCTAAATCATATCCAGTCAGAGCTAAATCAAATCTTATTGTATTTGAGTTGAATCATATCAAATAATCACTCATCTTTTTTGTAACTTACTGTGAACTGCATAGCATGCCATCTGAGAGGGAGATATACAACCTGAATATGAGGGCACTGCAAGCCAACTGTGATAAATAATTTGTTTTATTGGCATCATCAGTAGAAAAAAAGTAACAGGATTTGACAGACAGTCTCAGTACTTGCATAAGAGATTAGCTGCAGTATGGAGTAGCACACAGAGCAGTTCACGGACACATGGAAAGCAGAGCAGGCACCTAAAGACATCAGAAAGAAATACAATAAATATTCAATAAATAATAAATAAGCTGATATGTATGGGTTTGTGTGTAACATGACAATGTCAGAGCAACAGACTGTTTCAAGTCACTGAGGGTTCTTACTTCCCTTTTAATAATTATAATAATTAAAAAACAAAACTAATCTTTTGGTGCTCACAACAAAAACTTATCCTATACAATTTGAGATCAATTGTCTGGCAACTGATACAGTTCTCCACATAGTGTGGAGGATCCCTGAATTTGAAAAAGACTATGTATATAACAATATATTCAAGTTTACTGACAGTTAAGTAACAGTTAGAAGCCTGGAAAGACTCCTTTGGGATTTAGTGCATTGAAACATTTACTTCCCTGATCAACTGAAAAACTGGAGTCTCTCTCCAACTGTTCAAGTACCTAATAACACTCCTAAAAACAAACAGCTCCAGTTCTGATGCGGGTTCAGTGACCTCCTCTCTACAATTTTACACATTTCAAACTAACCACACTGCTCAACGGAGCAGCAACCACTAATAAACCTTTGATCCTGACTTGGGATGTGACAGAGTTAATGAACAATTTAGAAACTTTCTATGCAGAATGTAAAGTGTAGCCAATTTCTACATAGTTTAAGGAAAAGTACTACTGGTTATGAGATCCACTTATGGAAAATGCACATAAATAGTAATTATATTACAGGGCTCCCTATGCACAGTGAAACTTAAATGTACGGCTTATATATAAAGCTATATCTATTCAAAGCCAGTTTCTCTAACATAAGCCAATCCCACATCCATAGCAATGTATTCAAATGGATCACAAAACATCAATAGGCTTTTATCTTGGCTTTTGATTTAAGGCAAGCAAAGATAAAGTAATTAAATAAATAAAATGATACTCTAAGCATTTAGTAGGAGCAGAGTAAATCTGCCTCTTTCCCAAGATACAGTCATATTTACACATTTACAGAGTATAACTAATGGAAAGTTTCTTTAGTGCAAGTATAATGTTCCAAAAAACAAAAAAGACATAGGCAATGAACGGCACTGATGGGAGCAAATCCATTCTAATCCCTTACTTTTGGTTAAACTTTATCTACATCAGTCCCTAGCAAGCTTAGACTCCATCCATGTTGTCCTCAATTAAACAAGTACGTTACTGAAGTTATTACAAACAAGAGATGGAAACGCACTGCAGGTACAAGATGATGTACTTCCGGGGTCACGCCATGTCCGCCGAATTGCATCCTGCCGACATTAGTGCAGGTTGAAAATGTTGTCTTCCAGTGGACAGTTCAGGTAATCACAAGGTGCGGTGTCAGCTAGCTGGTTCCCTGATAAGGATATAACCCGACCGTCAGTTATGAACAACATTCTTATCATCTCCTTGTGATCCCTTTTTCAGAAATGTTTTAAAACCTCAGCTGCCAAGTGGCACAGGAGATTGAGATCATGACCATGATCACCACCACCACCATCATCATCATCCTCATCATAATTCCATTCCAGACAGCTGGGAATATATGGCTCCTTAGGGAATACCAGTGATACCCTGCCCCTGCTTTCGGCTCCACGTTGACGGGAAAAAAAACAGAAGAATAAAAGGAAACACTAAGCATGCAGGAGAAGGCACCTGGTCCAGGCCAGTACTCCTTGGTCAAACAAAATGGGCTAAAAGTCCAAAAGTTGCATAGGGGAGGGTGTCTGGAGTTTCACTTCTATTCAATCTGCAAAAGTGCCAAAACTCTGCTGTAAGTATTTAATAACAGCGAATCCAAGCTAGTTATTGCTGTAGATTGAAGAGATGCAGCAGCGAGGAGCATGGCAGGGGGAGACACGGAGACTCACAGCTAGCTTCCTCATCCTGGCTTCCGTTTCAGACCTCAAGCCGTGCTCCATTCATGGGCTGCAAGAGTATTGTCTGTAATCAAACTTCAGCTGAGGTGACGGATTGGGGTTAAAAACAACAGGATTGCACCATTTTCCTTATCCAGCTGAGTCCGTAGAGCAGGCCATTGAAGTCAGCCCTCCCACCACCCAAACACCCAGCCCATGACGATAACAATCAGCCCAAACATGAACAGTCAGTCAGAAGCCATGTGACGGGGAGAATGGGTCAGTAAAAATGCTCACTGTGGTAACACAGAACTAGAAGCATTTTCAATACTGGGGGAATTTTAGCAATAGAAGGATCTGAATCATAAGCAGTAGAGCAATCAATGAGAGAACAAATTAGAGACAAATAGGAGACTAGAACAGTACATCAGTATTAAATGTGACCCGCTAATTTTCTGTTGCTATTTAGGGAGCGGGCGTCAGGTTAGACAGGGTGGTACAGTTAACAGTGTGATGAGTCAGCATGTGTGGTCCAGTTCATGGGAAGAACAGGTCAGTGACATGGTGCGAGCATCCCGGAAGCCCCTTCGTCTAGCGCTCGTCACACTAATCTCTCCAGGTGGTCCAGCAGGAGTGAGCGGAGCCCGCAGAGCAATGGGCAAAGTCACCGGTACATAGTGTCACTGTTACAGAATCACAGCTCACATCCTCAGAGCCGGGGCCCCTTTCATCTGCGAGTGTGTGCGCCTAAGGATGTGCGTCTTGTGTGTCGCTGAGTGCGTGCACTCTTGTTGGTCCCAGCAGTAATTTCCAAGATGAAAGGAGAAGGTCATTTGGTCTCATTATGGAGCAGCACTTCTGGGAGAGGTGTTTTTGTCTGTGCTGTCTTTCTGTACCAGGTGAACAGACAAGGAGAACATCATCTATCTCCATTTCCTGAGCTCTTACACTAAGAGCTTAGTACTCTGGGCACCAGAAGGTTACACAGACTCATGCATGCACGCACACACACCCCAATTCCACCATCAGTGACTCTCATCTGCACAGGTATCATTCACAATTCACTACACATGTTCCCTGCACACAAGCCACATTATGTGTAGATTCCGTTCTCTGTTCCCCAGAACAGAAGGACAGATGCCCTGCCCTGGAAGGGGTAGTGGTATACTCTCCTTCCAAACCCCGCCCANNNNCCCCCCCGGAGCCCCAGACGTTTCCCTTCTCCTGGCATGGCGGTCAGGTGTCCTGGAAGGGCAGCTCATAGCAGTTGTAGGGGTCATCCATAGGGTCGTCCCAGGGGTCCATGCTCCTCCAGAAGGATGAAGGCTTCTTGTGCAGTTCCCGGCGCACACAGCGAGGGCACGGCTGGGCCCGCATGCGGCACTCAGTGTGGAACACCGCCCCGCAGCCCTCACACCTAAACACACACGCGCATGCAATCGCGTCAGACGCCGAGCTGAGCTCTTTCTACAGTCTTCCTAGAACACATGAACTATGCAGATATATACAGCGTAAACTCCGCTTGTGATTTTGACAATCAGACGGCACGTGGGTAAACGAGCACCAAGTGAAGTTTACACTTTCCCAGGAAGGCTTTACAGTTTTTGAGATTAAGCCCTCACAGATGCTCTCAATCCAAGCAAACAAGAGAAGATACATATTCTAAGGTTAAGAAGAGGACACAACACAACACTCTGTAATTCAGGGCTTAAACCCAGAGAGGAAGCCGCAGCACGCTGCTTTCCACAAGGCAACAGTCGCCGATACCAGTAACAAGACGGAAAAGCCAGTAATGACCAATATGTGCCTGGTCTCTTGGCATCTCGGCTGATGTCAGGCAATTTCTCTTTTCATTACCGTCACTGCTCGGCTCCCACATAAACTCTCCTTGCTCACAGACCTTGAGGAGCAGTTTGAGGGGCTGCAAACCAGCTAGCGACAGGCTTGTTAGGCACTGACGCTGCAGGACATGCGTGTATTGCGGTATCGGGAGTCATCTAACAATACACCAGCTACTAAAGACTGAGGTGCCCCACATTACCGAGTATCCTAAAATGAGGTTTCACCTCACCTCTTGGTGGCGCTCTCCTGGAAGGGGTAGATGACCTGGCCGTTCTGACATATCTCGCAGATGAAGCCCTTCTCGGTGCACAGGCTGCAGCTGTAGACGTGGGAGCTGGCAAACTTGATCACCTTGGAGAGGAAGGGGGCGAGCTTCCCATCGATGACCTGGGTGGGTGACACACACACACACACACACGGTGATGGAGAGGAGAGGAAGGCAAGGATGTGGGAGTGGGGAGGCAAGGGGGTGAGAATGCGGAACAAAAAATGTAATGAGGACGCAATGAAGACGAAAGTAGGGAGTAAGGAGAAGAAGAAAGGATGAAGAGATGGAGGGAGAACAAGAAAATGAGTCATGAAAGGGACAGAGAAACACAAATAGAGGACGGCTTGGTGGGATAAAGGGGGAGGAGCATTTTAAATACCACATTCCACCTATGTACAGTGGGGTGCAAAAGTTTGGGCAACCTTGTTAATAGTCATTATTTTCCTGTATAAATCGTTGGTTGTTAT
>JAODKL010000001.1:31717368-31734335 GCA_026780765.1 Petrocephalus schoutedeni
TTGGGGGGCGGGGGGGCGGTTACACTGCATACAGCCTAGGGCGACTGGGGGGGTTGTTGGTCGTACAGCATGTTTAATTGTATTTCCATATTCTGAGCTTCTTGTCCTTGTCTAACAGCATTCGGAAAAGCCACAACTTTCGGGTTGTACTGTAAAAGATACTTTGTGACATACATTCTGAGGTACTGTTTAATTATTATAAATGTATGCACTAGAAGAGACACAAAAAAGATATATAAAGAATTTCCCCCAGGGATCAATACAGTTTATCTTAACTTATCTATCTTAAAAATATTACTTAAAACTGGATCAAAATACGTACATCTTCTAATTATCACTGATTAAGGATTAAGTCACTTTAGCAAGAGAGAAAAATACAGATAGGGATACATGTTAGCAGCATAGTGGCACTGCTAATGGCTCAGGCCAGAGCAGAGTGAAGCCTCCAGCTACTGTGGCATGCAGCTGCCCCTCAGGCCCCACCCTCCCGACACGGCTTTGTGAGGCCACTGCTTAATCCCCTAAAACTGCTGTTTAACACCCGCTACTTTATCCACCCAGCACATGCTGTAATGAAGGCCCTAATGTCCTCGTCTGCTTCATTAAATTGCTCAGAAAGGACCCGGATTAGATAGAGAAAGGGCGAGCCCTGTTTGGATAACGCTCGGCCTCCAACCCGCTTGGAAAACAGGATTAGCACTGCGCCGTGTGCCTCCGCGTGTGCGCGCTGGTGTGTGCCCCAGCAGTACCAGAGGAGACCCAAGACACTGACTGCAATGGAGTGACACCATCAGACTGGTACATAAGAGTTTCTGCAGTTTAAGAGTGTCTGAAGTCTTAGGGTGGGATGTTTGCAGCTAGGTGAGGGAAAGGAGCACAGAGCTCTCGAGAAAATGTCAGGGGCTATTCCATTAAAGACAGTTTAATCTGCAAGTGAAATCATCTGGTTTGATTGTGGCCAAACAACACTACAGGGGGTGATGTATGAAATGAGTGTCCCAAAGCACGGGTCCATGCACAGGTCTGTGTGCATCACATGCTAAACAGTGCTGAATCATCACAAGACTAACATGGAGCCCTGTATAACAGGCACAATTTAATTAGCATTTATATGGGAGTCTTAATCCAAACCATCTAACGGTACTTTACAAAAAAAAAGAAAAAGCAAAACTTTCAATAAAATTCAATCCAGCGATACTCACACTGGAATTTTTGATTTCAGCAACTTAGTGCTTTAAGTTAATTCTGCATAGAAGGCACAAGGTATACAGAGAATAGTTTTTCTTATTATTATTTTTTTAAAACGACTCTGCAGCAGTTCAGCATTCAGCAAACTCACAGCAGAAAGGTCTAAACCATGAAGGACCTTCTAACAGCACAATGAATAAAAGGAGCGGAAAGACTATTATGAGGGAGTGAAGAGGTGTAAATGTGACCTCTCCCTGCAACGGGCTGAAAAAGAGCGAAAGGTCAAACACACCGTGTCTCACACTGGTCACAAAGCAGGAAAGAATGTATTTATCAGAAGGCCGGGGACTGGCAAACAAAAAGAGCTCGGACTTAATGTGAACTGGGCGTTCTGAGAAATGACAGAAAAAAACCTTATACAACTACAAAACTATTTCCAGAGTAAATCGCTCTTTATTAATCGTCTAGCCTGTGACAGGATGCTTCGAAAACAGCAGTGGCACTGGGAAAAGCTCCATTCTGCCCTAAGGATGCAGCACCTATATTCTGGTGACAACTTCAGCCAAAAACAGCCCTGCATTCAGTAATTCCAGGAATGTAGTAAATTCAGCAATTTAATTGTGGCATCCTATTGTGTCTCTGCTTTGAGGTACAGTAAATGTGCACATAACTGCCACAAAGACAAGCTGGTTTACAATACAACCAAGGCTGCCAACTTTGATCAGCTGGTTGGAGAGAGATTTTCAATTTGAGAGAAGTCTGCACACACAAGCATGTGCATTTACCACATACCACGTGTATTTAACAGTTCTTTTACCTTGTAAATAGTCTGTAGGGCTTCCAAACTGCCCCAACATTTTTGATGTAGGTAATTTTAGGTTCACAATGGAATAATATATATTTGCTGTAAGTTTTCTTGCATGAGCATGAGAGTCTGAAATCACGTCAGCAACCCTGATACTGCACTTCATATGGGTGGCAGCCTCTAGCATGTGCACGCATACATACACACACACACACACACACACACACACACATATACACACACATATACACACACATATACACACACACATACACACACACACACACACACACACGGGTTTGTATTTATATCCTAGTGGGCACTCTAATCCCAGAAATGACACTCTTAACCCCTACGTAACCCTAACCTTAACCATAAGTAAACAAACAAAATACTTTTTGATTGCAGTCACAGATTATTATAAAACTGAGGTTTATATTGAGGGAATAAAAAAAATGTCCCCACAAGCTAAAAAGTAACAGGTTTTTACCACAATTACCACAAACACAGAAAAACATGTACAGACGTACACATGAACACACAAACACGCATAAATGCACACAGGGAGACACACACACAGGTTGCAGACATGCTGGATAAAGGACGCACATTGTCACGCTTTGTTTGTAATGCGTGCTGAGCCTGAATGAGTGTAATTAGTTAGCAGGTTGTGGAAAGTTTGTAACGGGCAGCCTGGAGGACTCTGCCCTCCCGCTGGGCGAAAGCCTCTGTGGGTCAGCGCTGGGTTTGATTTAGGGGGGGGAGCAGGGGTGGGGGTAGCGACCATGCTGGCGTGATGTGAGACGAGACACGTAAGCGCAGGCAGACACTGCTTTAAGTTCCCCTGTGGAAGAGCAGCAGAGCTACACTGCGACGTCGGCTTTTGACAGTCTGACACGGGCCAAGCGTATGACAGGACATGAGGTCTGGTCCCAGGCTCACAACAATGGCCACCTAACTGCCCGCCTTGCTGGACTGGGCAGACGTGCCCCGTGCTGCTCAAGACAGGGTGATGGCGAGGCCTGTGTCATGTCATCTGAGGGACGTGTAACCACTGTCTTGGTACAGAGGGGATACAGCAATCTGACAATGGCTGCTTCCGTAAGCATCTTACCTGCTGAAGGTCAGCCAAGGAATATAGGTGAATGTGCTGCAGGAGATACTCCCTGGGAAAGATCCTGGAGGACAGGAGAAGAGTGCAGATGCCAGGGTTACTGCGATGCAGGCCAGGCGCGGTGCAGCCACAGGAAACCACCGCTACCATAGGTGACGCGGCTCTCTGGCGGGTTGGCTGCACACAGAGCAGCAAGCACACGCACACAAATGGCAAATTCACACGGCCGTGCATGCCCGAGAAGCCAAAGCATGGAGGACCTTCACGATGGCTGGTAACCATGGCAACCCCGAAACAAGGTGACTAGAAAATGAGGGTTAACCGAATTGAATGCAAACAGCCTGTGAAACAGGCATTTAAAAGCACTCTGCCTTATTAGGGGTGAAGTAGGGTTGCTCAGTCCAGATTTACCCGGCTATTAAAGCCCTCTTCAGCGCTGCCTGGTCTCCTCACTCTCTTGCCAAGTGGTCCTGGCAGGAGCACAAAATGAGGGGACCGGGGCAGCGACTTTGGGGCGGGTGGGGGTTCGGGCTGGTTTTGATGACCCATTTGTTGCCGTGGTGCAAAAATCAGATGAAGTCTAAAACGGCTCCAGTAGGACGGCCCCCGACGCTGTGGCTCCAGCAGGACAATAACAACAGGTCTTAGAGGAAATGGACAGAAAACATGGTTAGGGCGCTCAGATAGAGGAAGACCCTGCCTCAAAAAGTGCACAAAATAGTCGCCTACCTGATTATTAACAAGACTGACTGTCACACAGTCACACTGGGAGACACGAATATGCAAGAGCACACACACAAGGGCAGTTACATATTAACCGCTCCCAAGGTGCACAGCTGAAGTGTCACACACATAAGACAATGAATAACGGCGTAAAGCAACATGCAGTTAGGAAGGTAGAGCATTCCCCCAAAACACACACCACTAAACAGAAATCTGCCATCCACAACCAGCTCAGAAGGCTGTTTCCAGTTCTGAGAGGGAGATGTTTGTGTGCGCATTGGGGAGCACGGGACGCGGCCAAACTGAGCTTTAAAAAAGCAACCACAGACGTAAAGTACTAACTTGTTAGTTTATTACTTAAGTAGATGGCGATAACCACAGTTCCAGAAACACACAAAAAGAAAATGACTGATTCGATTACCATTGAACCCCAGGAGGGAGCAAAAGCAGACTGTCTGCAGGTCCCCGAGGCCCGGACAGGGAAACGCTGTGCTATTCTAGATATGTACTATTCTAGACTATTCCCCTGTCTCAGCTATGTGTTTGCCATTGTGATGCGTTACGGATATCACGGCTAACAAGTACAATACAGCCAGCACTGTGGGCTCTATATTAAATGCTATGTTTACTGGCTGTGTTTACCCTTCATAAATTTTAACAAATGCCCAAATGTTGTCATCACCTCTGAAGCAACACCTTTTTGGGTAGCTGAGTTGTAGAACCATGTTGCAAAAATGCCAAAGTTCCATTATTACTGCCATGTCACTGTAAAAGCGCCATTTCCTGGCAACAGCCGGGGCACAGCCCGCAGAGCACAGGGACTGCAGACCTCTGTGTATGTGAGTGTGTGTCCGCCTGCGCGCGGGTGTGGCGCACACAGGACCGGCCACAGCAGTGTGGGCTCTGACGGCTCTCGTTCCCATTTTCAGAGCTGCATTGTAAACAACCACTGCCTTTTTCCAGCCTCGGCAATCTGTCCGCTCACTCCAAGGATTGATGGCTGGGATAATATTTTAGCGCCACCGGCATCATTAATTTCCCACTGTTTTGATGTGCGGGGCATTAGCCGCCGCTGGCTAATGGCAGGCCGGTAAACACTGGCTTGAGTGCATGTTCTTCACTGGGGTCGCCCCGGCCGCAGTAAACAGTGCTTCGGGCGGAAAGGCCCGCCAGTCAGGCAGCTGGGATCACTCACGCGCTCCAGGTGCCAAAAGCAGCCCATCCCTCGCGGCAGAGCCCACGTCACAAAGGAGCATTTCAAAGGAACAGGTGAAACTTGGGTGTTTCCATTCACAAACCCCGTGATACGTATGAATAAACACACGTGTAAGCTGGGGGTGAATCCCCAGGCTTTCCGTTGGGAAATGGGCATCATAAACTTCGAAAATAAAATGAGAAGCACAATGAATTGCATGTGTATACATGGGGTCATTTCAAATATGCCCTTATGGGTTTCGTGTGTAATGCCTCATTTGAACACTAATGGGCTACCAAGCAGACAAAACACGTTACGCAGTATCCTGCCCTAAGATGAAAGGCACTGAAGGCGAAAGGACATGGCGCATGGCGCCAGGTAAGTGGTCTGCTAAAATGGCCCCATTCCTTCCGTACCATGCTTTTCGCTTTAAGTAGATGGGTACTGACCCCACTGAAGTACCATGCTCACTGGTATTAGGCTGCACTTCATAGAAACAAAGGTAACCGAAAGCCTAAGAACACTCCAGGCTTAACACAGACATGATTTTTAACCAACAAATACAACAAGGTTACAAGGTTGCGGTATTCTAAAACAAACAGAATGATTTGATGGTCTCACAATCCAGAATCTCTGCCTCTCAATGGTCAAACAGGCTTAGGGAGGGTCTAGAGCAATCAAACACACAGGGAAAAAGGTTAGTGAGGTTAGAGGTTAGGGGAGGGGCATTCAGAATTGTCCCTGGTCAGTGTGAACTAATGTCTCCTCACTTAGGAACCCCCCTTGTGTAAACAGAACCTCAGCACATGCTCACTCAGCCTGCTTGTGTGAGCATATTCCTAGCCGCCTTAAAGCCGGCTATGTGGGATGAAGGCATATCTCAGTATGTGTGTCGGTTTTGCAATGACTGAAACTGAGCGAGAGCCATGCGTGATGAAAGCGCTGCGACATTGGGTAAACACAAGACCTACAGCGGAAAAACAGGCAATTTGCATGATCAGGAAGGTTTAGGGCTGTATATAAAAGTGTACCTTCAGTGACATTTTTCAGTGTGTAACATCATATTTATGCCAATTTAACTAGTGCCAATCCACCCATCATCACATTGGCAGCTGTACTTATCCAGCTGAGGGTGGCAATTCTCAGGAATTTAAATACTTTTGAGGACCCCTGAGATTAGACTGAAATTTCAGACACTCAGCTTCCTTTATCTCTCTATGACACACCAGTTGCAACAAGCTCCCATACAATGGGAACAATGGAGGCTGGGAGAAGTTTCTGGGACAAAACAATAACAAAAAGCCAGAGAATCGATGGAGCCTCTATGCAGTCTTTTTTAAGAACAGGTGGTTTCCTACTTTTCTCTCACTCTCTCTCTCTCCCACTCCTTTACACGGCCAATGTGCCAGGCCTTTCTAATGAGGCCTCTGGGAGGGGGCAGCTTTTGGTACAGCTCGCGCTCCCTCTTGCAGCCCCATAGGTCACATGGGAATGGGGTGACGTTTGTCTGGGGGTCAGGGGTCACCAGAGCCCCATATGTTTATTTGGCTCCGCCTGACTGATGGACAAACGGACGGACGGACGGGAAGAGGCAAAGCGGAGGAAACTGCTGGGCCGCATGGCTGTACCCTCAGACAAAACAAACCACACCCAACACCAAACACACAGTGATGAAAGGCTATGGGGGGCCGCCATCTGGGGGCGGGGTGGTTGGGCTGAGATGATCTCGGTGTGGATGGACGACGACTCCAGTGCAGCTGCCTGAGCACAGCTATCCTATAAGTGTGAGTGTTGATGCTGATAAGCTGCTACACGCATCAAAGGGCGGCAGGACAGGCAGCCTACTGATCTCACATCATACACATCTTTGTTATCACGCTATTACCTTACGAGAAATGCTGCAGACAGGAACGGCTTTTCTGCGCAGCTCTCCTAACCCTCCAGCTAGGCTCCCTGCCTCACCTGCGTCGCAGGTCTTCAGCCACGGCGGCCCGGCAGCTGAACAGGTATGCGCGCAGGGACTGCAGCTGCTGACGCAGGCGCAGGACGGCGGCCAGGGCGTCGCAGTGCTCGTACAGCCGCGGATTCAGCTGCTGCACATCCAGCAGTGGCTCCTCCTGCACGAACTCCAGGAACTCCTTGGCCTGTTTAGACACCTGGGTCAGGATTGGGGGTGGGGGGGTGGGGGGGGTGTAAACAAATGCACTGTTCAGAAGGGAGCTCTACAGAAGCAGCAGGCGAGGAGACACACCCTATATATGGAAGCATGTTCACGACCAAACTCCTGCACAGTTTTGCTGCACCATTCAAAGCCATTTACACTGTTTATCGTTTTACACATATACAGCCGACTATTTACTAATGTTTACAAACTTCCCAGTGACAGCTCTTTGCCGTTAGCATCTCTGCTAAGGCGGACACTAACACCAAAAATATGCAGAAATATACTCAAGTCCAAGAAATGTAAACACATTACAATAGCTGAAGCATTTGGTTATTTTCTAAATGCATTTAAAGGAAACTAGGCTATTATACAAACAACTCAGCTAACATCTGTTTCATTTGGAAAAGCATCTCAGCAAAGGCTTAATTTTATAAATATCAAAAGTCATATAGGATACAAAGCCTGATACTGCACTATAGAGACTGCTACTTCCATAAAAGCAGACTGTGGCCGATCACTAAACAGCAGACTAAATGAGATCACCCCCCATCTCCCAGCCCGGCCCAGCCTAGCTCAGCCATCCAGCCCTGTTGGGAGCGGCCCAGCCTAGCCTAGCCCCATCCAGCCCACCCCAGCCCAGCTTGGCCCATCCCAGCTTGGCCCACCCACCTGCCCAGCCTAGCCCAGCCCCGGCGCATATCTACCTTGTGCTTGTGGGTGTCCCAGTTGTGCAGCAGGCGGGCGGGGATGAGGAAGAGGTCGTCCTCGTGGCAGCTCTGGCAGTAGTACCAGCCGCTGTAGCAGCACACTTTGGCCTTTCCCCGGGACAGCCCCACGAGCTTCTGGCACCCTGCGGGAGAGCGGGCCAGGAGAGCCACTATCAGCACGGCATTTCAATTCCACCATCCTGCCTGGGAGATTAAGCTCACACAAGGTTGTGGTTAATCATTCTTAGTACAGATATGAGAATATGCCTAAAATAAGTTCATTGTAGGCTTCACCTGTGTTCAAATGAAAATATACACTAATGAGCCAAAACATCATGACTAGCCCCATGTGACAGGTATTATGTTAACTGTCTTGTAAAAGCAGTGCATGTCAAGGTCTGGGAAACATGACACAGTAAGCCAACATTCAGAACTTGTAGTCAACATGTTGAAAGCAGAAGAAATGCTCATATCAGATTGTCCTCATTCACATCTGAAATTGACAAGTGTTGGCTCCCCAACGCCCTATTGGCAGGTCATGGGTTTTCCCTCCTCAGACCTCTCGCTTGGTACTCAACTCGGCTGACCAGGAGCGAACCCCAGCCGACGTCGTTACGGAGATGCTCTGACCCAGTCGACTGGCCATGATGATTTCAACCTGTCAGTGTCACTTAGATCTTTAAGTTACAGTTAACTTCTGTACTGCATCCAATACGAGTACCGAATGTTTGCTTTCCATCCAATATATCCCAGACCAGGGCAAATGCACTGTTATGAAATGGTCAACATTATTCGCTTTAATCCACCTGACCCCACAAAGGCACAAGCACACGGCACCAAACAGGGAACTTAAATTTCTATTGCCAAAAGAAAAAACTATTTCCAGATAATCTGCTAAACTTGTTGACTCTGGGGGGGGGGGGGATACTGATCATTGCTACAAGTTCTTTAGTCTCTGTGGAAAATTATAGGCAGCTCAGATTTTATTATGACTTATAAAAATGTCATGGACCATCTAAAAGAGTCTAAGACCAAGATTCACACAACTTACGGTAAGCACTAGCAGCGTACCACAATTATGACTGGTATTTACATACACCAAGACCTTCCTGTGTCAAATGAACCATTAAAAAATAATAGTAATATGTTTAGACTGTCAAAAAAGGAGGCTAGAAGGCTGAACTGAACGCCAAATAAATCCAAATTATGCTACGTTGAGTACAACCTAACTTCCCAGCCGATTAGTCACTGTCAGAAATCGACACTGGGTTATCTATCTGATATTATTGTTTGCTGTAATAATATTGTCATATTGCCAGCCCTAACAAACACGTATACAGTACGTAGCCTGTTCTTTCTGTTGGTTCTTATTAGCAATGTTTCAGCTGCTACTATGCTACTTATTTAGAAGGAGCATGCAGTCCTGTGCGGTGCGGTAGAGCTCTAGGTAATATATTTGTAAATATGAGGTGGAAAATACACCAATGACATGAAGTGACAACAGCTCTGGGGAATGCTGCATCTGAATTTATGCATTATGCACAATTCTGAAAAGCCTTTTGGAGAGTTTGGTGTGTTCTATCACTGAGCTGAAATTGCTTGAAGTATGAAGTTAGAAAAGCCACATTTTCTGTCCTTTCTGTCCGTTTCTGTTGAAACGTATAATTGAAAATGTAAGGTATAATGTTTATCTGGAATATTTTTAAAGATATATCCCAACAGGGAAGGTTCTCCCCTCCTTGTTTCTTTTCCATCGTCACAGAAATATCTCAGCATTACATGAAGCACCCCTCTAACACCAACACTAACGCCAACAATATCACCAACACTAACACTAACACCAACGCCAATGCCAACGCCAATGCCAACGCCAACACAAACGCCAACACAAACGCCAACACCAACATCAACCTTAACACCAACATTAATAGGAGGAGCAGAGCTCTAGGAAGTTAGCCTGTTGCCTTCCCTTAGACCCTAGTGATGGTTTAAAGGGCAGAATGTTTGTACACTGACCAAGAATTACTGCAAGTATCCCATCTCTTTGAAAAGTTGTAGCTAATGATTAGACAGCGGTAATCAGGTAAATCCCAGGCTATTAATGCCCTGTTAATATATCATTAGTTAGAGTACATTATTCTGCTGCATGCTGTCCAAGGGACATGAACACAGACATACGGAGGCCTGGGTATGCACTCATAAAGGATGGAGTGTGACTGATTAGAAAAGAATCCCCCAATTTATCCCAGTAGACACAATACACAGCAGAACTATGCCTAACAGCCAGGAAAGACTGACCCCAAGGGCACCCTGCAAGATTCCACCCAGGAGCTTGGCTGCTCTGTCTCCTTCTGGCACTGACCCCTCTGCCTAAAACAGGCAGGTGTCGCTTATTGAGGGAGGGAAGGTGCAGACCAACGCAGACACACAGTGTTCCGTTCAGAGAAATGCATCAGAAAGGGACCCGGGACAGATTGGAGCTGGATAGAAAGTGTGTCCAAGGTATTCTTCAAGTCTATAAGGACAAACAGCTGAGGGTGAAACGGAGGACAGACAAGTCTGGGTTTGGCAGATGCCAGGAGAACGTTATCTGCCTGATTGCATTGTGGAAACTATATATTTTGGTGGAGGAGGGATAATGGTTTGGGGTTGTTTTTCAGGGGCTGGGCTAGGCCCCTTAGTTCAAGTGAAGAGAACTATTAATGCTTCAACATACAAGATGTTTTGCATAATTCTATGCTTTCAACTTTGTGGTAACATTTTAGAGAAGGTCGTTTTCAGTTCCAGCGTGACTATGCCCCAGTGCA
Organism: Petrocephalus schoutedeni; assembly: GCA_026780765.1. Lineage (NCBI taxonomy): Eukaryota > Metazoa > Chordata > Actinopteri > Osteoglossiformes > Mormyridae > Petrocephalus > Petrocephalus schoutedeni. The sequence continues at coordinate 31,728,072 of JAODKL010000001.1, forward strand.
CAAAGCAAGGTCGATAAAGGCATGGTTTGGTGAGTTTGGTGTGAAAGAACCTGACTGGCCCACACAGAGCCCTGACCTCAACCCCATCACCTTTGGGATAAACTAGAACAGAGACTGCGAGCCAAGCCTTCAAAACCAACATCAGTGCCTGACCTCATAAATGTTCTTCTGGATGAATAAACTTGTGGAAGGCCTTCCAAAAAGAGTGGCTGCTGATATAGCTGCAAGGGGGGACCAAATCCATATTGATGCCTATGGATTTGGAATGGGATGTCATAAAAATTCCATTAGGTATAATGGCCAAGTATCCCAATACTTTTGTCCATATAGTATATGAATAATGTTCCACACAGAGCTAATGTCTCCAAAATATACCTAAACTTTCCATTATGCTCAAACCCTCTGCAGCCAAAACTTTGTGAAATAATTTCCGACTGTTTCCTGCCTACCTTCCTACTTGAAGGCGAAGAGCTTAAATACTTCTCACAGATAGAGCTGCAGATAAGCGTGCACTCTGTAGGATGATGTAAACAATGTAGAGAATCAGCAGAGCATGTGAGGCGAGAATAACACAGACACCTTCCACCCAGATGGAAGGGAATGGCAGCTCAGAAGCCAAGCGAGTATTCACAGGCGAGTACAGCATGTCAGGCTGCCCATGGAGAGCCCAAGACGGGTACCAACAGACAGGGGCTTCTGTATCCACTGGGTGCCATTATATTTGAAGAACAGCTATCTGCTGCCACTGATGGCCAAATATCTTACAGAACAGAATGAGAGGGAGGATGCCACTCCAGCCACGTCAGGCTAGTTTACTAGAAGTAGGACAATGACAACAAAAACAGTGTAGAACGAAAGGCGGAGGGGGAGCAAACAACAGGTAGAATCTGGAAGGGCTGATGCGTTGCCATGGAAACAGTCACACACAGCAAGTGTGCCTCTTTGAAGACGCTTTGAACATGCAAACTAACTTAAAACTTGTCTCAAGCATTCAGGAATGTATATGAAATGCACCGGTGAGAAGCTCCTGCTGGCAATGAGCATTTACCCCCCCCCAGTAATATTTTAACAGAGCAGCACAGAGGGCAAACAGGCACGTGCTCAAACTAAAGTCACACCAGCGTATAACGGACATGCCCTGCTTCCGCAATGCAGACCAAAAGGAAACTCTGCACACTCATCTGTAAAGGAGCCAGAACCGGCCTCAAAGACACAGCCAGGCTTCAGTGCTCCACACCGGCGGACAGAACAGGACATCAGTGTCCGTTTGCCATTACGATCCTCCCCAATCAGCTTTTCTGGTACGAATGATTACATGGTCACGTGACCTTTAAATATAATTCAAGCTTCTATGGAATATATAATTACCTTTTTTTCCCCCTTCCTTCTCAGGGGATTCCATGAATTTCTTCCATGACATCGGAAGCATATGGGCCAGAAGGATTTACTCATTCCCAAATGTTATATCATGAATATATATTTTAAATACCTCAAGGACATTTCGAAGCCGCGGAGCATAAACACCACAGATGCCAACCACAGTGACAATGGGCAGAAAAAGGGGGATCAGACCGAGGCACGGGACCCTGTACCTGCCCCAGCCACCATTACACACATCTCCTCCTCGTCCCCAAGCTCCACAACTAAAAAGGAGAGGAAAACAGAAAGGAAAAAGGAAAAACAACAGCGGAACATAAGGCTGGAGGAGGAGGCGACTTCCACAAAGGCCCGACGACAGGGGAGACGGGGCCCCCATTGGCGTCCACAATGAGCCAGGTCAATGAATGAACAGCCAGCAGTTATGTCTCCTCAAGATGGGCTCCTGCTTGGAGACTCTTTCAACTGTCCGCTTATTTACACAGAGTGCCTCAAAGAGAGGGAAACTTTATAAGGGAAGAGACAAGACGCTGGCTTTGATGTGTCCCACTCAGAGCTGCGGGCCCTCTAATGAAGATGTGTAATCCAGAGCGTGGGGGGGTGGGGTGCTGGGCACACACACCTTTGATGTAAATGTCTTACATCCTCCCCACCTTAGCCCAAATCGCACTGGAGCCGCTCCATTGTCCGAGCTGCAGCCAGACCCCGAATGATGTGACATTTCTGCTCCCGCTCCGCTTTCCCCCACCAGCTTTTTTTTTCCTGCCCCATGAATAAAAACACTTTGAATTACAGAGGTCATGCAAAGTTGGAGCCACAGCTCCAGCGATGGGGAGGGATGCCCCAGCCCATCAAACGGGAGGATCTTTGCGGCACCTTCTCGTCAAAAGAATAAACAGTGCCTAGTGCGCGCCACATCACGCGGATCTGATGTCAAATTGTGCTGAGAAGGGCCACCAGAGGTTGTATGTATGTATATGCTTAAGGAAGCAGCATAAAACCAAACCAGCCGGATATTAAAATCAACCTGAATTATTCAGTTCTGAAATTGCGCATTATCAAACAGATGTTTGATGTGGGGCTTCTGCGTGTCGTGATGGATGGAGGCATCACCGAGGCCGACTTGCGAGAGGGCGGGAGCACGTCGCCGCTGCTGATGATGACGACGGAGGTGCGACCACAACGCCGCACGCACGATAACCGGTGGCTGCACCCAGACTACACCGAAGAAGACCAAAGACTCACAAGCAATAACTCACAGGTCAAAGAATAAAATTACAGGATGCTCAAATAATTATGTGTGGGGACTAGAATGGCAGAATAAGGGATGTCTTTATCCTAGGTCTGTCTCAATATTTTCTGTTTTGCTAACAATATCTTAGGAGGGAAGGAATATAACCACTATTAATTTTGCAAAAAGGAAATAATTAATCATTAAATAAATTCATATATTAAATGATCATAACATAAAAGCTTGTCTTGTCTTGTTTGGGTCAGTGAATACTACATAAAAAAGCATGACCTAAATACAACATTCACGAGTGCCCTTTTGCTTTTAGAAAAGGGTTTTAATTAAAATTTGCTCCATTAATGCTCTCTCCAATATCTGAACTGTCACATTTTTTTATTATGTAAACAGTTCATTTACCATAACCTTGTACTTATTTCCTATCAGTTTACAGAAGGCTGCTGTGTTGTGGCAGCAATCTAACAGCTGTATTGCCCAATCTTAATGCAGCCCTAACTCTTCTTATTACCATTCAACAGATATTATCTGCATAGTATGAAATGAACTGTCACCCATTACTACATTTTACTGAATACGGAGGGATAATAATTATTAGAATATTAATATCCACTGCTGTAGCAAGTGTGGAACGGAATAGTTCAAGCTAAAGATTTTGATTTGAGTGTTTTCGCTTTGCATTGTTAAATCAGATTACTCTGGACAGAAAGGCACACTTGAAAAATGGCTTCTTCATATTCAAGATGTCAAACAGCAGGAACCCCAGAAGCACGAATATGATGAAGGAGCGAGCGAGGAGCCACGTGGTCCTTCTGAACAATAAGGTCATTCCCATGCTTCCCATGCCGGCCTGAGCGATCCCGCGGCCTGCTGCGCCACCTTCCCGCTGCGGCGCTCCTCATTGACCGCGCGCCTTTCTCTGACATCACGGCTCGGGCACAGAGCTGGCGGGAGTGTCGTAATTAAGAGGAGCGCGGCTGGCCTGGCATGAATGGGGCGTACCTGCAGCTGGAGCGCTCCCCAGCGTGCTGCATGTGTGCAGGATAAACCCCCCATTGTGAGCACTGACAAATTGGGGCTAGGGGTGACGGAGGAAAGGGCCAAAGCCCCCTGAGACCGCCAGAGACCCCTCCCCCGACACCCCTAAAAAGAGGTGCACATTGTCCCGCGCAGGGTTACCCCACAATGGCTAGCTGCCTCCTCTGCCGGCCTCCGCCGCTCACCACTTCTGTCCTCTAATCCGTCTGACAGCTCCAGGCAAGCAAAAGATATTTGCTCAGGAGAAAGCGATTAAATTGTAACAGACTGGCCCCCGACTACCTCTACAAAGTGACTGACAAGGGAAAGGAGACAAAGGGAACTAGCTCTTTAACCACATTTGGCAAGGCAATCGTAAGAGGCGAGAGGGGACACTGGTGGGGGGTTTAAGGGAGAAAAGGATTTAGTTAGAATTCTGCATCCAGGAGTGCTGTCCATATTTCTTTTTGAACCAAAATGTTTCAGTTAAATGCAAAATTGTACCCCTGTATCAATCAAACAGGCCCCACAGTGGCTGCAGTTCGAAGGCCTCTGTCGACGTGAAAAAGCCTTTTTATTTTATTAGCCATTTTATCGACCAATTATTGTCAGGTGCCCTTTATTCGCTGTAGCTTTGAAATCCTCCACATTAAACAGGCAGGTTGTTCCCCCAAAGGGGGTAGACTGAGGCCTATTCATGTGCCGTGTGTGACTGGGGTTTTCACGCCGCCTGTGACGCTGGAGAGGAGGGCGACCCACACTGCAAAGCCAAAGAGATGCTCACTGGAGCCAACCAGAAAATGACACATTCACTCAGGCATCTTGCCTCAACCCCAGTGGTTCAATCCTCTAGCTAAATTGGAAGACGGGTCATATCACAGCATTGGAGTAGTCAAAGGCCTCCAGTGTACAGATATTGATGAAGTAGTTGATTCATATAAGCTGGCTAGGTGAGATATGATTATCTAACTTGCTTTATTCATTCAATACAATCCGTTTTTTTTTTTCTCGGGATCCGTTTGGTCCTTTTTAATTTGATCCATTTTGCATTTAAAGGTTTTTATAAGTTATTGATCCGATCAGCAGCTTATAAAAACCTTTAAATGCAAAACAGATCAAATTAAAAAGGACCAAACGGATCCCGAGAATGCACCTATGCACCTAAACATCTGGAACTGGAAGCTGAAGTCAAGCAAAACCGCCACAAATGAAATATACAACAGGCCATCGTGCAGAAGGAGCAGCTTTGACTAATAAAAGCACAGCACAAAGAAGCAGCATATAAGCTTTGGGAGATGTCTCTCGCCAGCGCAGACTCTAAACAGGCATCCCAGACACCTTGATCCCCAAGTCGCCCTGCTGCCTTTGATGATAACCACAACACAGGATGCACCAAAGGCAGAGCAAGTTCACAAAGGACTATGGGTAATTCCATATTGATGTACTGCTAAACCAGCATGCTGTTAACGCAAGAAATGGAGTGGGAGGGGGATCTTATTTAAATGGTAAATTACAGACTCGATGTTGGTGCTTCTTCTGCATTGCAGGGTGTTAAATACAACTTAGCAAGTGCCAATATTGTGCACGAATTTCCAAATACCTCATATTGCTGAATAGCAATCCATAGTTCTTCAGCCAAACAGGTGCAATAAAATATTGCCTTCTTACGGACATGAACAGATCAGGTCCACAAAGTAAAAATCTTGACCAAGATTCCATTTCAAATAAGCCAGTTGAGTATAAAACGAGTTACAGAACTCATCTGGCTGGTTGAAACAAAATCTTGGTCTGGATTTTTTACTTTCTGGACCTGACCTACCCCCCTATGCCTACTGATATTATATTGGCAATAGTTAACAGGATGGCCATCACTGATGGTTAATAAGTCACTGCAAGAACACAGAGACACTAAGCACATTGCACACAGAGCCCACATTGCCGTGGTCCTGACCCCATGATCTAAAATTACAGTGCAGACTCATATCTTCTACAAAATTGTCCGGCTCATGATCCTGATTTAACACAGTGCTGATTTTCCTGCTATAGTGCAGTAGGAGACAATCAACTTAGAGGCATTCTAAAACACAGAGTGATTTATGTTGTCAGCAAGACGAATTCACTAGGTCCATAAGTAGGAGACTTGGGTGATACTAAGGCAACAGCATATACTGTGGAATTTAAAAATGTTGCCTATAAAACTGGGGGGGGGGGGGGGGGGGTTATCATGGGGACCCCCCCATTCAGCAAGATTTCTAAATACCTGAAAAAGCACCATATGAAGCTTGGTAAGTTCAACTGTATCAACAAAATTAGATACCAGCCAAGCCTAACAAGACACCTGCAACATGTCCAATAATAAAGCCTCCCCAGCCGTAACCTCAGAGATTAGGGATGCTTCAGAGTGTCCCTCAGACACTGATCCACACAGCGGATGATCAGGACACGCTCCCCTCAATGCCACTCACCTGGGAAGGTCATGGAGACCCAATGCCCAATTCCAAAATTCAAAAACAGGTCTATGTTCTACCGCACCTGACTGGCACTGTGGCAACATGACAATGTGATATGGGCGATGGGTAACTGCGGTTACTGTGTCTCGTCATGGCCACACCGTGTAGCAACAT
>JAODKL010000001.1:31745167-31757701 GCA_026780765.1 Petrocephalus schoutedeni
GCTAACTAGCCGCACTGTCACGTACCCTAAGTGTCACGGCTAGCTTAGCAGCTAACTAGCCGCACTGTCACATACCCCAAGCAGCTAGCTACCCGCCTAGAGGTAGCACATCAAATTAACAAGGTACATATGACACCGTCGACTTATTAACGGATTTTCCATTTTCAACGCTAACAGACTACGAGCAACCTGTGGAAATAAAGGTCGGCGTGTTTCGAAGGGAGAGCGGCTAGCGATGTAGCCGATAGCATCGCGCATAACACTGCGGGCTCTGAGCCGGAAGGCGGGCTAAATTAGCGGCGCCGTCCCCATTAACGAGCCGCTTACGAGGCACAGCTAACGACAGTCAGCGACATCATTAGGGCTGACCTGCGCGCAACGCTATGTCTTTCTTTTCAGGAGAACTTAATCGCCTCCAGTTTTTAAATAATAAAGTTTATAACATAAGCCATGACTCACCTGATCGTATTTACAATCTGCCCATTTCGGTTCCGTCAGCCAAAATGCTCACCGGTTGAAACATCGGCGGCTGCAGGAAGGTTCCGTGGCCGGCCGCGGCAGCCTGTCTGTGTATTATTTATTGTTAATTAAAGCAGTCTGGATATTTATATGAATATTATTCATTTACATAAAATCTAAATAACTTCTTAACCTAAGACGGTGTTTTTATGAACAGAACTATATATACTTTTAACTTGTTTCACGTACAGGAAGTGATGTGTGTGTGTGTATATATATATATATATATATATGTGTGTGTGTGTGTGTAAAGCTAATCAAAGAAAACGGTTTAAAACTCCTGTATACATTTAGTAGCTTATCATAGAATTGAAATTTAATTCCACAATCATGAGGATGTTGCCATCTGGACACTTATAGCTAAGCTGTTATAGAAGATGGATAGATGGATGATGGATGTAAACACTGCTTTCGTCCTACAGCACGCTGTTGCACTACGACACTATGGATGCTCCTCAAGAGTTCCTACATTTTGTCACTTCACTTTAAAGGTTGTGGAACAGATGAATGACAAGCTTGGCGCTACACCGTGACAAAAGCATGAATGTGTTGGCTGATCTGCAGCCCGAGAGTGCAGTGTGACATAAGAAAAGGGCAGGGACTGTCGTCATTAAGCCTCTCTGGGCTGTAGGATGAATGTCAATAAGGTGAGAGCAGGTGCGAATATGGAGGCCACTCCAAATACTCTTCATTCTAATGAACTGACCAAGGGTGGAAGCGGCTCACTTATCCCCTCATCTAACAGCACCGCTTCTATGCTGCTTAATTGCAGAAATATTTTCAACATCAATCGTTTTGCTCGTAATTATTGACACACAGTCCAGTTCATTGTAGACATATATAGTAGCATACACAATAAACAACCACTTCTTTCATGTCCATGTCAAATAAACAGTTTTAAATTTGTTCCCAGTTTTGCATAATTCTTTCCATTTTAGCATTTCCACTTTTTAGTTGTTTGCAGTTATATTTATAATGTTACCTGCATGTTACCTATTGTTACCTGATGTTACCTATATTTTAATGTAACTTACACAAACCTGTAACCACGTAATATTGTGTTAAAACTAAAGAATCTTCATTTAAAACCACGTTTTGAAATAAATTTGAGTCAATGGGGACATGGGGAATGAAACAGAGGGAAGGCAGTTTCTGTTAATGGGGCTAACAAGCGCAGACCCTGGCCACTCTATTGTCTCAACTGAACAGAAAGAGAAACATTATTCAAGTCTTCTTTAAAGCCAAACGGTGAAACACAATAACTGGGTTGGGCTCTCTGGTCAAACTGTGCCATTCCTAGCCCTTACACACCACTTGTCACTTTCATTGTCTTTGTTGTTTGTAAAAAAAAAAAAAAAAAAAAAAAAGAAACCTTCTTTAATGAAGAAGGAGAGAACTCAGGCTAATGGGTTCAAATAAGTTCCTTTCTGGGTCTGAGTCGCAGCTGTAGACTTGTGTATGCCATATTGTGTGTGACCTAGATAGAATTGCATGTGAACTCCTTCAAATAATAACATGCTGGAGAAATTCTGCTTTTGTTCAGAGAGTCAATTAAGGAAATCAGTGGATTGACTGGCCATTGAATGGACCTGTTCAGAAAGGAAAAGAGATCAGAGGTGAGCCTTCTGAAACACCCACATTATACAAATACAGGGCAGTAGCACTTAGATTAATCTTAATGGAAGTGCTTTTGCATTATTTTTACTCATTGTCAATATTTTGTATCTCAGCAAATGTCTTATATGATGCCGTAGAGGGCCAACAATGGTATACTTTATTTAATCTGAACAGTTTCATACGAAAAAGGGTGAGATAAAGTTTCTGGGTGGCAAAGAGGGTTGATTTGATCATACACCTGTCAACAATTAAATCACAATATTTTGCCGTATTGCCAAAGTATTGGGACACCCTTCCAAATCATTGAATTCAGGTTTTCCAATCACTTCCATGGCCACAGGTGTATAAAATCAAGCACCTAGGCATGCAGACTGCCTCTACAAACATTTGTGAAAGAACGGGTCGCTCTCAGGAGCTCAGTGAATTCAAGCGTGGTACTGTGATAGGGTGCCATCTGTGCAACAAGTCCATTCATGAAATTTCCTTGCTATTAAATACTCCACTATATAGAACAAAGTGGAAGCAATTGGGAACAACAGCAAGTCAGCCATGAAGTGGTAGGCCACGTAAAGTCACAGAGCAGGGACAGCACAGCTTGAGGCGCACAGTGTGCAGAAGTCACCAACTTTCTGCAGAATCAATAACTACAGACCTCCAAACTTCATGTGGCCTTCAGATTAGTTCAGGAACAGTGAGTTGAGAGCTTCATGGAATAGGATTCCATGGCCAAATGGCTGCATCCAAGCCTAACATCACCAAGTGCAATGCAAAACGTCAGATGCAGCGCTGTGAAGCACATTGCCACTGGATTTTAGAGTAGTGGAGACGTGTTCTCTGGAGTGATGAGTCACGCTTCTCTGTCTAGCAATCTGATGGACGAGTCTGAGAATGACGGTTGCCAGGAGATTGGTACTTGCCTGACTGCATTGTGCCAAGTGTAAAGTTTGGTGGAGGGGGGATTATGGTGTGGGGTTGTTTTTCAGGGGTTGGGCTTGGCCCCTTAGTTCCAGTGAATGGGACTAGAATGGAACTTCTTAATGCTTCAGCATACAAAGCCATTTTGGACAATTTAATGTTCCCAAATTTGTGGGAACAGTTTGGGGATGGCCCCTTCCTGTTCCAACATAATTGTGCACCAGTGCACAAAACAAGGTCTATAAAGACATGGATGAGTGATTTTGGTGTGGAGGAACTTGACTGGCCAGCACAGAGCCCTGACCTCAACCCAATAGAACACCTTTGGGATGAATTAGAGCAGAGACTGTGAGCCAGGCCTTCTCGTCCAACATCAGTGCCTAACCTCACAAATGCTCTCCTGGAAGAGTGGTCAAAAATTCCCATAAACACTCCTAAACCTTGTGGAAAGCCTTCCCTGAAGAGTTGAAGCTGTTATAGCTGCAAAGGGTGGGCCAACTCCATATTAAAACCTATGTATTAAGAATATGATGTCATTAAAATTCATGTCTTTGTAAAGGCAGGTGTCCCAATACTTTTGGCATTATAGTGTATAAGTCATAAATATTTCTGTGCTTTATCTTTTTCGAAGTTCTTCGCTGTATCAATTCAAATTAAATCACCTGTATACTCGTTATTATACTGTGTAATATTATCTTTTTTTGAATGTAGAAATGCAGAGTTTAGCATGGGCATTCAGTAGGTGGTAGGGGATCGTATTCCTGGCGCACTCTGGGTGTGATGACTTTTCATGCTCTTTCTATGTCTCCCAATGACTTCCTCTTGCAACACATCAATACATTTTGTATAGCATGTGAGTGTGTTCATACATCTCCTCTTGTTCATAAGCGATTGGAGACACTAGCTTTATGCCATAGTTTTCCATTAATATATGTATTTGTACCACTGCACATTTTTAGAGTTGAATAATTGGAATGCTAGTAAGAAAATAAGTTTGGTTTTACAGGATATATACACTGTATATATAGCTTTTGAAACTGCCAGCCTAAAGGCCCAGAAACTTCAAAAGCGAGGTGCATCATTTCCATGTAGTAGGTATTGCTAACATATAGGTTATTGTGCTGTGATGATATGCATTGCTGTGCAATGTTGTGCATGCGTTGTGCAACAACTGAATTATAGAATATTCACCTGAATTATAATATATTGATAGAATTTAATATGCTCTATTAATATTTGAGTACACTTCTGATTATACATCTAGTAGTACATTTGATAATCATCTACCAGTAGTTCCTCATTCCCAGTGGTCTCGGCAGATGAGCACTCTGTGCCTGGAAAGTTCTGACAAATATATCTGAATGTTAAATGGTATTTCTCACCCGCAAAAGTAGATACATTTGGCTTTCTTAAATTCTGCAGTGTTGAGGAAATAATTCTATCATTAAGTTTAGAAGAGCTCTTACCCAAAGATTTTGTGTTGGTTAAGCACCTAAACTCACAGGTCTTACAGAGGTGACCCTCCCGGGGAACCACATCCTATCAGGTTTGAACACATGTCCGGTTTGCAAGTCTGGCCTAACATACAACCCTCTTTGCAATGGAAAGCATAGGAATAGTTGTGGCCAGCTGGCTTGCAAGACACATCTAGGTAGTGCCACACCACTGAATATGTTGCAATGTACTGATAGAAAAGTAAAAAGATAAAATAAAATAAAAAATGAAATGACACATTTATTTACTCATGTTGTGTACACTGCATAATTTTCATGTTAAGAGAGAAGCAGATGACAGAGATGCCGGAGCATTAAGCACAGCTTATTGCTCATTTCCCCTCTCTTCCTTGTTTTATTTACCCCAATATCTCTGTCCATCTCTCCCCACCCATGCCTGTCTCTCTCCCTGCTTTTTGATTATGTCCTCCTACACTGATGGCTAAATTATGATTGTGTTTAAGGATGGCCGTGCTTTCATCTGCCCGGTGTTTCTCTGTTCTCTCCTCTCTGGCACAAAGGGGCCGCTACCTCTGTTAGCCTGCTTTTGATGAGGAGAGTGATTGATGTGTCGTCATGGAAACGCCAGCACAGGCTTGTTTTGTTGTCTGCCAAAGCAAGTTTTTTTGCTAGCAGAGAAAAGTTGAGCTGTGGCATAAAAGCAAAGCCTTGCCATTCCAGCATTTTGACTGAAAATGCAAGAAGAAAAAAAGATGCATTCCTCATAGCTACAGAAAACAAATATTCATCTAATGCTATTCATCCATAATTATTAAAGGACATAATAATAAAATAGTTAAAATGTTTGATATTTTTCTTCCAGCCATCAATCTATTTTTTATCCATCCATCCACTTTGCAATAGTTTATTATGCAATACAAAGTAATTAGTACTATCATTTCAAGTTATTATCAATTGTACCCCCTTACTCTTTTTCTGATTAATTTACTTTGTTTACCGCCACTTGCCTTCACTGACATCATTTCTAACACTTCTGATTGTAACAAATTTTAAACGAAATCCATGACAAAATATGCAGGCTGTAGTACAATTTTAGAGTAACACAAATCAAAAATGGTAAATAATTAATAGCCATTGCATATCACTAGGTTTGTAGTGAAACTGACATAAAAAATCTCCTAGAGAGAATTTGCTTATGAGGAGAAAATATGCTAATAAAACATGATATAACTACATCAAAACTAGGAACCTGAACACAATAGAACTGCTCCACAGGTGAGAAAAATACTCCATGACATATATTACTGTGTCTGGCGGGATAGGGAAGTCATCAAACCAGCTTTGTTATTGTATGCATCCGTGTCCTTCAGCTTAGGTTGGGGAAGCGGCCACACAAGTCATCACAATAACCCAATCCTTGGCGTTGCCTCGGCACAGTCGTGGAGACTAGCTGAAACATGGCAAGAGGTCTGCTAATAAACACATAGATCGATGATAGATAGATGAGATAGATAGATGATATATACATATATATATATATATATAGACAGACAGACACAAACAAACAGGGCTGCCATGAATAAAGTCTCAATGGTTCAGTCCTGGATTAAAATAGTAAGCATTGCACCCATTCATTGCTAATGATCTTGCCTTTCAACAGCACAGTAATCTTTGTGGAACTCAGACTGGCAAATGAGACTCCCTTCTTCCAGGCAAAATCCAATTACAGGGGGACAATAGGGGCAGCCTAAAAGCTTTGATACCTATTGGAACCCTTTTTCACCATCAGTCGCCAGAGGATCCCCGCTTCCCCCCCATCTCTGCTTCCGCTAAAATTAGACAGTAGGACTCCACCTGATCCGAAAGCTCATTCTGATTCTGATAATTCCTTATTCCTTAATAATAATAAGGGTGCGCATGGAAACTTAGAAAATATGTAGTTATATATAGTTTCTACTTTCTGGGGGCACAATACTTAAACTAGATTTGTGAAAATACAGTTTGCCAGTAATATCAAAATTACAGTTGTCAAACAAATTTTATTGAAGAAATTGGCATCACACTAAGATACTTATTTATAAAACTACTATCAAGTGACTTCTTTAATGATAAAATGTTGCTATTCCACACGCTTCCACTGACGGTCTAAAAACTTCAACACGGTCTTTGTAATTAAGGTAGGAAACGTTACATGTACGACCCCCTTTCGGCAACATGCTGATACGAGGAGCAATCATTTGTGAATATTGTAAAATATTGTGTATTTACATGTTAGCTCAGTACAGAAAATGAAATGGACACAAACGAAATACTTCGGATTTTCGCATGGTATTACTATACCACCTTGTGGCGAGAAAGGTCACCTACAGTAAAGGATATCAGGAAGCCAGTAATCTGGAATAACCGTCCTGTTCTTTACAACAGAATATGGAACGATTGTATGGAATGGCTTGACTTGTGATCAAGATGTTTTCATGACATATAGCACTCAACCTGAATAGCATAATTAAAGTTTCCTGCAATAATTGTTAAACGACTAGCATTTAAAATGTATCAAGACCAAGACTTGGAAAAACAAATTTACTACTGTGAGTGCAAAATTTTAAAAAGAGTAACAAGTCTATTTTTAAGTATAAAACATAGCAAAGGATCAATGCTTCTAAAAACATCTAAAACTCACCTTTAGTGTGATTTTTAAAATGAAAGAAATGCAGACCAGATTTCAGCAAAATCATTTATTTTGGATACCACTTCAGGATTGCAATTTAATGCACTATTAAAAATGGCTTCTTGGAAAAACAGGATATAGGAACGGGGTAGTGGCACACATAACCTTTTACCCACTCAACCGGCGAGACTTGATTAGTACTAAAAACGAAGTGAAGAATTCCATGTAACTGTTCTCTAATCAGTAGCAGAAGTCAGAGCAGTTACAAGTCGTGGAATAATACTCTTCTTGAGTGCAAACCTGAAAGGGTGATATTTACTTACACAACAAATAATGCAACACACACTGCAGTAGGAGACGATTCATCTTCACAGATTCAGGCAGGAAGTCCTTCTGCTGAGGCCTGCCAGTCACACACATGGTATACTGACGACAGGAGGGGCTGTGCAAATGAATGAGTTCTCAGACATTTTTCTAGAAACTTCTTAGTGCTAACAATCTTGTCTACAGAGCAGAGTGCTCATATTCTTAGTGAAGACCATATAAAAGTGGTGCATGAGCACTCCTCTGTTTCATACTGGGTAAACTGGGTCAAAGTGCACTCCTCCATGGAAGTTGAGGGCCTCTGGTGGGATGTGGGTCATAGGTAGATGGAGCATTAAAATTTTTTTTTTTTTTTAGTTTTGGACGGAGCCAGTCATGACCTCGTCTGATGGTGTTCTTCCTGAAACGATTCCAGGGTGCATCCCTCATGTGGGAGGATGTGTGTCCATGAACGATTAAACGTCTGTGTGTGCATGTGTGTGGCGTCTGGCCAGCTCAGAGCTTGGGCTGACTTGATAGCTTGATCTTCAGATTCTCAGCCAGCTTGTCCAGGAACTCAAAGGTGTTCAAGTAGTCTGAGCGCTGGACACTGCATGGATAAAGGTGCAATATATCCATTTAAAAATACTCAGATCTGAATTAATAAATAAATTACATTCCAAAAATATCAAACATCAAAGTGCATTAATTTTTTAGTAGGAAAATACCAACTGGCATAAAACAAGACATTATAATAAAGTCCCAGAGCACTGCATTTTATAACTGTATACATGTTATGTATATTATGCATATATATTTTATAACAAACATTAATTTAGTTACACATTTCAAATAATTATTTATGTTATTTAAAATAATAACATGGCATTACTGGACTGTTTATACAGTAGCTGATACAAGCAGCAGCGGTACAAGTAGAACCTTCTAATTTTGTCTGGTCTGAAGTTTCGTTTGCCATCAAATGCTTCATTACAGAAAAAGTAACATGATGACAGTACTACAACCTTCTTAACTAGGAAGGATTTGCTTTTCAGAAACCTCATGGTGTTTATACTCTTGTTTGATGCGAGCAATCAAATTTGTTTCACTGAAATTTTTAATAGGAGACCCTCTACATACAGGTTTAGAGAGTAATGTTTTCACATGGTAAAATATTAAATGGACTTATTGGCAGTAAATATCAGCTCATTTTAATCAAAGGCCAATTGTTGCTTCATTGGCCGATACCAATAGTTGGCCAATATAAATTGGTGCATTTTAAAAAATCTTACAGTAATTCCACAAAGAAGAGGATAAAAATCAAGACATGAACATCCATGGCTTTCAAAAAGGTTGCGAGAAAGGCCACCTTCTGGTAGATCAGGGTTGGGCAACATTATCCTAAAAGGGCCGTTGCGTATGCAGGTTTTCAATGCACCTCCATAATTAGATTACTAATTAGAGGACTTATTGGCTGAAAAGTCCTCAAACCTGGGTTTGAACAGCTGACCTAAGGGCTATTCTAAAAACATGCATACACATCGGCCCTTTGCGGATAAGATTGCCCACCCCTGTGCTAGATGGTGAACAGTGCTGTACATTGATAAATCATCCATTATTGCTATGCTAAAATATAACATGCATGTAACTTAAGCTTGTGATCCTCGAAGTATTGACTTAAATTACTTGAAGAACTCTTAAGCCCAAAAGATTACCTCCGCCTGACTGCACAAGCACCACATTAGTGTTTCAGACTTACTTGGGCAAGCCCTTAATGCAGGCTGCCAGATCCTTGGTCATGAAGCCAGCCTCAATGGTCTCGACACATACGGCCTCGAGCGCGTGGGCAAAGACCCGCAGCTCTGCATTCTTGTCCAGCTCTGCCCGGTGAGCTAACCCTCGCGTCCATGCAAAGATGGAGGCTGGAAGCAGATCAAAGAGACCATTGTGGTGCAAGACTTAAAGCTTAAAGCTGGCATAGGCTTGGGTGGATGGAAATATATAGACATGATGTGCCAAGTAGCTGGTGGTAGATCATCCATTTATTTTCATAAAGGCCATATAATAAAACAAAACTACAGATGTCACATTGCTGATTGTCTGTTTGCATGTGTCAGCGAATAAAACATGCAAAAAGTACCACTCTCTGCGCCCTTATCTGTGATTTTTTACCGATGGGGTTGGTGGATGTCTCCTTGCCCTGCTGGTGCTGCCGGTAGTGCCTGGTCACTGTGCCATGAGCGGCCTCTGCTTCTACAGTCCGTCCATCAGGACACACCAGCACACTGGTCATCATGCCCAGGGAGCCATACCCTGAATGTGCAACGGTTTGTGTTTTAGGCATATTTCTTAACTTCTGCATACAGCGGATGTGGGGGGGGCGGGGTTACTGACAGTACTGACAGAAGTAACCTATTCCACAATCATTAACGCAAGTCAAATTTCACATAAGATTAACCATAGAAGAAACTTTACAGCAAAAAACAACTAAGTCAATAATATACTGTACAAAAGTACACATCAAAAAAATGTATTTTGTAAGTACAGTAACTGTACTTACACGCACATGTGCAATTTTTCACATCTGTAAAATACACATCTTGGATATTTTTTTTGCATAAATCCAGATTGTATGCAATTCAGTTTTACTTAAGTTGAGAGCTACCTGCATTTTCTGCATCAAAATACATGAAAGTGGTTAAACCAGACAGATCAAAAGAACAAAAATGCGCTTACCTTGTGCTACAGCATCTGACTGCACATCCCCATCGTAATTCTTACAGGCCCAAATGAAGCCCCCCTCGGACTTCATGGCCTGGGCCACCATGTCGTCGATCAGCCGGTGCTCGTACCAGATACCCTTGGCTTCAAACTGGGCCTGGTACTCCCTGGAGTGGAAGAGGACAGTCAGGATTATAATGCCTGACAGGGTCCACACACGTACCTGGTTCTGCCTAATGTCCTGTGAAACCTTGTTCCCCATCAATAAAATCCACCCCATGTTAGCACCCAAACAAATATGTGAAGGAATTACTTCTCATAGATCTCCTGGAAGATGTCTTTGAAACGCCCATCATACTTCTTGAGGATGGTGTTTTTGGTGCTGAGGTAGAGAGGCAAACTTTTAGAAAGGGCCATCTGGAAGGAACTGTGGGCGAAATCCCGAATGGACTTGTCAGTGTTGTACATGCCCAGTGCCACGCCGCCGGTGCCTTAGGACACAGAGGAGAGGACAGCATTAATAGCACCCAGCGCTGGGCTCTGCAATCACAATGACATCACACCCAGAATGGCACTCTAAATGTGCTATAAATAGCAACAAAATTTAGAAAAAAAATACAGGATATCATTAAGCTATACATACATCACTACACGGTGCCTCAAGGTTTTGCTGAATGTATTTCAACATACTTCAGCCAACAGAAGTGAAAAGTGCTTTTCATAAGTGAATGCCCATTAAGAAATGACTACTAAAAGGACAGCCGTGCATGGGAGCCTGTCAGCATCAGAGGTTAGGGATTAGAAGGAGTCAGCTGGTGACCCGCTGCCACACCTCAGGGGGGTCGACGTACCTGCAAATTTGTGGACAACAAAGGTGACAGGGTCTCCACTAATGGGTGTGTATGTCATGTCCACCCGGCCAGGGCCAGGCACCACAAAGTCAGTGGCCTTGTACTACAGTAAAGGACACAGAGATTTCCTAACTGAAAAACCTCATTTTGACAGGAGAACAAAAACAAATATCCTACTTTAACGAAAGTCCCGAAACCTTCATAATACTACCCTAAAATGTAATGATTTCCTTGGAGCTCTAGTGGAGGTTTAATACCCAGTTTTATAGGCCGAGCTGTTAAAAACATACTGGCCCGTTTCTGGAGGACAGTGGCATTAGTGCAATCCAAAGAGCACTTAAAACGTAATCAGGAACCTGCCAGGAGTAAAGACAGAAGGCATACACCAAGACCCATGCCAGCTGGAGATGAATAGCTTTCCAGCAGACCGTTCAATCTGAGTCTAGCAGTGACAGCAGTGGCACCTTTTACCTTCCTCACTTTGATAAATGTGTCCTTGTCCAGAACGAGCAAGTTTTTTAACTTTCTTATCTCTAGGCAATGTAGTGAGGGAAAAAGCTAAGTCATTCAAATCCATGTAAATAAAACAAATTTCAAACAGGAAAGAACTTGGAAAAGAAAATTGTGATGAACATATAAATCAGTCAGAGGTAAACTGGCAAAATAGGCAGACAGTGACATTTCATGTGTGGTGGTGCACCTGGTCTCCATGCGCATGTCTGCCAATGACGATGGGCTTCACCCAGCCGGACACCAGCCGGGGAATGTTGTGGCAGATGATGGCCTCGCGGAAGACGGTGCCACCCAAGATGTTGCGGATGGTGCCGTTGGGCGACTTCCACATCTGCTTGAGCTTGAACTCCTCCACCCGGTTTTCATCAGGGGTTATGGTGGCACACTTGATGCCGACACCGTGCTGCCTCACGGCCTCCGCAGCCTCAATGGTCACCTGGTCGTCCGTAGCGTCACGGTTCTCTATGCCGAGGTCATAGCTGTTGGACACAAGTTTCATGAGATCAGTAAGTCCCTGCCACCACACACACACACACACAGTAACCCAACCCACCCCGGACACAACTTTTTCACACTTCTACCATCTGGCAAGCCTTACAGAGCCCTGTACGCTTGCACGGCAAAACTGCAGAACACCTTATACCCCCAAGCTGTTACACTGCTAAAGACACTGAGCCCACTCTCCCTTGTCACAACAGCACCACATTGAACTGAGACCATCATACATACACACTGACTGTATGACAGTGCTGCTAGCATTCATCTCAGTGACACTATTGTGTTCCATGTAACCCACTAAACCGTGCATTATTGTCGACCATGATCTTCATCCTGCAGTAATACTACAATACAGTAATACTGCAACTCTCAACCATCTCATGTGCAATATTCCTCTTATGGCGCTTTTCCACTGCATAGTACGGCACGGCACGGTTCAGTACAGCTCACTTTCGCGGGGTTTTCCACTGGGAAC
>JAODKL010000001.1:31783579-31794807 GCA_026780765.1 Petrocephalus schoutedeni
CCCGCTACCTCCCGTTCGCTCCATTCGCCTGAGCAAACTTTTCTCAGAAGACCTATCGTTTTATCGAGTCATGTGACAACGGTAGTATCGAAAAAATTTGCTATTGCGGTACGACGGTATTTACAATACCGTTACATCCCTAGTATTTAGGTATACCACGATGTTTATGGTACTTAGGTATACCACGATGTTTATGGTACTTAGGTATACCACGATGTTTATGGTACTTGGGTATACCACGGTATTTTCCTTAAATACTCTGCCGGCTCATTTTAGCGTAACTGGACTGCTGAACGGCAGATTTCTGGGACATTGCTCATCATTCGCGGGGTCAGGGAGCTGCTGTCAGTTCACAAGAGACCCCCAGAACTTGCAGGAGAGGTGGGACATCTGCTTACACTTTCATACACTCAGTAGGAGAATCCATCCACCTTCTGACAGCTTACTGAATATAAGTTCACAGCAGAAATGTGTACAGTATTTCACAAAAATAAAATAAGTGTAAATGTGAAGTGAAAAATGGTCAAGTTAAATAGAAATTTAATGACCAAAAAACCTATACAGAAATTTAAATTTACCATACAAACTGAACAAGTGAAAATGACACAACACACCTGGCGCAGTTTTCCAGCCCGTGAATAATGTAAGGCTTCCAAAACATGCTTACATGTGCCCCACTAATGGCCAAAGAGGATTGTGGCCTGCCCAGGCCTCCTGTCAATCTGGCAGCCTCTGTGCCATTTGTCCTGTGAGGACCTGCCACGTGACAGAGAGTCGTGTTTACAGTCAGTATCAAATTTTGACAGGGAGCCCTTTCTTACATGTGAACGGCTTGTGTACCCATTGAATGCCATTTGCGGGAGAGTGGGTTCCCCTAGACTTTACACTGATGTTCCGTCAGCTGACATTGACGTCTCAATAATGGAGCCATTTCAGAATAAATGAAAGGCTGTGGGTGGAGGGGCTCCGGTTTCTGAGGAAATCCTGCCACAGGCATGCTTCCGTATTTTTATATGTCTTTATATAACTAATTTTCATATCATTTTTAACCAGCATCAGCATGGTTCCCCTGATTTTACGTAGCAGAAGGTGCTCATAGTATAACTGCTGCACGAACGTCTGAAGAAGGTCGGTGGACCGTTAGCTTGGGCCCTCTGGCCGAGGCCCTTCCCCCCACCTGGCCCGACAGGAGCTGCCTTTTCATCTGGGTGGCTGTGAGGTAGATGAAAGGACGGGTAACCCCAAGTGAATTCCAAACCAGCGCACCATCAGGCCGCCATTGCCCAAGCCTCCTTCTCCACATCCCCTTTCATGCCACATGGGAAGGGAATATGAAACCATGATTACCTCGGTTTGATGTTTTCTCTTTCCCCCCCCCCCCCCCCCCCCCCAAAACTTCAAAATGAACCTCGTTCAGTTTTCCTTTGCCTCTCCCTCCCGTACTTCGGAGATGTGAACAAAGAGTTCTCCCCTCCCCCAAATGTCTCCCATGTAACCAGATGCCTAAGCGGATCCCAAAATGGCTAATGTCACACTGCCAGTGTGGAGAATGTGAAGGCCTGTGGGAGACTAGAATCCATGGATGCATCTCATTCCCTCTAAATAAATTAATCTGATGTCAGTCTGCAGGATTACAAGATAATTTAACTCAATCTAATTAGATGCTGAAGTCTCCCTTTACTCCACTGTGAAGAAAGAAGATTACGGAAGATCTGTCTCATCACAGAAGCACACAGGGACCATCTTGTTTATAAGAAGAATTTTTATTATGTTGCTGTTTATTATTTACATATGATAGTCTTTGTTTTTGTATTAGGTTGAAACTAAGGGCTTTAATTCTTTGTAGTAATTAAGCCTTCCAGCCTCCAGCCACCCAGCATTTTTACTGACATTTTATTTATTAGTTTAAATTCCAGCCTTGTGTTATTTGTTGTTTAATCTTTATTGCTTATTTGTTGTTTATTCATTGTTTCTGTGACTGTCCCTTGACATGTGTCTTTGTTGTTGTTTATTGATGCTGCTATGAGGACCGAGCCAATGACGATAAAGGATTCTGACTCTAAAGCGTGGGTGGCCACTGCCACAGTGGGGTGACACCTGCCTTCGGCCACTTAGGGGAAGCGATTGAGAAATGCCAGTGCGTCTGTCATTGGCTTTACTCTGCTCGATCAGCCCATGCAGATCATGACCTTTGGCTGCCGTTCTGATGTATGGTGCATCGCACTCCGGCCACAGGATGTCTAAGCACTCCAAGGAGTCCTTTTTTCCACCTCATGGACACAAAGCATCACGTTAAATGTTAAATCCTTTTCCATAAAACGTTCATCAGGAGTATGAAATTTAACGGCCAGCTCCGTCAGGTTCACGCATGATCGGCAATTGCTTTGCAGCTCTCTGACCTGTATGAGATGCTTCACATCACACAGGTCCATGCAGCACCACTTAGCCTCATAGCCAGCTCTTCCTAGGAAGCAGGTATGAGTCTTTTCTTATTCTAGGCTCATTCACATGCTTTCATCCACCATGTGTGACATTCCTTCAGAAATAGCTAGGCCTATATGGAATAGCCAGCTTGCATCGGTCAAGCAGCAGTTTTGGATTTGAGAAATACCTTGAAAACCTTTTAGGCCATCCTGGCAATTGTCGGGATTATAGCAAGGCATTCAGAAATTTTGGCAATGAAATCAAATGTATTGCTAGTATTATTGCTGTTACTGTTATCGGAGAGCACTGTTGCCTCACCCCTTCAGCATTAGGGCTTCTTCGTGTCACATGGCTTTCCCCCAGTACTCCAGTTCCTCTCAGTACAATAACATGCAATCAGGTTAATCGGTGTCTCTAAACCAGTGTTTCTGTCCTCAAGGCAGTGCAGACTTGTAGGCCATCCTAGTCAGGACCCTGACCAGAATAAGAACTTATGGATGGATTATTAGTATTATTAGTAGTAGTAGGATTAGTTTTAATAGTAGGATTAGTTTTTATAGTAGGATTAGTTTTATTAGTAGGATTGTTATTATAAATAGCATTATTCTGCAAACTCATGGCACTAGGTTATCCTGCCTGAGGGGCAGTAAGTTGGGTGAAGCATAACAAGCTCAGTCATATTCAGGGTTGGTGTAGACACCCATCAGAGTAAGCGACTTTTATGTACCTCCCCAAATTCTGCAGTGCCCCCAGGAATGCTAGCATCAGACCAAATGGCCATCCTCCCAGTGCACAGTTACCTCGTTTCCTAGGATTTAACATCGTGTGGCCATTACGGGGGCTTCCTTTTTGCCCCTGTAATGTTCTTTGTCTCGTAATTCTGTCCTACCCTGTTGACAGGGAAGACCACAGAGAATGATAACAACTAATGATTGACCAACAAGGTAATGCAATGCATATACAGGTAGTCCACGACTTAGAATGGAGATGCGTTCTGATAAGCCCATCGTAACTTGAAAATATCGTAAGTTGAGACGAGCTTTGAAACACCAAACACACAAAAAAATATGAGCTCTAACACAGAGACAACTAAATTCTGTCGATCACTTGCAAGAGTGCGGTATCTCCCAAGGGGGGAGACGCGTACATCCTGGCAGCATCCCAATGTATTGTATCGCATACGCTGCTATGTTTGCCTGCTGCGCAAAACTTAAAACATTATTACGATGTTGTCATTTTGCTGTCGTCATCGTAGGATCAATAAGTTGTAAGTTGGACCATCGTAACTCGGGGACCATCTGTATACTTTATGATAGAGCTGTTACTTTGAGTACAACTCTTTCAAATTCAGGCATAAATTCCCACATAATTGGGCTTTGACCAGCTTGGCCTACCATCCCCTATGGTAACAAATGGGCTGTCCTACAAGGTACTGGATACTACATATCCAGAGTTACTTAATAGAGCTGGGTTACCTAACCCTGCTTGCCGCATTGGTACCACACACCAGTAAGTTGTGGTTTCTTATGTTCTTGTGTTTATAGTGGAAGGCCACATTAATCTGATGCACCTCCAAACCAGGACCTACCCTTTGATAGGTAGGTAGTTTGCCCTCATCCCACTCAGTAAGGGGCTGACACCAACACCCAGTTTAAAAAGTGAGGTACGATTCATAGTACCCAAAATTCAGAGGTAAGCCTCAAGAAACTGGGCTAAGCCAGTAAACTCACTTCGTAATACATGCCTCTGGGCTGTATTTTCAGAATCAGAATCCTTTTGTGTGACAATTTGTTTTGGTGCAGGTGGTCACTTGAAGTATACAATTAAACATACAACCAAGACAAAGCACTAAAACCAATAAATAGAATAAAAATATTACAGATAAAAATAATAAATAAATAAATATTTGCAATAAACATGTAGGTGCCAATGTGCTGTCATGGGTCCCTATTTAGGAGATCAGCGACCTGGGGAAAGAAGCTCTTCAGGTGTAGATTTTTGATTGAGAATGAAGCCATGAATTCCAAATGCTGCCTTCTAGGTAAATGCTTTCTTAGCAGATAGTCAGTGTTTCTCGCCCCCTGTCCTCAGGGAAACCCAGACAGTCCACGTTTTGAGAAACACTAACTTAAGTCAATCAGACAGTTGTACACTTTGATCTATTTATAACTCAAAAGCAGAAAAGCACTTGGTAAACCTTTTTAGTAGGTTATCTTTCAATAATTGAAAAATCTTTTGAATTCAAAATGTCACATCACAAACTTTAGCACTAACCTTTTTTTGGCTAGACTTTGAGGGGAAAGCTGTTGGCCAGCTTCTGAGAAACACTAAATGGTGCTCTGACAGGGCAGGGAAATGTCTGGTAAGACCATGATGGAAAGCTATATAGGTGGGGAAAATCCATTTCATATTTGACAGATGAGATTTCATAATTTATGTAGGGACAATAGATGAATTACGTTAAATAGTCAATGAATGACAGGTAGGAATTACTGTAATATTCACATAATACTTAGTCAAATTGGCACCCAATATAAGAGGATGCTTATAAAATACCCCAACATTGTCCTCTGTTGACTCTTGGCTTTAACGATACATACCCGGAGTATGTTCAATAGACAGGAAACCCTCTCAGGCCAGTAGGTCCAGTGCTTGTTTAAATTACACACGTAAATAAGGTTACCACAAGAGAGGTTTGAATTAGCCGTGCCCGGCGCCACCTGTCACTGGCTGCCAGCGCCCAAGCCACACAATGCCTGCCGCTCTCGTCACCAGCTGTGTCCTCTCACAATGCACTCGCAAAGGCTGGCCTCCGGGCTCCTAACCTGTGATGGCAGAGAGCTACATGCTGCACATCCAGGCTTTTTAGAGGCTATTATTTACAATAAAGTGACAATAAAGAGAGATTACTAATGCTTTTTTACTATACCTGGCCCTCCTTTCCCTCTTTATGTTACAGTAACGTCCCCCTCCATCTACTATGTGTTTCCGCTGCCATCCTTCTAAAATTCTTATTGTCTTCTTCTGTCTGTTGCTTTACAGACATCTTTATTCAACCAATCGCAGCACACCGCCTTCTGCTTTCTTATTTACCTCCATTTTTCACAGCAGGTTACCCCCTGTCTTTTGTCTCATTGCTTCCTCATCAATGATGTTGTGTTTTAAAGGCTCCCCCCTTGATTTCATCATTGCCGGGGTGAGTTTCACCCCTCCCCCGTTTCCCATCGCAGGTTATTGCATTACAGTGATAGCCATAGGGCTCGATGGCGAGGCGAGGCAGGCCCAGTGTGGGCCAGCTGCTCCAGGTCCTAATGCAGCCAATCAGATTCGGGGGCATATGTTTCAATAAACACAACAGCTACAAGTCAATATATTAATTGCGTTTCAGCCTGTATTTTAATTTTCTTAGATCCAATAACATTCCAGGTCTAATGTGAAACTTGGCCAAAGTAAATATTGCATAAAGGTTGGTGTTCTTTACGAAACTGATTAACAGTAAGTGGAGTATTTCACAGGTCCATTTCATTACATCATATGATAGGTAATAGTGGATGATAATTTAAAGACCACCTGTTCAGCCAGTTTGCTCGGTTGAATGTGGGCAGCTTTTTCACATTGTTTTCCATCTTTTCATTAACAATGTTTACAAGCATCCATTTTGCTTATGAAGTTGTTGACCCTATTTAATTACACTTGTAAGTTGTAAGCAGATTGTTTGTGAGTCAGCTGTGCAGTGGTTCATTCTGAGAGAAATTAGATATCCTCTTGTTGAAGCCTGTATAATTGACCTGCAATTTATACGCACTCCTACTGCCATGGGATCTTAAGCATCCCCTCCAGTTAATCAGTTCAATTAGGAATCAGAATTAAATTAAACAAATTACTGATTAACTCTGATTTGCAAGAAAACCTTGCTTACCACCCTAACATCTTCATCGCCATTTTCCTGGGCATTCAAAATAAGCTGAAGCAAGGATAGTGACTCCATTAATGAATGAAACACGGTGGCCCAATCAACCGTGTCATGGATTTCTGACAATTAACAAAAAAATCTGGTTCATCTATTCTTTTCCTCTATTCATTTTCATAAAGAGCTTTTCAGGATAAGGTAAATATTAGCATGTTGTAATGATTATTATGGTGATTTATTCAGCCACCTAACACCTGTGTACTAGTTATCATACATCTGAAGGGCTCTTTGTTGATAATTTGTTTCTCATTCTGTTATGCATGGTCAGAAGTATTTGGCATATTTCTGTGTATAAAATAATACACAGAAAAATCACTTCATAAAGGGCTATAGATGAGTGGCTAAGCAAAGTCTGTGTATTCCCAGTAAGACACCTGTCCTGGGGCTTGGAAAACAGAACCCAGCACCTACAGTACACTAGTGGCCAAAATTGTGGGATCGCTTCCAATTTTTAGAGATTGCAGAACTTTTTTCAACCGTAGCTCCAATTACTCCAGTTTATTTAATCACCCAGTGTGTGATATTTGTAAATATTTGGAACTGGTGTTTTGTGTGAGCCGGAGTGGTGGTGCACTTCCACTTTGTTGGTATGCTATATGCTGATATACTGAATGTTTGCATGGCTACTGGGGACGAAAGTCAGACTAAATGCTGAAAGTCCAGCGTTAACCCATCCTGACCTCTTCATACCAGCCTTTTGTCCTCTGTCTCCCAGAGCGTCACCAGCAGTGGAAGTACAGAGAGGACAAAAGGCAAGAAAAAAGGTCTTCTAGATTGTTGAGAAGTAATAACTACTTCTCACAGCACTGAAAGGGTAATTGCCCTTATAGATATTTTGAAAATCTTTTCTGGGTTAAGGCAAAAGCACAGGGCTGCAATTTGTTTCCCTTCTTTCCCACTCGTATTAAAGTTAATTTCTATTAAAATATGCATGTGACAGATTCTTCTACATGTGCAGCAGACCTTTATTCTGGAAAATAAATATGTTAGAGTACAGCTGGACTGGGCTTAAGAATCTGGGTTTCCCACAGTGGGGGGTGGATCCCCCATGATAACTTTTAATGGATAATAGATGTTACCTTTTACAGACTTTGCCATGCCCCCACCCCCGGGGAAATGCCCAGCATGCCAGATGGCCAGTCCAGTCCTGTGGTATAGGTACTGGGATTTCTACATGTTGTCGTAAATGTTATTACCATTGGTAACTGTAGAGCATTCATCTTTTCTTTTGATAAAGCATGACATCTGGATCAATTTTCAGAAACTTTTCTTAAAGATATCTGATATATTCTTTTTTGTATTTCCTATGACAGGATTTTCATTTATTTATTATGTCTATCCTTTTACTGTTCAGTTCTGTTTCTTGACATGGTGTTGATTGTTGAGGTGGGTCTGTGAGTCAATTCACAAGGATAAGATAAAGGAATGTAAGGATTCCCTTTAAATGTGTGAAAGGGGAAACTGTAGATAAGCTGGAGATCTCATTGATGATAGTTTGCAGCACTTCAATGTCACTTTTGATGTTTACTATGACTGCATAATAAGTATTAGGCCTTTGAGCTGCTATGGAAACAATCGAATTTGTCAGTGAAAGGCGAGACAATATTTTACATGCTATTCTTCATTGCGTAATGATCTCCGTTTCCACCTTCCGCCTCCGTTTCTCAAATCTCAAAATATAACAAGTTTTAATTAAAATTGAATTACAATTAGAAATTAGAAATTTTCATCTAGTTACGTTTTTAATTCCGATATCAGTAGCTGACATTTTGGATTGCTAAAATTGAATTCCTGATATCAGAAATTGAATTATAACTAGTTATAGTTTTTAGGAATTGGCATTTAAACTAGTTCAAGTTCCAACTCCCATTGAAATAAATGAAAAAAACATTTTGAATCTCACTAGCTGATATAAAATTTGCATTCAAACTATTTAGAATTGAATTTGTGATATCTGAAATATGCATTCTAACTAGTTGAAACTGAATTTGTGAAAAAAGTGCATAGTGCCGCTACTTGTATTTGTTGTTTTCAGTATACAACTTGGTGTAATGATAGCAGTTTGTAGATCAATGCTTTTTGAACATTTTCAGCACTTTTTAATAATACTGTGATAATACTGATAACTGTGATCATTTTGGCCACTATAATCGTGATATAAAATTTTCATACCACTTCATCTCTACTTTGTACTATTGTATTCTTCCTTTAATTGAACAGAGGTCATTTTTTATATGTGAATTTATAGTTTGAAATTGAAAAAGATTTTCATTTTCTTTTTTTGTTGTATAATTTAATGTGGCCCCCTTGAGGGAAACACCCCCAGGTAATTTGAGACACCTGCTTTAAACAATCTGCAACCATTCTGCAGAACTGTTTATCTGTTATAGGGTCACAGTGAGCTGTATGGAATGCCAATCACAGGGTGCTCATATGCAATTTAGAGACATTCAGTCAATGTAAACATCCTGACCGGAGCAGGCAATTGGAGAACTGAGAGTGTACCCACATGGACATGAATACTCTACATACATAGACCAAGGGCAAGAATCAAACCCACAACCCTAGACATCACAGTGAATCCAATATCTTATTTTGACATCTTTAAGTTGTGGGTATATTGTTCCCGTCAATCTGCAGACCAATAGATAGGCCCTTCTCCGGCATGAGCTAGGAGTAGACAAAGCTGAGACTCACATTGAGCTTGCTATTGAACGCAGTGGTTTCAGGGTAATTTTCAGAAAGAATGCCCTTGGATCAATGCAACTTGGGGTATGAATAGACCTAAATACACAGAAATAGAAGAGCATACCTTCAAATCATTTTCAAAGGCAAAAGTGTTGAAGTGATTCAAACAGAGCTTCGCAAAACTTATACCAAATTACACACTTTACTGGATAACAAAATTATGCTTCTTTGCCTGTGAAATTTAAATTCAAAATAATGCTATTCAAAATGCATTATTTAAAGTTTTGCAATGAATGGGTGTGATTTTGTCAAGGGTCTGAATACAGCCTCAAATCGCCATACATAGTGAGTCCTGCGCGATGCTGCGGGTAGCATCCTGTTCTGTGGGTTCCCTCCCACTGTCCAAAAGCTGCTGTCTGTAAATTAGTAGGCATGCGTGTGAGTGCAGCCCGCATCCAGTCTGGGGAGATCCCCTGCCTAGTGCCCCTCGCTTCCATTCGTCAGCTCCAGGTACTCCAGGAGCCTGTACTGGAGAAGTGGTGGCAGAGATGTTTGAGGAACACGGATGTAGTGGTACTGTAGTCTGGTACTGTGACAATAACCCAGTCTTTTTGTCTTGAAAGATAGACTTGTATCAAAGACCTACAGCTGCCAGCTTACTGGTAGTCTATGTATTTTGAATATTTTAAAAAGAACAAGAATGTTTCTTTAATATTCAATTTTCTGACCAATTATGTTTGGTTTTGTTGCATCCAAAGTATTTCAGTTTCAGCTCCAATTCAGTCATTGTTAAGGCCTTGCATTACTAAATTAAATTTTCCCATTGTTAGATTAAGATTTTATTGGGAATTGTGAGTTACTTCATTCAAAAAAAGTTGTCTATCCAGACATCTATTACAAAATTTGATTATACACTCCCCGGCCAAAAGAAAAGTCGCACACTTTAATATTTCGTTGTACAGCCCTTAGCTTTGATTATGGTGCACATTGGTCCATGCATTGTTTCCACGTGCTTATGCAACATCACAACACTTTTTCCCCTCCAGATTTGCACTCATTTGTACAGAGATCTTGTATTGCTGATAGGTGAGTGGAACCACTCCTCAATGTCTTCTTCAGCACATCCCATAGGGATAAGGTCAAGACTCCATGGTCGCCAATTCACATGTGAAAATGATTCCTCATGCTTCCTGAACCACTCTTCGAGCCTGATGAATCTTGGCATTCTAATCCCGTAATATGCCCGTGCCATTAGGAAAGATACAATGCATTGATGGGATAACCTGACCATTGAGTAGATTCAGGTACTCAACTGACTTCACTTTACTTTATCATGGTTTCACTGCAGTTACCATGCAGTGGTATAAGTAAACCATAGAAGTACCACAGTTACCATGAAGTGCTATATAAGTAAACCATGGTAATACTATGGGTAGGAGCTTAGTAATCATAATTACCATGAGGTACCATTGTAAAACATAGTAAAAAATCCATACCCAGAAACCAAAAAACCATAGGAAACCATACTGTATTTCTGTAAGGGGTGGCTTAGTGTCCCTGGGTCAGATCTCCGGATCGGCAGAGTGATGTCACCACTGGGCTCCTGAGTGAGACCCTCAATGCTCAGTCGTTCCAGGGACTGGCTCATCCTACTTTCTCAAAAATGTATGTCACTTTGGATAAAAGCATCTGCTAAATAAATCAAATGAAGACGTTTCTTTAAAAGTATGAATGACATCTGTTCGATTAGTTAGAATTGCTGAAGGTATTCTACAGTTTATTGACTATCCTATAAATTACTCATGCTATATGGCTGAAAATTTCAACAACATCTGAACAGCTTGTGAATAGTATTAATGAATCTTTGAATAGACTATGGAGAATATTGCTCAGGCATATCCCCTAAAATCTATTTGGTTTAATTCCAGCAGCTGCAGGAAAGTAGTAGCAATATCAGACAGTCTCTTAGGAGCACTGCTGTCATAAGCAGACCTTTTCCCTAACATAATTTAGAAGAGAGTTTTGTGCAGGCAGATGGAGCGCCGAAGACATCCTGAGATTAGAGTCTGCGTTAACCCCTATCCCGTGTTTGGGGTCAGTCTGACCCCAGAGCATCATTAACCCCTATCCCGTGTTTGGGGTCAGT